>QLNU02015360.1:127736186-127774012 GCA_006491805.2 Dysdera silvatica
TTAGGTATAGGAGAAAAAGAGACATCATCCCCGACCTAGATTCGCACGAGGGTCACTAAATTGAGCCCAGGGCGCCTTAACAGCAAGGCCGTCGAGGACAGGAACGAAGCACCTTCCCTCCTTATATATGTCACATACACTTCTGAGGGCCAACACAATTGTTAAATATTGATCAACACATAAAGCCACCTGGGCTAGTGTTTTGTAATTTTTCGTGGGGAATTTTATTATACTTAAGAATTTTGGCACCCACGCTTTATCTCAGACTAGATCTTTTTTAGGTATAGGAGAAAAAGAGACATCGTCCCCAACCTAGATTCGAACTGGAGTTTCTCTCCGTTTAGGCAGGAGATTTTTTTCTCCGGAGACTGTTTTCCAATTTTTTTTTTCTCCTATACATAAAAAAACTCTAGTCTGAGCTAAAGCGTGGGTATCAAAATTAAGTATAATCTAGAGTTGACATACATTATATGGTCAAAAATCACCAGACACCCAGCATCGGCGTTTTCGTGTGGAGCTGCTTTTCATCTTTTTTTTCTTCGGGCTACATCCGTTGAAAATGGAGCCGAAAACTATTAACAAGGAAACTCACTTAGCCATTTTGGTCAATTCTGCGCTTCCAGTACTTTCAAAATATTACGAAAATGAGCCCTACTTTTATTAAAATGATTGTGAGCCCGCTGTTTCCAAACGGATTCGTGAAAACCAAATTTTTGCTTTGTATTCGTCTTCACAAAATCCCGATTTGAACCCAATAGAAAATTTTGGGATATATTGGAGAATCGAATCAGAAATTTGGAAAATTATCCTTTTTCTAAATAAATTGATCCCCAGACAAAAGGAGACGATATATTATATTATTATTAAATTAATAATAGAGATTTAATAAATAAATATAATTAAATTAATAATGTTATTAAATTAATAAAGGTGCCAAATTGCTTAACTTGGATAAATGCACCTATCATTACGCTTATCATTGCTTAATAACCTGTCGGTTTCTTTGCGAAACATATGATTGTCAAATGGCCGTGAAATCAGTATAGGGATGCAAAACACAAAAAAGGAGAGAACTAATTCAAACAAACGTAACAAATTTAATTATGACTAATTACTACTCTAAAAATTCTATGCAGTTATATAAATGGCGAAAGTTTCCACATGGAAAGAAACATAAATGTCTAGCTGATATTCTTGCTATGGTGCTGTGATTTATCAATACAGGTTGTTATCAAATCAACGGCTCAGCAACAATATCTATCTAAATTGCAATATGACAATACAATAAATTACACCAATACTGAGAACGTATGCCAGATATTAAATTAAAACAATGCAGCATGAGTAAATGGAAAAAATAGAATAAGTTTCATAACCTAATTTTCAAATTAAACCTAAATAATGGTACACCTCGTACAAATGGGAATAAATGGATATTGACTCACGTGCGACTGTTATGATGGGGTGTTGCAGTCACGTGACCGTTGTTTTGTTGCAGGTGCATTACGCTGTGGCTCGTCGTGCACTTCAAAATCCAATTTCTGATGAGAAAACATTTACGGGGCTGCGGGGATGTTGCTGCTCCACTCCTGCCGGACTTGGCGTATTTTAAGGAAAACGTCAGGCTTTGCTGATGCGAAAACAACGATGAACAGCCGGGATGCCCCTGCGTCAGTTCAGTAGGACTCGGCGTATTTTACGGACAAACGTCAAGCTCTGCAGGTGCGGGAAAACAACGATGAATAGTTGGCATGGTGCTGCGTCGGTTCAGTAGGACTAGGTGTATTTTATGGACAAACGTCAGGCTCTGCTGGTGCTGAAAACAACGATGAACAGACAGGATGCTGCTGCATCAGTTCAGTGGGACTCTACGTATTTTTTGGACAAACATCGGGATTTGCTGATGCGAAAATCAACGATGAATAATTATAGTCAGCCGGAATTCTTCACTCTGCAGTGGCGATGAATATAACTCTACGCAGCTGTGGCGTATGATTTTGTAGCTCGTGAGCGAATCGAGAATTTTTGGAGCTTTAATAAAAACTTTCCAAGTGGAGCCCGTGCGATACTTTCAAGTAGGAAGGTTGTGAGTCTTCCCACCTGCGACTTTGCTTGCCTTGAAGTCTCCGACCGAACTCCAAGTTCACGTCAAATTGAGACGTCCTTTTCCGTACGCTGCTCCCGCTCTTCTCTTCTATTTTCTTCTCTTTCCATCCCCAGTACGACCCGCACGTCAATGAAATTAAATTACACAATCCACTCACAGGATTATTCGTTTTGCCAGTACATTTGCCTGTTGCTATATATACAAACTATACTGCTGATCTCTGATAGGTTTCCTTTCGCGGGGCGGTCTACTGTTTTTGAGTTTAACTACGCCCTGAGTTTACGATACCAGAATTTACAAGCCCCTAATCAAAGTTGACATTTTATGGGATTTTCATGGTTTATTTTAGCCTGGCTCTGGCGCCTAAACCCATAAAACGTCGTCTGGCTTTATTTTTGTCTACCCATGCTTACTTTGTACAAATACACAGAATATATTTGGCAAACTAATATTCTCCTGTAATAATACGTTAATATCCACACAAAATGATTTAAAGAACAACGTAATTCAATATGGCTGACGAGCACGCCATATAAACAAAAACTAGATGTATCAGTATCAATGAAAATAATAGCTTATCTCTGCAACCACTTTCCAAAATCTAGTAGAACTCATGTCCAAAAGGATCCTTTGGTATATTAAGGCTAATGAGGGCCGATCCGATACTAATTTATTAAATGTTAGTTCTTTTTCATATAGTTGGTGTCCGGTGACTTCTGATAATACAGTGTACGTTGTATATTAAGGCTTCTGTTTCGACTTTTTGAATGCATTGAAGGCGTAAATATGATTACTGCGCTAAATAGTAAAAACGTGGAACACTACCAAAAATACCCACTCTATGTACGTAATTACAAAATAATTTGCTACCAAACCAACTGGAAGACAGAAAGCATGGCATCTACAATAATTTGTTAGTAAAGGGTAAGTTGCGTTTATTTTTTTACAACGTTGATTCGTCACATCTCTCATAATTCGAATCCTCAAAGACGTTGAATTGTGTTTATGTTTATTAACGGGTCCGACATCTCTGTCTTTCACTCACTTTCAGTCTTTCTCGAAATTTAAATCCTAAGACACATTAAATTGTTTTTATATTTTTCATCGGGCCCGTCTAATCACTCTTGTATATTTAAATCCGAGAAGACAGTGAGCTGCAGACATATATATTAAATGCATAGAAGCATGCCTACTAATTTACATTGAGGGGACATAGGACTTTTAAAATCTTCAAAAAATCGTTTTTGTTTTTAATTATTGTAAAAAAGTATGCACTTTTCTGAACATTTTACAACAAACCTGGTGAAAATCGACTGAATATTAAGCTCAAAAAAGCAGCAAAAACATAAACACCAGTAGTATATTATTTAAAGGCAAATAAAACTTTGAAGCTTGTTTTCACGAAACGTACTTTATGAAGTTTGCACGCATATTTTCTGAAAAACAGTTTAATATAATTTAACGAAACTTTTAGAATTGCTTTAGATTATGAAACTTTAGCCTTCCTAGCTGAAAGTTGCCATATATACTGCATTTTGTAAACATGAGACAGATTCATAATACCAAAAAATTACATAAATATCATATTTAAAAGTTAAAAAATTTTAAATGGGTTTTATATTTTTCACAACTTTGTTTTTTTGGTAAGATGCAAAAAAAAAAATTCCTAAATAATTATTATTAATAAAAACTCATATTAAACTAAAATTTAAGTTGTAATCATTCGCGCAGTAGGTTTGGCTCGGTGTTTTGTTAAGTAGAAATTAGGCATTTCATATTTTGTAAATTAAAATTTATAATGTATTCAAAAATAATGCTGATATAATAAGAATGTCGAATGTATGACTACTTTAACTGTTTTTATTTCATTTCAATTCATATAATACTTTCTGAGTTAACAAGTTCTGAAATTAGTGCAAAATTTGGTACTTTTTTGGATTTTAGAAGTCCTAGGTCCCCTTAGGCTAAATTTTCTCATGCAGGCTCGTCTAGTGAATGGACGAAACGAAACTTGGTGATAGCGCATCACAAAACAATACGAATAATTGGAATTTAAGAAAGTTAAATAATTGCCATCCAAAAGAGAATTATCATTATATTAATATTCAGTAAAAACCAGTTTTTTATTTTCTTTATCATTTCTTGTCCCAACAAATTATTTCAGTTGCCTTAAATGGAGTTCACAGCATAATGTTTGAATAACCTGGATATTGCCTTTCATTTACTTATTACAAAAACGTTTTCGAATAGCAGTAGCGGGTTAAGATGTCGAAAGGTAAAATAAGAGGAAAATAATTGTAATATTGTGCATTTGCAATCAGTCTTTTTTTCAATTAAAACAGTATTTTTACCTTTCCATGTTCAAAAGCGCTTAACACATTCGAGGGCCCTAGATTTGATCTCTTTTGGGGCCGCTATTTACAATTACATTTAACTTTCTGAATGCTTTGCAATAAGTAAAATATATAATAAACAAACATTGTCAATTTGGAGTCTATGTTTATGTCAGGGGTCCTGGGCCCGTGTCCAGACCAGATGGGAACGATCAATCGGTTTATATGATTACGATCACGATTACTATAATAGGATTATGATTACGATTACCTGACTATAATCGTTTATTACTATTATCGTATCTATAGTATCTATTATCGTAAATTACGTATACTATACCTAACTATAACTTATAGGGAAGTGCACGAGGTGTAAATCATAGATTTTGACAAAAATGGTGGAAATGTCTCGTTACGGGTAGTAAAAAAAAATCAATGGAATTAGCCACCTTAATCCAACAGTTGAGAAGATATCTTATAGCAGCTCTTTTTCTCCAAAACGAATAAAGCTCTAGTTTGAGCTGTAATTAATACGTGGGTGGCAAAAATTATTGTATAATAAATTCCCCCACGAAAACTCACAAAAATCTCGCCCCGGAGGCTTTCTTGTGTTGACCATATTTGGCAATTGTGTTATCCCTGCGGAGGGTAATAATACCTTAACACCTTTACATACGGAGAAAGAGAGCGTTGTTTCCTGTCCTCATTCGTCTAGCGGTCCAAGACACTCCGGGCTAAACGGAGGGACCCTGGTTCGAATCCAGGATGGGGAAAGCGTCTCTTTTTCTCCAAAAACGAATAAAGCTCTAGTTTGACCTTTACACTTTTTTTTCTTTATACGAGTGCTTTGTTTTTTTACCGACTATTTTCGACCCTTTGATGTCGAGAATTCTTTTTGATTCGAACTCATATGCATAACCGTTGTGGATGCTATTAAGGATCGAGTAGAGATCGCATTTTTTTTTATTATTATTTTGTAGTTGAACACCTAAGGAATGCCTCCTTAGCTCATGCTCTCTTTTATCCCATGGGACCAGGCGAAGAGTTGACAATAAATTATGGACTACTAGTACTGGTGGATATTTAATTATTATATGTACACAACATTATCACGGGGAAAACAGGTGATGCCACGGAGAATCCTTGACATGAATATTAAGCATTTAAAATATCGTATTAACACGTATGTATGCTTTGTATTCGTGAAATTCCCCTGCACTTTGCTTTCCCAGCAGCGCTGACTCCATGGTCTTTTTTTAACGATATCTTCTCAATTGTTCGATTGAGACGGGTAATTCTATTGACTTGTTTTCTACCCATAACGAGACCTTTCCCGTGATACCACTTTTGTCAAAATCGACGACTTGCACCTCGTGCAGTTCCCAAAATCAAATCAAAACAAAATCAAAATCAGTAAGTATCAAAATTTAGATTATAACTTTGATTACAATTACAGTCAATTTTCATTTTTCGATTACGACTACGATTATGAATATACATATGAAAAAACACGATTACAATTACGGTTACAGATTATAATCACAATTACTTGCTGATAGGAAATAAAATCCTTTGTTTTTTTGAAAAAAATCACTTGATTAAAAATATGTGTGTTTTTTTAATTACAGCTCAAATTGTATTTTTTTTTCAAAAATTTAATTCCTGAAATTTAATTTTCTAGCTACTTATTATTTTTTCCAACTTATCATTTACATAAACAAATTAAAATGTTATTTGGAAAGTTTCCACCACTTAGTACGGTCCAAAACAACTTCCCATGTTCAAATTCATGTAATTGGGGAATTTATGGCCGTGACGTGAGGCTCACGTTTAGCCCATAAATTCCCCAATTGCATAAATTTGGCCATGGGAAGTTATTTTGGACTATAGTAAGTGGTGAAACCTTTTCCAATATGGTTCTAGGCTGGAACGGCAAATTTTCCAAATTTTGTTACATGATTAACTAATGTGGATGCAAATAATAACATCCTTGTAGTTCCAGAAAGGCTCATTTTCGGACATTGGTTCACTGGACCAAAGTTATTGCTTTTGATGTTCTTCACCATGCTTGACAATTTCCAGTTGCCTCCAGTATGGTAAAAGAATCGTTTTCCATACCTGTGATGACTAAATGGCAACACTACTCAGTGCCAGGGTAGGGAATTTTTTAATTTTTTTTAATCTGCTGCATTATTAGGTCAATCACTTAAATTATGTGTCAAAAAAATTTTTTTGTTCATGTAATTGCCTACATAGCAATGATGTGGATGTAAATAATACTTTCACTGTACAGCCAAATCGGATCCTTTGCGGACCTGATTTCGCCAAATATGGCTTATTTGGCGTCCTTTACCACCCCTTTCAGTTTGTTCCATTAGTTCTGAATCACTCTGTATAATTTCTCTTATCCTTATTATAAAGTAGATGAAGACTCAAACCTCTGTAAAAAACATTATGTACACAAGATCTGCCGTGTAAAATTATTTTAAATGTATTTCTAACGTCAAAGAAAAATTTTTATTGTCATGTACAATTCCATACCAAACAAAATAATTAAAGTTCTACAATATTTTATTTTGAGAAAAAATATTTTCCAGGTTGGGGCTGACTACATTTCCAGAGGGTGTTCAACCCCTCTCTCCCAGCCTGGTTACAGCTATGGTTCTATTCCAACCTATAACATGGCCTTACTTTTTTTTTAATTTAAAGAAATCGTAGCATATTTAGCTATATTCGTGAAATTATAAATGCAGCAACAGTTATCTTCCCAAATATTCCAAGGTAATTAGAACTTAACGCAACCCGAAGGCCCCAAATAGCTACTTATATCCTTTGCCCATAAACCCATCATTGATTTTAAATCGAAACGAATTTCTGTCAAAGCAATTTGCGTAAACAATAACTTAAATTCGCAAAAAAAAATGCTAATAATGTGTTTCTTTTATGATTAGAAATAAAAAAAACTAGGCCACGTATATAATTAACGATCGTCCCTGATATTAATTAACAAAAGTTATTAAAAAATTTATCACATAAAATACTATTTATAACTCGAGGCATGAACCGGTAGTGGTTAAATTAAAGAGTAGATGAAGATACATCAACTGATTCGATGTAAGGTCTATTATATGCAAAGACTTATAGGAACATGCCTTACAACTAATGTAATCTAATGAGATTAATTGAAGCAGATCTCAGCCAATAATGACGCGAAGAGCAAAGGATGATGATTGTAGCACAGTAGGTAGATCCTTGTGATAGGGAAAAGAAGAAAATATTACACTGTTGTAAAACTAGGATGTATGACATGGTGTTCCCATACAGGAAACATTATGTCATACAGGATAAGACAAAATGTTCTTGTCCCAGTTAACCAGAACACCGATGACTGTCATAACGTAGAACTGAGTAGTACGAGTTCCAGCTTTCTTAAAGACGTTGTTAATTTTAGTCAAAGAATATAAATTTTACGGAGCGGGCCTTACAATTTTAGTGGCCTTAATTTGCACGCTTTGTTTTTTTAGCAAACGTGAATGTGTTTTTATTCTATTAATTTATACTTCATATACAGTTAAAACCTGTAATTGAGCAAAAAGTCGATAATAACAGAATTAAGAATAATATTTGAGCCTTTAGAAAATTTACTGTTAATGGCGCAGTTTCATTGCATGAGTACAATGTAGATTATTATTGAATGTATTTTTCTTGAATGTACGATAATTCAAATGATTAAGCGATATTCTCAAAATTTTGGGTTTTATAAGTATTATATCGTATATAGTAATTAATTAGTCATAAACTTTTATCATCATTTTTTTTTTTCTCGTCGCTGGAACTATTATTGGTTAAAAAAAATTAGAAAATTAACAAGAGAGAGGCGTCGGGATTTGCTTTATGTGTTTAATAACGCAAGTACATTTTTAGGTAGGAAGGAAGTAAGTGTTGATAGTTTATGTTTATGAATTATACTTCTGCCAGTCACTTGTGCGAATGTTCTTTAATATCTGGAACCCACGTTTTCGTTATCTTATGTTGATGTTTAGTTCCTTCGACCTAATTAAACCTTAATAAACGGTTAATGGTTAAAATAAGATGTTTCTTTTCTTTATTTTGCTACTTTTTTACTATACTCTCTCTTTCAGTCCACACTTAGTATTTTATTTTTAGCACTTCGAGAACTTCCAATATATATAAGGCAATAATTTCTTTCGAAATAGATTATTTTTACATCGTGTATTTTATACTGAAATAAACATAGAGAAACTTGTACATTGTTATAATTGAAGGATTTATTTTTATCCTTTAAAATGTTCAAAATGTACAATGAGGTTCAAAAGTCTCTATATTTAAGAAATTATATCCCTTTTTCTGTTTTAAGTACCTTTTCAAAATGCTTTTACTTAAAGAAATACAAAAAACGACATTCGCATAGCCAGTTAATATCGCAAATGTCATCCATGGCCAAACTGACAGATGGTTAAAAATGTTAACATTTTACTGAGTGTAAGACTTTTGACTCACTCTGTATTATAATCAGATATGAAACAATCTAGAGCCTTAAACACAAGACATATTCGTTATTCTAGTATGATAGCTTAAAAAGAGAAACAAAAGAAATAGATAAAATTCTGACAATATTTTTATTTTTATTGGAGACAAAATTCGATTATATCAGTTACCATTGATATAATCACTATTTAATTACGCTTTTGTTTATGAGAAAAATTTATTAAATTAAGATAGTTTTCTACAAAAATTCTAACTTCAATCTTTAGTTTTATATTGTAGTTTGTTCATTCTGACCCTATTATATTTTGTACGTGTCGAGATTGTTTAGACTTCACTTAATTTACCATTGCTTTGTTTTATACGATGTGGAAAGTGCTTGGCAATTAAGTAAAGCTCAGCACAGAAATAATGCATAAAAAGTGGGAGCTACTTCCGTTTCTCCTTATCCCGTGTATATATTGACACATTACAGCACAAACACTATCTCTCTCCATGATTTTCTAATAAAAAATACAGAAATTACACCCAAAATACTTGTTTCCTCTTTATCAGTCATAAAATATTGCTTAAAGAAAGGTAAATAATGAAACACTACTAAATATAATGTTGGCGTAAATGTATAAAAGGTGAATTGACAAAAAAGTATGCGCATGTGGGAAATTTAAATAAAATAAGTGTATGAGAAATGAGCAAGTTTATACTTTATTGACAGCTGTGGTGTTTTTTTTCTTCTTTTTTTTCAGTATCATCATCCTTTCGATTCCGAAAGTGATGCTACCAAATTAAGAGATGCCCTCAGAGGAGAAGGTAATGAATGCCTTATATCGTCCAAATATGTACATCTCAAATGTGTTTCAAAATGTAGTTTAAAAAGTATATATATATTCTTTCTCTCCATCGCAAGGTATCTCAACACCAATTTTTTCACATCACACTCATAAATTTAACGGAAAATATAGGCATTATATTTTACTTTTTTAAGTTAAATATATTTATTATAACCATCACTGTTGTAAAAACTTGTATATGAAGGCTTATGCTAGAACTATTGCTCTAAAAAATCTATTTTGAAATAGATATAGTTCAGTAAAGGCTAGGTTGAATAAGAACCTTGTAGTTGGGATTGCAGTTGTAAAAATGTATAGAATGGAAGAGATTGTTTTGTGAAATACATGTGCTGTTAGACACCACTCAATTCAGATACTTTTAGAAGAATCGTCAAAAAATCAACTAAAGCCCGTATTACACACAACGTAGCTTTTGAAAAAAAATGACCAAAGAGCCAAAACAGACGAACACCTTAGTGGCACTGCAATGAACGCACTACTACCCTGTACTTTTTTTTTATTTTTCATATATGTACCGTGTGTTCAGTTGAAAAGGTAACACCTTGTATAACTCTTGATAGGAGTTGAGAAATTTAAAAAAAAAGACCTAAATTTTTATTTCCAGGAGAAAGCCCAAAATTAATATCAAAGAATTTTATGTTCAACACTCTGACCCCCAGGCCTCCAACTTAAATTTTCGAATAGCACTCCCATTTTATGATATATCATTATAAACAGCGTAAAAAATACAATATTTTTGCGAAAAAAATTAAATTGCTTCATGCATTCGTGAGAAAGAACTAAAAATGAAATCGTTATTTTGACCCTGTCAAACAATACTAGAGAGAGAGAACGCGCACTTTGAGCCATCTTTAGATTGAATGAACTGATGAGTGTGTAGGGACTCACGAATCAACGGTCATTGATACACCAACCCACATTTCCAAAAGGTTTAATCATGATTTAATGTTCACCATTTTGTTTCCCCGCACATACGCTTTTCCCATCCAGAATCCAGATGGACCGACTCATCAGCGGTTCTCTCTGTTTCCGGCGACGGAAAAGATATTAGCTGCAGGCGACGATTGAGTTTAGTGTACAACACGGTACGGTGCAAGGATAACTTAATTGTATTTCTTCAAACTCCTTGACAGACATTTCCTGCTTATAAGTACCCCTACTGGACATGATGATTACGACCCTCCGAGTGTGACACCACGAACCCTTGAGTGGAACAGCAAATCATCAATTAGTGTTAAAGGGGTAACCAATGAACATTTGCGTATGAAAAGGGTGAACAGCCAATAAGATCATTGCGAGTGTAGAGACGATGAGGCGAACACCAATAAAAGACATTCTTTCGGTAGGACTCTTAGCGAGATGGTCACGCTGCCCATGATGGACATTCATAATGTCTTACAATAATAATGTCAATTCTTAATCGTAACAATTTAAGTTATTTTGCTATGTGATTGTAAATAATTTGTGTAACGTAGAGACATGCTGTCTACATGGTTCATCTGTATCTTGGTATCCCTGACTTAATTTCGATAAGGTTCCAGGGTAACAATCCACGTGAGTTGACGCAGGAGCTAAAACCCTTCTGATATAACTTATAAGCTATCGGTGATATTATGGAGTCTATCACCGCTCCATCGTTCTGCAATCCGTCATAGAACGATAACCAAATCTATAAATGTAGAAACCGCAATTGGTAACCCTACAAGTGTATGAATTTGCACGCCGTCTACGCAGGAAATTATGTTTCTTTTGCACGTTGATCATGCGCAGTTATACTAGTAGTAGGGGATAGCCACAAGCACTAAAGTCATCGTCCGTTATTACTATCGGGACGTCAGTGTGAATAACACAAAATAACGATTTCATTTTTAGCTCTTTCTCACGAATGCATGAAGCAATTTCTTTCTTTTTCTCATAAATTTTGTATTTTTTACTCTGTTTACAATAATATATCACAAGATGAGCGATGCCACTTGAAAATTCAAAGTTGGAGACCTAGGAGAATCGGGGGTTAACAGAAAAATTCTTTAATATTAATTTTATCTACTCAACTCTTATCAAGAGGTATACAATGTGTTACCTTTTCTACTGAACATACGGTATATAGAAGTGTCATTTCTTCAACGTAACACGATCCTGGTCTCTTCATATATGTGGTTGTGGTTAGCTACTGCTGGGCCAAAGCGAACTTTTGCTACTTTAAGGTGCGGCTATTAGGTTTTTACAGCCTTTGAACCACTGAAACACATATTATATTATTCCTAAGCACTGGCTTCGTCAATTGTGGCACATGCAGACTCAATTTAGTCCCTAGTTTTAGCCATTGTTACGCTTAAGGAATTTAAAAAAAACATTCGTTGCATCCTTATCTACTTCAAAATTAACAGCCACAAAGCAAATTATATTTCGTTCACGAAAAGTAGTCCGATGGTACCGTTAGAAATAACGGGAGCTGACATCACAAACGGCCTAGCCGATTACAGCAGAGGGGAGGACGTCATTTCAGAACTGGTTTTTGGCGCAGACAAACGTTCACTAAAAAACAGTTCTGAAATGACGTCTTCCCTCTGCTTTAATCGGCTAAGCCGTTTGTGACGTCAGCTCCCGTTAATTCTAATGGTACCACGGGACTACTTTTTGTGAACGAACTATACAAATATTTAACTTAACGCTGTGTCCGTTTTCATGGAAGGGGAATTGTTTGCAGACACACTAAGCACCTGTTTGCCATGGTACTCGAATCATACTACTCCCCACTAAATTAGTAATTCAAGCATATAATCTTAGTATTTTAAATTAACTATGTAATATGCACTATACTTAAACATGAGGACTATTGTAATATTTACCGCACGTGATAAAAAAATAGCTCCATTTTCATATTTTTTATTTATATTTAGCAGGAACCGAAGATCTTGTTATACGCATTTTAGGAAATAGAACTAATGAACAGCGGCAACGTATAATGGAAACATACAAATCTATGTTTGAAGAGGTAGGGCTTAATTGAATACGCTTCAAAGTGGTTATTTCATTTTAGTTTAATCATCCGTTATTATAATTTTTGCATGCTAATATTATGTTTTGTTTAACCGTGATCTTCTAACTTCTCTGCATTATTATAGATTTGAATAATATGACAAAACAATTATAATTCTTTAAAAGATTTATAACATGGTCAAATGGTTTCAGGACCTGAGAAGAAAGCTTCTCTTGGACCTAACTGGAAACTGCAAGAAAACAATGGAATTGTTGTTAATGCCTTTGGCAGAATACTACGCTATCCTTCTCCACCATGCAATTGCCAAATCTTCGGCAAACGAAGACTTATTACTGGAAATTCTTTGCACTATTACGAATACCCAAATTTTGCAAATCCAGGAAATATATCAAGAAAGTGAGTCTAAGTTATTTTTACATGTCCCAACTTACGGTAAAAAGATGTGCCTTTAAAACTGGCCACCCGAATAAGACTTTTTAGTCGCATTTCTGGCGTTTAATCTTTAACCACCCGCCACAAAAAATAGAGTTTTTCAAATATATATTTAACTTTTCGATTATACTTCTGTATACTCGAACCCTGCATAGTGCTGGTCTGTTGTAACAAAATTTCTTAACATTAATTAAATAAACAACTTTCTGAATAGTACTCAAAGCTACTCATCAACAACCGCCAGTACCGCAGTCGCACGATCTGCCAATGAGAGAGCTGCATATACACTCTGTTGATGTCATAATAACCCCTCCCTCTTTAGAGCTCTATTTTTGAGGAAGACATCCCCCCCACCTCCGCGTTAAACGGAGTTTTAGTGCACTTCTCCGCGTGTTAAGTTATTACTAATAATTCTGCAGAAGTAAAAAATTTAGGATGTTTTATATTTTTACACCTAGCTTCCTGTTCTCTCGTTAAAATAAACAAACGTTTATAATTTAAAATTATCACTGATGATTAATTCAAACTATGATAAGTACACAAGAATGGATTCATTTAATTTTGAACGTTTAACTAACACTATATTAGTATTATGTTAATATATAGGTATTATTGTTAGTACTATTATATAGGTCCGAAAATTGCCATTAAATTTCTAGTTTAAAGATATATTATGATTTAACGTAACGTGCATAAAAAAATATATCGTTATATGCATATGTAATTTGCATTTTGTTTTTAGAATATAGCAAAACCTTAGAGGATGCCATAAGAGATGATACAAATGGAGAATTCAAGCATTTATTGCTGTTGATATGTAAAGTAAGAACTTAAGCAATTACTGTGAATTATTTTCATGAAGATACATTTTCATACATAAGAAGAAAACTTCGATATTCATTTTTTTTAATGTGTATCTAGGCATCCAGAAACGAAGGCGTTGTGTGTCTGGAGAAAGTCAGAGCAGACGCTGAGGTAAAAGATGCTTTTATAAAAATATTGATTATTTGATCTATATGCACTAAACTGGACCAGCCATTTTATCTTTTAAGGCCCCTTTTACACGATCATCTTCTATTTCAATCCAAGCCTGCATTCACATTACGCTTTATGCCAGCTGACCGTATCAACGGTCAAAAATGGAAGCCTGTCGTCAGGGATGCAGTCGGATAAATTAAGCATTGCCTGTCCTCGGCAGGAGTTGAGAAACAGGATAAAGAGATTTAAAAAAAACAGTGAGGAACAGTGGGGGAGATTTAAAAAACAGTGCTGGAACGGCGTTCCAGCTCCACTATACCACTATCATGTGGCGTGAGGCGCGATGTGAAGACTAAAGCCTAACCAGGTAGGCATCCATTCAGGCGTCATGCCGCAAGAAGAAAGCAGTGCAAAACATGAGCGCTGACGGCATAAAAATATTGGGGGGCAGTATACCAGTAGAAGGCATTTTGTTTGAAATTGGAGGGGGACATGGAACCCTAATACCAACATTGGGGAGGCGGGTTCCCCTGTCCATCTCGTTAACGGTGCCCGTGGTGTAAAAGGTACGGAAAATTGATGTGGTGGCTTGTCTTTCTAAATACTACACAAGGCTTTAATGCTAGCATGAAATAGATATCAACAGGAACTCGAATTGAAGTAAAACGTGATCGTGTAAAGCGGCCTTTGGGAAAACTTAAGCCGTCGCTCAAGGTGCAAAGATTCTAGAAACGTGTGCCAATGAAATGCGAATTTTCCTTTACAGTTAAACGGGCAACGCACTTCAATTTCGGAGCGTAAATTGTAAGTAGTCGATCTTGCCACAAAATCCTGATTGATGCATAATAAAGCCCAAATTGCATTTTTTCATTTTCTATATTATATACTTTGTTCTTATATTGCCCCTTTTGTTTTTCGTCTATTTCTTTCTAACTTATTATTATCTTCCTTTGCTTTTGCCATCGGGTTGAAAAATCCAACGTAATTTTTATGCTTTAAATATGCATTAAAGGGCCAAAATAGTATGACCACTTATCTATACTAGCATATTATTCCACCTTTGGCGTGCAAAACAGCTACTACCCGTCCAATCACGTAATTTCCAAACATTCTGGGGCGCTGGATTTTGATCTCTCAGCCGCCGTTGCATGACATCCCAAATACGCTGTATGGGATTAAGATCCGGTGAGTTATGCGGCCAAGACATCAACTGAAATTCATCCACATGCTCTTCGAACCATTGTGGCATAATTCTGACCTTATGACGGAGGCGTCGCCCTGTTGGAAGACTCCATTCCCGGTGAGGAAGACAGACGCCGTGTAAGGGTGCAACTGGTCCACAATGATGTTGAGATAGTCAAAAGCTTTCATGGTTTATTCTGACACGACCAACGGTCCCAAAGACGCCCATGAGAACGTCCCCCGAACCATAAGACCACCACCACCACCACCACCACCACTAGCCTGTTTATGACTGGCGATACATATATCGAGAAACTGTTCGCCTTTAAGATGGTGTACTTTGATGCGGTCATTGATGTGATGAAGCAGAAAACGTGATTCATCAGATTAGGCAACTCCGTTTCATCGTTCCATAGTCCAATCACGATGTTCCCGGGGCTACTGTAAGCGTCAAAGGCGATGACGATTGGTTAACAGAGGCATATCAGAGGACGGTTTGCCGCGGAGTTCTATATGAAATAGAAGTTCGCTGAACTGTGTGCTCCGAAACCCTTCTACTGGGACCTATATTGTAATCGGCTGTCAGTTAAACCACTAGCTGTCACCGATTTTGCTTCACCAAGCGAGATAGCCTCCGACTTCCAGTTTCGTTAATAACGCGTAGACATCCAACGCCTTGCTATCTACTACTGATTTCGCCGTTATTCATCTACTTTGCATAAATCCTAACAGCGACAACTCGCGAACATCCGATGAGCCCTGCAGTTTTGCAGATGCTCGTTCCGAGCCGTCGGGCCATTACAATCTGCCCCCATATCGAACTTGTTTATCTCACCAGCCTTATCCATCATACACAAACGTAATCGAGAGAAGTATGTCTCAGAATCACCGGCAGCCATTAAATGCCCTTTCCATTTGCAGAGATGGATTTAAGTCATGTGGCGCGCGATGCAACCCAAAAATTTAGCGCCCCCCGAAATATTATTTTCAAAATAATTTTTATGGCGCCCAGCACGACGGCAGTGGTCGCACCGCCCTTAATCCATTACCGCCACTTGCTCACGTGCCCTCCGTGTCATCCAGGCGAGCCCATTCGTTCACGATGGGGTGGTCATAACGTTTTGGCTCTTCAGTGCATATAGTTTATAATGTTCTAAATATCATTCCGAATTGTATGAGTCTAATTTATAAAAATTTTATTATGATAGAAAAGGTGAAACGTAATTTTTTGGAAGCAACTCCCTATTAGACATTCAAATGCCTCGACTTGAAAAGAAGTGCGCTTGCTGAACAACATTTGCTAACTCGCACGTGGATTTTTAAGTCATGAACTGTGAGAATTAATCTGCCTTTTGTATCATTAGAATAAACAATATAAGCATACAATAATGTATGCGTTCGTGTTCAGCTTCAACCTTAAATTAACTAACCAGAGACACGGAAAATGGATACAGCAAAATACGTTCGAAACATATCCACAAAAACGAAAATAGAAATTCTAAAATTTTTTGATAATTTAGCTTTAAATCGTTATCAAAAAATAAAGAGCTTTAATGACATAATGCGTTCAGTACTAATTCCCCTTATTTCCCCCTGAAAATTTCAGATTCGATTCTCAAAGGCAAAAAAATCGATCATAGTGTTTCAAGATCTTATTAGGTCATTGATCTACTGCAGTGGCAGATAAACGGGGATAAATTAGGGAGATATCCTTTCCAAATCCATAAAAATGCGGTGGAAATCGGTTATAACGAGCTCCGATTATAACGACGGAATTTTTGCAAACAGTTTGATTCTCCTCCCCCACCCCCAAATCCCTCTCTGGGTTCACCTCTGATCTACTCTCAGATTATCTAAGAAGTCCTGGACAGAAAACTTTAAATATAAACGAAATAAGTAAAACTACTCTAAAGGCAAAGCGCTTAAACTTGTATTTTGAAGGCATTTGGCAATACGGTTTATTGCAATGCAAAGAAACAAAAAACATAGCCAGCTCGATTTTAATTATATGTGCGTTAAGTGCGTAGAATAAAAAATACTATCACGTTCTACTAAATTAATTTTCAGAAACAACAGCTAAAAATATTATGCAGAGAAACTTGGCTACTTTTTAACCGACACAAGGTGTAGTGACTTCAAAAAAGTTTACCTTAATTTGTGAAATACACACACTCTCCCAGCTGAACCTTTTTTTTATGGGTGAGAAATCTCGAGAGCTTTGACGTGCTATTATGTAATTTATTCATTAACTCCACGTAGTTGTTATTCAAGCCATGTAGACTTGCACAGAACTGCAGCTTTAATACATTAGTTAAAGTGGTTCGTTCCTGACGAGGACCACGTCGTTTAAAGCTAATTTCAAATTAAGCAAGTCCTGTGTAAAAATCGTTACTAATGGCTTACTTTTAATTTAAACTTATATTTTGCATTTGTGACAGTAAAATACCTTAAAGCATAGAACCATACTATAAACTTTTTCCACCAAAGGCGTTGTTTGAAGCCGGTGAAGCCCAATGGGGAACAGATGAAGCAGCCTTCAACACACTTTTTGCCTTCGAAAGTTACGAACATCTTCGTTTTGTGTTTCAAGAGTATGAAGACATAACAGGGCGAAGTTTGTTCGAAGCCATTGAGGCAGAAACTTCTGGGGATTTGCGGAGAGCTTTGTTAACTATTGGTGAGCTTCAAGACATGAATAATTATTCTTCTTTGTTAATATTAATCATTTCTATGTACAATTTTACTGGTAATTCTTTTTATCACTTACAGTCCGCTGTGTGGAAAATACGCCAGCTTATTTCGCCAGGAAACTTTACAAGGCTTTCAGAGTAAGTTCTCTATATTTTGTTTTAATTTAAATACGGAATTTTGCTAAGTTATTTTCGAAATTGTGTACGTTTTCCAAAACTAACCAATACTTCCTGGTCAAGAATGTAGTAACTCGAAAATTATAGAGTAGCTCGGGCAGCTGTAAAAAACTCAAGTGATTCGGCGTTGAAGAGAATAATACACTTTGTTATCCAAGAGTGGGGGGGCTTGACCCCCCGAGCCCTTCCTTTCCCTTCACCACTATGCCGATGTGAAATATTTTGATATATGAATGTTACATAGCAATACTTTTAAAACATGTTTTATTTATAAATATTTTCACAAAATTTGCTTATAGAATAAAACTTTCATATATGAAAAGTTCCGTTAGAAAATTCAATATTTGGAAGCAGTTTTTCTATGTAACGAATGGAGAGTTCAAGTAACAGGGTTCACCAAAGCAGTGGCCCACCCAGAATATTCCCAAGGTTCCCAAGGGGGCCCAGTTGTGCAATCAATTTTTGTTGGAAAAAATAGCCAGTGGCTATGTCAATTACTGTTGTTGTTGCTTTTGTGTTTATTTCTATCTTCGTTTATGTACTATTGGGAGTACTTTAAAGATGCGAATGGGGGGGAAAAAATTGACAATGCTCAAAAGTTTGCTATGAAAAAATGCAACAAGAACGGGGTGGATCAGTTGAATGAGGGGATGAACAGCGTAAGAAATTTTTAAAAAAATCGCAAATATATTGAGAATTTTGTAGAGATTGCTGAAAAACTAGTTGTAAGAGGCAATGGAGATCACATGGAATACATTATATGTGGAATTTCGAATACTATGTTTATAGATAAAATTAATCACGATAAAATATTGGTTGAATTGAAGAAATTGAAGGTCAAGAAAGGTGCAGGTATTGATGTTATTAAATCATTAGTGATAAAAGAGTGTGCTGACACTCTTCTTGACCCATTATTGGTAATATTTAATAAAATAATTGAAAACGAGGTTGTATCAAATGGAATGAAAATTTCAAAAATAATACCAATTCACAAAAAGGGGAAAAAAAGACTACAAAGGAAACTACAGACCAATATTTCTGTTACTAGTATTCGCAAAAGTATTTTAAATAATACTGTATGAAAGACTTATGGCATTTATAAACAAAAATAAAATAATGGGGCAAACCAATTTGGGTTTAGAAAAGAAAGATCTACTAAAGTAGAACTTATGAAAACTGTCTCGCGTGATGCCGCTATTGCTGCACAGTATATGGCGGTGTGTATTTCCTGTAGGGAGTTGTGGTTCTGTAGGTGTAGTGGCAAGGTATGTTCATTGAGGATCTTGGTTGCTTTGCAGAGTTTCCAAGATGCCGGTTGACGTGGTATTCTTGGCCTTGTTGCGGCATCCGAGCCTTCATATTCCGCCAGGGCACATTGGAAACCTTCCATTTTCTCCACGTCCCTCCTCTCTTCTTCTTCTATGCTTGGTTGGAGCGGTTCTCTTACGCTAGTTGGTGCTTCAGGGTTGGCCACACTGGTTGACGTGTTTGCTAGGTCATTGGCGACTTCATCTCTTAACCTTTGTAGTATGGGCTCTGCTAGGAGGTTTCTGGTTATTATGTTCCTGCGTTGGGTTGTTATCCTTTCTATACTGATGTCCAGGTGTGGGTACTGTTGTGCGAATTTGGCGTGAAGTGTGGGTCTGTAATTTGTCATGTCTGTTTCCAGCTTTGTAATCGTATAGTAGGTGCGCATGATGTAGGTGTTCATATCTATTGTCCATGACATGCGCTGGCGTGGTCTTTCAGCCCTAGTGGTTGCACCTATACTAGGCTGCAAAGCACTTTGGGCTGTGTTGGTTCTAGTAGCCGTACAGTTGGAGGCGCCGCTACAACCGCCGACACCTCCAAGGAGAGACTGTTGCATATTTTTCGAACTGGCCCCTCTGCTTAAAACTCGAACGCGGTTCTGATTTAAGAGCGTGACAACCGATGCTCCATTCATATTTTCATTATGGTTCATATCATCAGAGTCTGAGATAGCCTATTTCGCCGCCGGGGTACCGGGTGGTATTCCACGGTATTCGGATACTGTTGTGGCATCAGCTTGCTACATATCAGGTTTTTTAGTGGCCCAGTGTGATTTTCATTGGTTATTAGTACTTTTTCTGATCATTACATGGAGCCAGCAGTACATTATTGCTTTTTTTTATCTATTTTTTTCTTTTGTTTTTGAGATTTTAAATTTTTCAAGTTGCGCAGACAAATACGAATTGTGTTTGGGCCATTTTCAGCTCACTTTAAACATAATATATATATCATCATCATATTCAACCATTATCTATCCACTGCTGGATGAAGGTCTCTCCAAATGCTTTCCACACAAGTCTATCCTGGGCCATTCGTTTCCACGTCACCCCAACCTGTTTTCTTATTTCATCCACCCATCTAGTTTGAGGACGTTTTCTAGGTCTTCGGTGGTCTCTTGGAATCCAGTTCAGAATTTCTGTTGTCCATCGTTGATCAGTTCTTCTTGCAATATGCCCAGCCCATCGCCATTTCAGCCCTTTTACTTTAACAATGATGTCCTCTACTCTAGTTTGCTCTCTCACCCAAGTGTTTCTTTTTCGATCTCTCCTAGTTATTCCAAGCATGCACCTCTCCATGCTCCTTTGCGTTGTCTGTAACTTTCGTATTGCTCCAACTGTTAGACTCCATGTCTCTGATCCATAAGAGAGGACTGGCAATACACACTGGTTGAAGACCTTTCTTTTTAGACACAAAGGCAATTTCCCCTTCAGGATAAAACTGTTTCTTCCAAATGCACTCCAGCCAAGTTTAATACGTCTGTTGAGTTCTTTCATAATGTTGCCATCCATTGAAATCAGCTGGCCAAGGTAAATATATGAATCAGCAATTTCTAGCTCAATGTTGTCAACTTGTATTTTTGTTTCCTCTACAAAATTATTGAACATGATCTTAGTTTTTTGTAGGTTCATCTTGAGTCCAACTTCTTTACTTCTAGTTGAGAGCTCCTGTACCATGTCTTGGAGTTCTGATGGGTTCGTTGAAAAAATAACAATGTCATCAGCAAACCGCAAATGATTTAAATATTCACCATTTATTTTTATTCCCTTGTTATTCCAATTTATCAGCTGAAAAATCATCTGTAAAGCTGAAGTAAAAAGTTTTGGAGAAATGGTATCTCCCTGCCTCACACCTTTACCAATTTTGATAGTTTTGGTATCTTTATGTAACCGAAATTTTGCACTTGCATTTTTATACACACGTTTCACCATGTCAATGTACACATCCTCAATGTCTGTTGATCTTAAAGAGTTGATGACTGCTGATGTTTTAATAGAGTCAAAGGCCTTCTCATAGTCAATAAATGCAACACACAATGGAAGTTCATATTCATGTGTTCTTTCAATTAATTCTCTTAATACTTGAATATGGTCCACTGTACTGAATCCACTTCGAAATCCAGCTTGTTCTCTTGGTTGAGCTGCATCTAATTTTTTCTGCAGGCGATGTGTTAGCACTTTTGTGAAGATTTTATAAATAGCAGGTAACAAGCTAATTGGTCGGTAATTTTTCAAATCCTCTTTATCACCTTTTTTATGCAAAAGAATTACTGTTGCAGAATCCCATTGGTTTGGTATGTTACCGCTGTTAAGACATTTGGTAAAGAATTTTGCAAGTATGTCTTCTACATATTCTCCAGCTTCTTTTAGGATATCTAATGTAATGCCATCATCACCAGGGGCTCTTCCTTTCTTCATACTTTTTATTGCAAATGAAACTTCTTCTTTTAAGATTTTATATAATTAATTAACCATATATATTATTTACGGGAAGCACGGCAAAAGGTAGTGAAAATTAACCTAATATTGGCTCAACGCGATATAAAAATATTTATTGCTTGATGTGTTACTTGTTTTACGTAGATACTGGTGAGAATAGCCGGAAATAAGAAATCTTTACTTATGTGCCTAATAAGAAACAGCGTAACTGGAAAGCTCGTACTTTTTCTTTTATCTCGCACAATGGAACTTAATGATTCAACAAGATATATCACTTTATATTCAACTATAATAAACGCAACTAAAAATGCAAAATGAAGATCCTTAAATTAAACGCTTTTCAGTTAATTAAATTATTTATAGAGGTGTCTGTTGAGTAACATTTCTTGTTATGTGAAACATAATATCTTTATATTTTTTAAACATTACAACAGCCAAAATATTCATAGTTCTACATAGGAAGAAAGTGAAATCACAGTTGCCATTAACTAAACCTTGACTAATGAATAAACTATTTTTACTATTAAAGAACAGTTTACAAATTGCCATTATTAAAGAACAGTTAATATATTTCCATTATTAAAGAACAGTTAATAAATTTCCATTATTAAAAAACAGTTAATAAAATTTCATTTTTAAGTTAATTGTTTGTTCTCTCTCGTAGTGTGTAGTTTTAGTGAAGCTCAATTTCATCAGAAGGAGAGCACAGCAAATTTATTTGATGCACTTACAATTTGGTTTAATAAAACATATTCTCGGTAATCCATATTATTAAATTATGTTCTCATTTTCATGTTGTTCAATATTTCACAGATGCAGAATGTTGATGAAAGATCGGTAATGCGAATTGTAGTCAGCAGATGCGAAATTGACATGGTGTTTATCAAAGCCGAGTACGAAAAGAGATTCAAGGAAAAGCTGGAGCAAGCCATACAGGTAAATACGCAAAAATAAAGTTATAATTTTTTATAATAAAGTAAATTTAAATGAATTTTTAATCTTTTATTTTTTTTACAATCTTAAACTTCTACATTTTATGCATGCAAATTTATACACTTCGTTAAGCTCGACATGACCTTTGCTGTCCTTGCGCCATAAAAATTCAACTAACTAATATAGATTCGTCTCATCTTAAACTTGAGGAGAGATGCGGAGTAGCCACGCAAATTTGTCAGTCTCCATTTTAGTCACCATTTTCGGATTGTGGGAAAACGACATTGACAGCAGTAAGTTTAAGAGGGCACACAATCGAAACCAAGAATTTGGACGTCCCGGTGGAAAGCGAGGAAAGCGTACGAATACGAAAGCAGCCATAACGACAGAAACATGTATGTGTGCATCGTTCCTGTTCTACCTTCAAAGGTAGTGTATACTTTCCTCGAAGGCCGTGCAAAAGGGAGGGTTGGGAGATAAAAAAAAAAACATTTGAACAATATTATTAGCTGTAAAATCAAATTCCTTATGAGAGAGGAAAAAAAATATCAATCCCCACTTCCTTTCGTGAAAACCTCTCCCATTCTTGAAATCCTGCGCACAAGTTTGCCTTCCTTTATGCATTATATATCAAGGCATTAGTATCAAGGGACGGCATTTATCAACGACTGATAAATAAAGGACTTCGTTTTTGATTAAGACGTCCACCACTGAACGCCCAACATAGGCAGTGCAGACTGAACTTCAGACAATGTCAATCTAGAGACAATATTGTTTATGCTTCCAAAAACTATTTATCAGCATGATAATGCTAGATCTCACATAACGAGACTCTCTCAGCAACGCCTCAGTATTATTCTTGCTTTCCCCTTTCCAGCTAGGTCCTCATGTCTCTTTCTTATAAAATATAGGTCGCATGAATTTACGCTCTCGTTTCCAACTCTAAAAAAAAAAAGCTATGGGCGCACCGTGATTCGTTTTTGCTTTTATGAAATGGTGGTTTTTCCTTTGATTTCGACTAGTTTATGTTTGAACCCTGTGCTTCAGGGAATAATAGTGAAAATACTGGATACTGACTTCTTCACCTTGCTGTAACTGTGAATACCAGAAGTAAACATCAGACGTCCACCAGTTCCTCACCTGGCTACCTATCGAACAGGAACCTTGACAAACAGGTGCGTTATGTATCTGATGAATTATCAAAGTTTCGTAAACTGTGGTCCCAGGACTTAGAAAAGTTGAAAAACTCTATTAATGAAAAAATTAATTTGAATTTGTGTTCTAAGACTGACGCAGATTCAGATCGTGCTGTGAAATTGACCTCTATCAAAAATGAATCACCGAAGGATTTTGATATTAAAGTCACTGAATTAAGTAACAAATGGGTATCGCGGTGTGTCGCATTGGAGAATAGAGTTCAACATCTAGAAAGGTCTATCATTGATCTTGAATGCGCCCTAGAACAACACCAGCAATACATTCGCCAGCCATGTATCATGATATATGGTTTATCGAAAACTGAGAACGAAAACCCGATTACCGTTGCAGTGGATACTTTAAATGAAAAGATAAAAACTACCATGTTATCAAAGGATTTGGAAAACGCGCATCGTCTAGGAAGCGTAAGTCGCAATACCACTCACGGACAATCACCGAGACCAATGGTCATTAAATTTATAAGAATGGCTCAAAGAGACTATGTCTTCAAGAACAAAAGACTTCTGAAGGATACTGGCCTGGTCATAGCCGAAAGCCCACATTAGAAAACAGGCCTACAGCGAAATCTGTGTTTTTTTTTTTTTTTTGCTAACTGAGCGTTGTGAGAGGATCATACTCAAATCGCTAACGGACATATGCAATTTCAGAGGAAGAACTTAGTATTATCGAACTGGATATGCATGGTTTATTTGCTTCTTTTGTTGCTGGGCCAATACTGTCCTTGCCCCATAAAAGTAAATGAACTTTTCGCTAACTGAGCGTGGTGAGAGGGTTATACTCAAATCGCTGACGGACACACGCAGTTACAGAGAAAGAACTTAACATTATTGAATCGGACGTGCATGCTTTACTACTTTTGTTGCTGTTGCTACATCGATACTGTTCTTGCACAATAAAGGTAAATGAAATTAACAGGCTAACCTTTTATATGATCATGATTTCATCTGAGCTTTAAACATATTCTTCACGTCAAACTAGCCTACTCATCATAAAGCGTATTGCATAACTTAGTTTTTCATTTCTACGCCTAAACTGGTCAATCGAATGAATCTAGTGTTTTCAGTCAATTTTTTCATATTATATTCGATGTTAACTTACTTTATATTTATCAATGCAATGTCTATATTTCATATCAGATGCTGCTATATATTTCACATGACACTACAGAGGTATACTGACTACAAGTTTTATTTTATCTTTCAACTGAATGACCTTCAATTCGTATAAAATTACATGGAAATTGCTTGGTTTATCTAATTGAATAGTCTGTAAAACTGATATAGTTGATGAATAACACTAGGAGACTCGATTCAGATCTAAATTTCTAAATTGTTCTAATTCTTTTGTCCTTTTGTCCTTGCGCCATAATGGATCATGATTTCATCTGAGCTGTAAACGTGTTCTTGTCAAACTAACCTACTCACCATAAAGCGTTTTGCATAACTTATATTTTTTATTTCTACGCCTAAAGTGGTCAATAGAATAATTATAGAGATGTACATTTTCTCATATTGCATTTGCTGTTGATAACTTTGTCTATCAATGCAATGTTTATATTTCATATCAGATGCTTCTATATATTTCAAAAGATATTACAGAGATACACCGTCTACAATTTTTATTTTATCCTTCAAGTGAATGACGTTCAGTTTGTATAAAATTATATAAAAATCGTTTCATTTTTTCTATTTAATCGAAGGTTCTGTAAAAATGATAAATATAGGTGATGAATAATACTATGAGACTCAATTCCGATCTAATTTTCTAAGCAGTTCCAATATTTTTCCTTTGTCCTTGTGCCATAAAGGAAGGTAGGGAGAGAAGGTCAGCAGAAAAAGCTTTAAATAGACAATTTGATTTCAACTAAACTGATATCATGTCTCAATAATGTGAAGAAAAAATGCTTTTCAAGAAACACTCGCTAGCTGTATGTAGCCCATTCAACTGTTAATAGTAATTTGACTCATTTATTCAAATTGTTTCTATATATGTATATGTGTGTGTATGTATATGTGTGTGTATGTGCATATATGTGTGTGTATGTATATGTGTGTGTATGTATATGTGTTTATGTATATGTATGTGTATATATATATGTGTATGTGTATGTATATATATATATGTAGGCACACACCGTTCATTTAACGCCTATGGGACACTGGTATCTGTCTGACGTATAGCGACTATTCTTTCCCTTATATAGACTGTTCAGTTTTATTATATATTTTGCGCGCAGTCCTCCATTGTAAGATGCATAATGACCATTGCTGTCATTGCGCCTTAAATATTTAAAATTGTATGGTAAATAATTGAACACATTATCTTAATATGATGTAAATTGGTGGTCTAAGATAAATTTATGATAGAGTTATAAATTCACGTTTTCTCTATTATGTGGTTGGTATTCTGATGCACCGTGTTTGGCGCAGTTTGATTCGTGCTATCCTTGTGCCGAGGAAGGGAATAATTCTTTGATGCACCTATAATTAAGCGATGGGCACTGATTCGTTGGATGTTTTAAATGTAAATTTTAATATTGGCTAAATTATTAGTATTTATTAACAATAAGCTATTGTCATTCCATATGATTTGTTTTGATGTCATGATTGCTATTTAATTAAATGATTATTATTGTGGTGTGGTGCTCCCAGATGGATTTTGACCATATACGAATTGTTATATATTTATATATCTATCAAAGTATACTTGTATTGAATTACTGTATTTTATTTATTTATTTATTACTTACTTTTTCATATAAATGTCATTCCTGAATAGCGGACATATAACCGATTGTGGCTTTGCGGCCCTGGGGGATTCATTCACTGAGCAGGATAATGAATTAACTCTTGATATTAATAACCAATATTACTATCCCTCACAGATTACTTCTCATAATCAAGTTAATAACACATTATTAACCGCTCATATTAATGCATGCAGTATTACTAACAAAGTGGAATTAATTGAAGACTTCATCCTTGGTATAAATCCATCCCCTGACATATTATGTATAACTGAGACCTGGCTCTGCCCAAATCAGGCTCCATCTCTTTTTGATTATGAATCGGTCTCGATTGCACATGAATTGGGTAGAGGAGGTGGTGTTGTAATGTATGTTAAAAGAAAACATGAGTTTAATTTGATACCTCAATGGACGGGAATCTTCCCGGGGATTGAGATGCTGACATTACAAATTTATGGTATTTTTGTCACTACCATATATCGACCACCTTCTGGTGAATTGGGAGATTTTTTATGTCGTCTTCAGGACCTACTTGCCTTTATTACTTCCTCGAGAAAGACGCTAATCATCAATGGGGACTTAAATATTGATTTATATACTTCCAATGAAAAATTTGTAAACCATGCACAAACACAGAGACTAATGGATTAGATCTTCTCATTTGGATAGAATTACATCACATTCTTGTACAGTTATTGATCACTGTATTACAAACGTTTTAAATCCACAATGTGGCATACTTCTTTATCAGATTAGCGATCATCTTCCCATATTTTCAATTTTTGGTATTTCACAGGGAATATCTAGACAACATGGTAATCCTCCTTTTATTTGAGATTTTTCTGAAACAAATTTACAGACATTTAAAGCAGAGTTACAAAGAGTAAATTGGACTGATCTACATCTCTTCAATAATCCACTACATGCTTATGGATATTTCGTTGATACCTTCAAAAATAATTATGAAGTTTGCTTTCCATTAAAAACAATAAGCAAAACCAAACGTATACGTAAATCATGGATTACAACTGAAATTTTTAGAGAAATAAGGAAAAAAATAAACTTTACTTCAAATTTTTAAAAGATAAATCACCAACAAAACTTGCTGTTTTTAAGTCATTTCGGAATGAATTGAATACTAAAATAAAACGTGCGAAACAGGCATATTTTTCGGCA
Source organism: Dysdera silvatica (assembly GCA_006491805.2). Lineage (NCBI taxonomy): Eukaryota > Metazoa > Arthropoda > Arachnida > Araneae > Dysderidae > Dysdera > Dysdera silvatica. Next base: position 127,764,263 of record QLNU02015360.1, read on the forward strand.
CTATGTAATATGAATAATAGGAAAACATGGTCAGAAATAAATGAACTTATGGGAAGATCAAAATCCAGAACAAGAGAAATTGATAAACTAATAACTCCTCATAAAATGATTACTAACATATCACAGATTTCTAATACTTTCAATGAATATTTCATAGAATTCCCTTATTCTTTATCTAGTAAATTTAATAATGTATTCCAAAGATGCCATGATTATAATATCGCTAATTCCTTTTTCTTGGATGGGGTCACTGAACTTGAGACAATTCGACTAATTAATAATCTTAGTGCTAATAAAGGACCAGGCCCAGATAACTTTCATCCAGTTCCCATTAAATATTGTGCTCATGAGATTTCAGGGCCTTTAACCTACATCTTTAATCTAATCTTTTCCACTGGTGAGATTCCGCCGGAATTTAAGACGGCAAGGGTTGTTCCGATTCATAAAAAGGGTTCATATACTGACGTTGCTAATTATAGACCGATATCAATATTATCGGTGTTTACAAAAATACTTGAAAAACTCATTTATAATAGATTATTAAAATACTTTGAACATAACCACATCATACAGGAAAATCAATTCGGTTTTACTAAAAATAAATCTACTGAACAAGTATTGTTAACGGCAACAGACTTCATATATTCGGCTTTGGACGGTGGTGACTCATCAATTGGAATTTTTTTTGATTTGTCACGGGCATTTGATACCATTAACTATGATAGACTTTTATATAAATTACAATTGGCAGGTATATGCGGAAAGCAAAATCTTCTTTTCAGAAATTACCATTTTGGAAGATCTCAATATGTACAAATAAATGAAAATCATCTTTGGCTAAATCACCTCTATGTGGGGTTCCTCAGGGGTCGACATTGGGACCTTTGCTTTTTATTTTTTATATTAATGATCTTTTTTTTCTGCCAACTCGATCTAGAGTTCTATGCTTTGCCGACGACACAAGCATCTTTTATAGGGAAAGGAATCTTGATGTGCTGTTTTCACTTGTAAATAATGATATTGATATATATATAAAATATGTTAGAGATAATTATCTCTCACTTAATACAAAAAAAACCAAATGTATTCTGTTTTCAAATAAACATAACAAAAGCAACTACTTATGTAATACCATAAAAATAGATAACGATATAGTTCCGTTATCGCAGGAGACGAAATTCCTTGGAGTTACTATTCAAGCCAATTTAAAATGGGATACACACATTAACCTATTGTGCTTAAAAATTGGTAGATTTTTGGGAATATTGCGCAACATTAGTATTTATATACCTATAAAATTTTTGATCAATCTATATTATTCTTTTATTTTTTCTCATCTTTTTTATTGTTTATCGGTCTGGGGATACACTTCACAGGCTAACCAAAGTAGAATTTAGTCATTACAAAATAAATTCTTCAATATTATTAACCATAAATTACCACAACCAATGTCGATCCGTGAGGTTCCGCAAAGATTCAATTTATTAACTTTTAATCAACTTTTAAATTATAAAATTTTGTTATTAATGTTTAAAAATACTAGTCCAACCATTTCAGTTGATTTACAGCAACCTACACATAACTATCCAACAACAAGTAGACGTAACTACAGACCTCAATTTTCTCGTCTGGAGCTGGGTTGCCACAGAGTGGGTTCTTCAGGTCCTAAATTGTGGAATCAGCTGCCTTCTAATATAAAAGAGATAAATTCCTATTCTAAGTTTAAGTCTTTAATCCGGATCCTCCTTACTAATTCTATTTAATCAATCTCATACTTAATTTAATTTTCGCTGATGTTTGCGCAGTGATATCCCATGGGGCTGCTTTGGCTATCTGGTATCTCCTGGGTGGTGCAGGCTTTGTCAGACTACGTCTTTACCTGCGCTACCCAGGCAGACATGGACAAAATTTTATTTCACAGTATATTAATTAATGTATTGATATTTTTTTTTTAATTAAATTTGATGTATTTATATTTTTGTAGTTAATTTTATGCATCTATATTTTCGTATGATGTTAATGTAGATATGTCTTTGTTCTTATAATTAACTTAAACTAACATTGATTTGTAATCTCAATGTATATTTTTTTGTTGTTCATGTTGCTGCCTAAATAAAGTTGCTAAAAAAAAGATATGCATCGAATCTCTAAAAAATTAAACAACTGACAACGCTTTAGGATAAAAAAAATATTAAACACCTTTTGGCTAATATACGTAAAGACGACAAAATGACACAAAGATTGACCATAATTAATAAAATTCTGGTACTGATCGAAAAGAGCGAGAGAGAGAGAAACTATAAAAACGTAGTAAAAGAAAGGTGTAGAAAAAAAAGTAATGTGAAATAGGGAAAATTAGAATACGAGTAAATTCAAAGAAGGTATGTAAAGAAAAATTATAGAGATAAAGAATTGGTAAAGCAGATGCAAATTAAAAAAAAAATGGACTATGGATAAAAATAATAGAGCGAAACTAAGAAGTAAAAACTTGCCAACAGCGTTTCGAGAAATATTGTATTCTTTATTTCTGTAATATAACATTTTCCTGCCTTCTTTTTTCTAAATTATCCTAACTTTTCTCTTTCTAGTTATTTTTTCGTACCTTTTTGTTTATTTCTTATTTTTTTAACACTCCTTCTGTGTTCTTTCTTCTTTGTTTTTTATTTTTTTTCACAACTTCACCAATGGCAAACTTTTACTAGTTAATATATATGTGTATACTAAATCCAAGTTATGATATTAACATTTGTTTTTTTAAATACAAAAACTTCCATTTTTTGCGCAGAATCTGCTGGATCTTTTAACTCTCTTTTATGACCACGTTTAGTTATCTCAGGTTGCATAAATACGAAAACTGCTAAAATAGTTACGTAATTGTGAAACTTCATCGTAACTTAAATTACTTTTTTCTCTGTATTATATAAATATATATGCTGTAATATTTTTTTTTTCTTCACAGCGCATTATAACAGGGGACTTTGCTAAACTACTGGTGGTTTTAGTAACAAATTAAAACATCCAAATGGATTCTGAGTATATAGATCTGCACTTTTAGGTTATTTCGCGTGTATAGACGATCCTTTATCACGTTATAACAAATATTTAATTATTTTGTTAAACTGCATACGTATTTATCTGTTAAATGGTGTTAACACTCGTAAGTTGACGTATTACATTAAATTAATGACTTTTATTTAAAAGTATATATAGACTAGAAAAGATTACATTAGTGTTAAGAAGATTCTGTATAAAGATAATATTTGAAAGGAGTTTGCATACTTTATTGCACTATATTGTTATCATAGACACAGATCAACCCTCGTATTAAAAATATTACAATAACCAACATTTTTGTTGTTCCTTTTGTCTTGATTCTGAAAATAACTATTAATCACGAACTGCTAAAATCATATGATCATTTCAATGTTATATGCCTCTATCATAAAAGTCCCTGCCACGGTTATACTCTACAACAGGGTTATCCAGCCTTTGTGGATAGCAAGTCATTTAAAAAATTTTCAGGAATCTCGCGGGCCGGCAGTTACAGTTCCGAGTTTGGTAAAAGAAAAGAAAATACTAAAAACTTCCCTTCAGTTTCTTCCAGTTATTTGTTTGTTCACTTTCAATGTGAAAAAGGGTCACCCATGCTGTCCCTGCCGGTTTTCCTTATTTCTGAAAAAAATTCTAGAATTTATTTTGGATTTTTTTTTTTATTCTAAATAGTTGTCAGCAGGCCGGAATGTGGCCCACGGGCTGTATGTTGGACAACCCTGCTCTACAACTGAACGACATGTAAAAAGAATGGAATACCAAGGGATATTCCAAACATATAAGGACTATATTTTCTATTAAATATATTTTTTCATTTCATAGAAATTTTATTGAAAGGTTCTTCAAATCAGCTTCTCTTTAGAGATGTAGGGAATCACTTCCTATATTCACAATTTCACAATAGATGACAGTACAAGCTTGACAATTCAATTCGCCAGAAGAAAAAACTTTCGCAGCTAGAGAACTTGCAAAAGAAACTTATTTTGGTAACTTGCAGACCTGGCATCAGCGACTTGCCTAGTCAGCTTCACGTTGAACGAACGCATTCGTTATGGAATCTATGATGCACGATAATTACGGAAATGAAATTGTTGTTAATGTTTACAAAAAATTGTGATTATCATACAGCAAAAATTAAATTTCAGCACACACGCTTTCTGGCTCTAGTTAGATCTATTTGACCCCTAAAGTACAAATTAAGATATTATTTCCCTTCTCGGGGTCAGAACAATTGCCATTAAAGTGGTTGGCAGTTGACCACAAATGGTTCAGCACACTGAGCCTGAGCGGGTAGATTTCATAGTGAGGATTGGAAACAAGAAAAAAAGGCAGCATCTCAGACCGGGAATGAGCCAGAGATCTCTTGGCCGGAGTGCAAACATTTTTGATAACTGAATAACTGAGACACAACTAACGTTGAACCTGTATCTGTAAATTTAGATATCCCACTTTTTAAGGGGAAGGTTCGTGGGGGGAACTGATTAATGAAATTAAAGTTCAGCATCTACATTTTCTGGCTCAAACTAGAGCTATTTGATATATGAGTCAAAGAGCGTTACTTTGAGCCGGAAAATCTGCTGTGCCCAACTTTAATTTTCCGAATTAATTCCTTCAAAAACCATAGCTTTAAAAAATGCAAAATCTAATTTTACAAATACAAGTATGAAGATATGATCTTGTCAGTAATTCAGATAGTAAAATGCTTGGGTTCCAACCAACAAGGCGTTAGGTCAAGTCCAGCCTGATAATACAAGGCCTTTTTTCTTTTACACGACTTTTTCTATAAAAACTGCCCGTTGAACCATTTATGATCAATTACCAATCACTTTAGTGGTAACTGGGCTAGCCCTGGCAAGAGCAATAATATTCTAATATGTAATTCATTTATTAATTCACTGAGGACCTCCGCTTTAAAAATCGCACGATCAAAATGACTTAACTAATGAAAACTGTTTATAAAAGTAGTTTCAGCTATTAACAGAGTTAGTTCATATAAAAAAATAGAAACCATATGCTTACTTATTAATCTGGTGATAGATCATCTGAGAGATACCTCTCATATATATATATCGTTACGTTAGACAAATTTGGTCCTACGGTGACGTAATGTTAACGCATTTGGCTGGTATGAAAACAGTCCGAGTACCCAGCCATATTTTTTCTGTAAATGAGCAATCCAAGATTTGATTTCCTCGGGAAAAGTGGTTCAGAAAACTGTAGATCTTGATGCTATAAAACAAACGAAATACAGTCAAACCTTGCCAATGCGAACATCCTTAACAGAAACTACTTTTAACCTTAACTGCTTCCTGAATCCTTGTTAAATAGTATAGAAATTTCCATGCTTTTATTTTTTTCACACGAATATGGCTAATATGAAATATCGTTTATCACGAGTGGATAATCGATGGCCCTTTGAAATCTCCTCTTTTTAACGTGAACTCAATGCTCTTTTCAAGTCTTTCGATACGATATTTTTCAAGTTTTATTCTTTTTTTAAAATAGAGTTCAGAAGAAGTCCAAAATAATGTTAGCATCTTTTACAGGAGATGTTTTTCGTTGGGTAGCCCTAAAGCGTTGGGGTAACCAAGGTACTTTATCAGGGTAAGATTTCACTGTTTCATTTCCATCGCCCCAAAATTCACACTATGAGACATATAAAGGCCGGTTCCCAAAGTGCAGAAGTCCTTGAGTTTAGAATAAAAAAATAAATTCTAAATGATGTGGATTATACGAAGCTGAATAAAACAGAAATTTCCATAAAATACATGACTGCAAAGAGTACTAGATGTATGATTTAAAAAAAAAAAATCCGAAGCTGTTTGTGTAGTTAATCAGTTTCAGTACATAAATCAAGGAAAACTCTCTATTACGATACTGACTATAATGATATTTTCCATGGTTCCAATGTATACTATAGATTTAAATCGAAATTCACACAAACGCAGTATATTATGAACTGGAACTACTTTTCTGCAAATATTTCATAGGAAAGTCCTTTTTGCTTCCCTCACAGCATAATAGATGTCGACACATAATTGTTACACTTTGAGACGATTTTCGTTCCTGATTTAGCGGCAACAAACCAGTTCAGATAAATTTTTTAAGAAAGTAGGCCCTCCCTACTAAAGCAATTATAAAAACGTCGTTCCAGCTCAAAATAAATGAAGTCTGTGGGAATTTCGATTTAAATATATTATTGCGCAGTGCACCGCTGAATTTTTCATATATATACGATAGAATTTATTAGGATCGACCTTATCTAGAACAATATCTATTTCTAGTCCTTAAATCAGGGACGTGCCAATGTTGTGGCGATTGAGAGGGCGTGAAATCTTTTACGGCCACAAATCCCAACAGTGGTTATAAAATGTTAAATCTTATTTAATTAAATAGTTAAGATAAAATTGATCACAAAACAACAACCATTTGAACGATTTAGAACTTTACTGATTTCGCAAAGCACCACGCTTGAAGATCGACAATTTCACAAAGATTGAAGGAAAATGTACAGGTAAAAAGACGCTAATTTTTTTTTTAACAATAGATACCTCAGAGTCACTGTTAAAACAGTATTAACCGTATTGTACTAACATCTATTGCCGGGAAATGAAATTAGAATCCAAAGTTGTTCCAACTTTGTTACATCGGTGGCAATGTTTAATTTTATTTTTGAAGTCAAAATTTAATATTTCTCGATAGTGTGGGGGCGAAATATGCCTTTTGCCCCTCCCCTTCCAAGACTGGGGCGAAAAACAACTGTCCTCCCCGTTGGCTACATGCCTGCCTTAATGCGTGGTCATAGACAGATTTCACTGTAATGTGTACAAATCTAAAAAGATTTTTTAATCGTCTACTATACGTAATATGACCTTCAAAAGATGCATAACTTTATCTTTGCTATAATATATATCGTAATAAAATAATGGTAAATTATGTATGTAGTAACCAAAGGATAGAATAAATAAATTATTAATACAATCCCATTCTTTCCGGGTAACTCAACTATACTGTTAACATGAACAGATTCCCCTTATTGGTGTTCGAGTTGAGGTTCGACTACAGTAAAATTTAAAACTATTAATTCGAAATACGTTTTATACATTGTTGAGTTTATAATTTTTAATCCCAAGACTACAAAATAGGACATTATATATGGGACTGGTTACATAACAAGACATCTAAACCATGACATGCTTGCTTACAAGTGTGTTAATAACTAAGTTATTAATTACTAAGTGCATTAATAATATAGAAAAACAACGCTTTAAGTACAGTTGAAATTTTATTGAACAAATTTCAATGCGTTTCGAACGGACTTCAGCCGTTCCTTGTCAGGAATACACATTTGTCTGGTACTGCACAAACAACGAAGTGTTGCCTATGCATCGATGGGTTGTGCTGCCAGTTCGATCTCGTTTCAAGCTAAAAAGTTGCTATTGATGTTCACTGTCGTTCCATCTACTGGCAGTGAAACACGACATTGAAGCAGGTGAGGTGGTAGGTGAAAGTTGAAGAGCTGAAAGTAGGTTTCTCCAAGCTGGACTGAAGTATGGAATGGACCTGTGATCATTTACAATGTCACCGGAGTGTTTTCTATTTTTTATTCATTCTACGTAGTGCTACTTCATCAGATTAACCTAAGTGCACTATTCATTTACAATTAAGATCATTCTGTGCCAATCTCAAGCTTAAACTTATTTGAAATCTAACCATTTAGTCATCTCGAAAGTATAATCATGACCATTGAACTACTGACGTTCATTTAATTTATGACATGGTTATCGGCTTTATCCATATTTATAAACAATTCACAAAACATTCATCTCACTCAAAAATAGTCATGTATTCCTGTGGCTTCCTAAAATTAAATGCACTGAAAACTTATGTAATTTCTATTTGTTCTTGCGAGTTTTACGGATCAGGGTCATGCTGCACCAGGACCTATCGTTTTCCAAGGAATCCAAACTTCTTAAGGCCAAGAGAACCAACCTCAAGACTACAGTGAACAGTTAGTCAGTAAGCAGGGTTGTTTTTTTTCCACAGTTGGGAGTCGAACCCGGAATAACCATACGTTAGGCAAACGTGTTACCACGGCACCACCGTAGAGAGTGTAATTTTTAACATATAAACTAAAACCATTCTTTGATCATCTCCCTACATTTCAGCATTTATAGCAACTATATTTTTACCATCATGTATTTTGTTGTATATTAAATATAATTTTCTTTAATAATACATAATGTATAGACTGAATTATAGAAGAACATAAAGTCTGTGTGTACGTGTGATGAAGTACAAATTAACACAACAAAAGGTTTCCAAACCGCCTGTCATGGTTTGCGATCAAACGCATTGTAGACGCTTGTTAAACTTTTATACCGAGGATGTTTACACATATTTATAATGATTTTGACAGTGTAAATAAAATACAATAACAAAAAATATTTTCTCATGTATTCTAATAGCCTTTTCTCTAAACTATCATATTACATCCAGATTTCCACTATAGTAGTGCTTTTTGTAAAGTCATATGTGGAATTTTGTCCCATTCCTGCTCCACAGCTTTCCACAACAAGGTAGTGGGTCGGCGTTTTGAAAGAGCTTGTTTTAAAAGTCCAAATGCACAGTAATCCATCGGTGCTACATCTGGAGACTGGGTAGGAATATGGCTAACTGACATTAGCTTGATTCCAGTTTCTTGTCTCATTTTTTTCTAGAAATGCGGTTGTACTTTTGGAGGTGTGGCTGCTCGCTTTGTCCTGATGGAGTTCCACAATTTGAAAGTAAGTAGGATACAGTTTTGGAATATTTTCTTTAAAAATAGGAGTCAGAACATTATTTTGATAATATATAGAGTTGAGTTTTGGATTTTTTCAACTTTTCTTATTTTTTATTTTCCGTTACAAGAAATGCCAGCGATAACCATAAATCATTTATAGAAATTTTTTTTCCTCCCTTTGAAACAAACTTTTGAGTCTCTCGGGCCTCCTTTCCGATAATAAATCTACCTTCTTTTTTTTTTATTACAATCATTTAAATAAATCCATACTTCGTCAATTGCAACATTTTTGTCCATCTATTTCCTGTTAAATGACTTCCATACAACAATCTGAATCTAGTCCTCAGCTCAGCAACATGCCGAGGTAGCAAACGATAAACTGCACTTTTTTTGCTTTAATTAAATTCAAATCTTTATTAATTTATTTATAGTTAATACCATGGAAGCCCATATGAGGCAGTGGGGGCTCGAGCCAATACCATCACTCATTCAAAGGAGAATTTTATTTGACCGATTCCACTATGCATTTATTTTCAAAAGTTTTACAGTCACATTTTAAAATAAGGTACTTTTTAGCTCATTACTAATTGTCAAGCAGTATCAATTATTTTTGTAGCATTTTAGTATCTTGTACATTCACTAAAATGTTTGACAGTATCATACCAGTTCGTCACCTAGCGTTACTGGAATGCCATTGGACTTTACACCCACGCCCGCCTAATGTGCATTGCTGGCACAATCAACAGCCAGCGCCACATCTCTTAAGTTTTAGAACTTATTGTCTTCCTTCAAGGCTTGCCTGCGGTCAAGTTTCAACAGGGTACTGCGCGTCCGCATATGGAAGAACAAAAACTTTCAACAATTCTTCTTCGCCCACCAGGTTGCACTGCTGCCTTGGCCCAACTGATCTGTCGCCC
>QLNU02015360.1:127774112-127784412 GCA_006491805.2 Dysdera silvatica
ATCGAACATGTCTTGATGATTGGAAACGAGTGGCCCAGCATACACCACTGGTGGCCAGACGAACTTCAGTAATGTATGGAAGCAGCATGGACTGACATACTTCAAGCACACATCCAACGTCTCTTTCTTTTAATACCAAGGCAGGTCACAGCAATTACTGCCAGCCATGGCAGCTACACAAAATACAGATTTCTTCGTGTTCTGCAAGTCGTGCAGGGCTGTATTTTCAATCACTTCATCCTTGTATCTTATGGTATTTGTCCAGTAAATATGGCTTTGATAGCTCTTGTCTTTCATGGTGTTGCATTTTAGATAGTCAGCAGTGTAGCTTATCTTATATGGAAGCAAAGAAATATGGTTAGTGCTCAAGGCAGCCGTAAATTCTAATGTTGAAAGTGGCTTAATTATAGACCTTCAAATTCAAATATTATTCTAATAAAATTTATACCTTTGAGGCGCAAGTACAGCGTCATATTGAGCCAGTACATGCAACTTTCCGGGGAACCAAATCCTAGACTACAGTTGGCAGAAAAATGGCATGCATTCTATAATACTATTGGGAGTTGAACTAGTATTAATGGCATGGTAGACTAATGTGTTACTATAATGCTACAGTAGAGCAGTGGACTTACATTTCCCAGAAGCAATAAATCCCTGAACTAGAGTGAAAAGTTATTTGTTAACTAGGGTTTTTTAAAAAAGGCCGGGAGTTGAACCTGGATTAATGGTATCAATTAGGTGAGTGTTTAACACCTCAATTTACAAGGGAAGGTCGGAGGATGGAGGATTTAATTTTAATGACATTAGGCTCATTTGAAAGAGCTGTCAAAAAATTATTAGACACGTATTCGGGCATTTTTCAGAATGGCCATAAATATAGGTGTTATAGGGCCGGAGAGAGCAAAAATGGGACTATTTTCAGAGATTTTATAATATCATATTTTCAAAAGTATTGAATATTTATTTTTTTTTTTGCTTCATTATGTTCCTTGCAGAAATCCATCGGATACGCGTTTCACGGTTTTTGGAGACGTAACTTATTAATAATGTTTTTAAAGGGTTATAAAATGCACGCGGAAACGAGTAGCCCAGCGCAAGAATTCGCCAACTTGTTGGCTGCTTGGCGAATATAATATGTTGCATTTCTTTTTCCTGTATACTTATGGTATGATAATGACATAAAAATAACAAAAATTGTGATGGTTGAAGGAGTTAAAGTAATAAAGGAAAATCGAGATTTATATCATTAGAAGGAAGGAACATAAATGAAATTGAACTTTCTTCATTTTTATTTAAGAAAGGAGAAATCTATTTATTACAATTTTTATCGAATATTACGATTTTTAGCAATCAATTGTATGAAAATCACAAAGGCATGAAAAACAAATTTTTCCTGCAGTGGCTGGCTGCATCGAATAAAAGGAGAATTTTTACAATTAGGTATTTTATCACAAACATTTCCTGTGAATGTGAAACACATTTAGCGGACATTTAAAAAATCAGGATTTTCGTCTTCTGATAACCCAGATGTAATCCATGCTATTGATCATGGGTTGAAAAATATCGGAACACATTTGGAAGTGTATCAAGGACTGTAATTGGATAATATTATTTCGAATTTTTAATTCAGAACCAACAGCAGATATTTTAAAGTATCGACATATTTCTCGCGCTATGTACTTTATTTCTCTAAAAAAAAGCGATCTAAAAGTTGGCAAATGGGAATTGTCTGTTCAGAAATAATTTTAACTACCCCATCTGGCTTCCCCCAATGCTACACCTCTTTTCAAAAATCTACAGATTTTTATGAACACTACAAGAATCGCACAAAAGGACACAATTTTCAGTCATATTTCTGAAAAAATGCTCGTCCGAAATTTGCTGGAATAGGTTTGTCGTTAATTTTCCTAATGAACTGCAAGTTATAGTTACATTTGTCGCTTTAAACAGAGAAGATTGGACTCTTTTTCCAAATTGGCTTGTGCTTTCGTGTAAACATAAAAATGCATCACCAACAACTTCGCCATCAGCATTTATTAAATATTGAACGGTGTACGAGTGAGTACACTGATTAGTTGGAGATGATGCACAACCCAATGTTATTTTTTCCCCTCGGAAACAAAGCGTTCGACTATCTGTTAATTCGTCATTGAATCCGCATTGATCGGTATTAAATATACAACGGGAAGGATATGTTTTAAATAGTTTTATCACTTCTGTTTGAAATTTTGTTGCAGCGTTTCGGATCATTTCCGGAGAAGTCAATAGTTTTTTCATTACAAGTTTTGTTACCTTCCTAGATGTTATACCATGGCGTTCACAAAAGTCCTTTACCCATGTGCTTGAAGCAAGAAACTTTAATTTAGGGAAACGTAAAGAGTTTCAGTTGCCCATTTCCGAATATCGAAACCATGTATAACTCGTAGTTTTTTGCCCATAATTTCCATAAATTTCACCAAACTTCCATTTCGATTGCTTTATACATATCGATTAGTGACCCGTTTATATATCCTTTTTAAAACGCAGATATGTTTTCTGATTAGGCATTTTTTTACAGCCCTTTTTGATTAAAGTGTCCCATTTCCAGGTTGGATGAGTTTCTTTAATAGCGACCATATGCTCCTTATCGTTTATACTTATATAACCAGGCTCACATTTTATTTATACCCCATTATCATCATGTATAGAATAATGTTCTGGATATTTTTTGGAAATCTCGATGATGACTTCATCTCCAAGTTACGGTTTTGTTAAATAATTTCCCAACTCACTAAAATGTTCCACAGGTACAGCTTTTTCACAATCGGTGATACCACTAGATATGTTCAAGAAATTTGAATACGTTGCTTCGGTTATTTTTTGCAAATGATGAGTAACATTAATTGCATTTATGACCAATAAATCCATTTTAAAGTATAAAGCGAAAATTCGTAAACAGGAAAAAAAAAGTTAATTTGCCAAAAATTAAATTTTCTGTGGTTTTCTGCAGAAGCTAAACTTTAGCTTAATATTAAAAGAACAAGATATATCACAAAGATTTAAATTATAAATTAATAAATTTTAAAGAAGTATACAAATATATGTTGAATGCGAAGTCAAATTTTTTTAAATACGAAACTAACAATTTATTATGCGTACGATATATAAGAACAGTTTAAATGAACTGTCATGCAACACTCCCGAATGTGTCACTTTCTAATACTACCTTTGAAAATAACTGATTATACTACACCAGCAAATGTGCCAAGCAGCCAACAAGTTGGCGAATTCTTGCGCTTGGCTACTTGTTTCCGCATGCATTTTATAACCTTTAAAAAACATTATTAATAAGTTACTTCCCCCAAAAACCATGAAACACGTATCCGATGGATTTCTGCAAGGTATGTAATGAAGTAAAACAAAAAAAAAATTCAATACTTTCGAAAATATGACATTATAAAATCTCTGAAAATAGTCCCATTTTTGCTCTCTGCAGCCCTATAACACCTATGGCCCTTCTGAAAAATGCCCGAATATGTGTCTAATAATTTTTTGAGAGCTTTCAAATGAGTCTAATCTCATTAAAATCTGCGTCGTCCACCCTCCGACCTTCCCTTATCAGTAAATTAAAGGTTCATTATAAAACCATCTTTCGAAGGCCATATTTTTTAACTTATTATGCCTATTTCGCCTTATTTATCTTCTCTACCTCATTAGACCTTTGGCTATAAAATAAAAAGCAACAACATTGACATCCTGGCTGTAAGAAAAAGCCTTAGATGTTTATGACCAATCGGACAAGCTGTATTACAGCCATCCACACCTCTCCTTTTTTTTTTGTGACTCACATGGCGTCTGTTTAGAAATATTTCAGAAATTGTTGCACCTTGATTAGCACAGAATGACCCTTGCTGTCCTTGTGCCATAAAAATGCAACCAACCAGAAATCGTTGCAAACAAGGTGCTTGGCTAAAGGAATACATAAACACTGTAAAGCCACAAACACCCAGCAATATAAGGTGGAAAAGTTAGGTAGATTGCTTGGAATTGTTCATAAAGAATCATCCATATTACTTGCAGATCATGAAATGATATGGGTGATATATATATATATATATATATAAAGGAGCTATTCAAGTCATAAATAATTAATAAAGATGTAAAAATAAACTTGTTATAGCTCTTAATACCTATTGCTGTTTGCCTGTATAAGATTTGAAAAGATGACTTTCCTATTGCAGATATTTGTGGAAATTTGATGACCCTAATGTATGACGATAATCTTATACAAATTAATAAAAAAAAGTAAACGAAGCAATAACTCAACATCATATATGCCAGTTTATATGCTTCATCAAATGTACATGTGATCTAAATTGTCACATGAGCAGGAAGAAAATAGTGGAAATTCCTTAATGTCTTTAACCCAAATTTTGTGATTTATGGGGGACATTCAATAAAGATTTCCTCTGACCTACTTCCCATGGACTAAGACAAACTGAACTTGGCACAGTTATTAGTCCTTCTCTACATAGCTGCCACCAAAAGTCACACATTCCTCCCATCACTTTATGCAGCTGTTGAGACCTCATTTGTAGAAATTGGTAGATAGTCTCAGAAGCCATGACTTGACCTCAGAAATCAGCATGTCACCATCTAGGAAACATTTTTCCTTTAAAAATAACTTCAGGGTTGTAAAGAGGTGAAATTCCGATGAGAGGGGGGTGAGGAAGGATTTTATACCCACAGTACCATGCTTTTGTCTGAACAACATACGAGTTGTGAGCATTATCCTGCAGGATGTTCAGAACTTTGGCCAACATACTATGCCTTTCAATTTTTATTCCCTTCTGCAATTTCTGCTGCAGTGAAGCGTAGTATGTCCCAGTAACTGTGGTACCATTTTCTAAGTAATCCATCATCACTACTCCACGCTGGTCCCAAATGACGGTGAGCATGACATTGCCCACTGACAGTTAGACATGTGCCTTTTTTGGAAGTGGTGAGTTAGAGTGCTTCCATTGTTTGGACTAGGATTTAGTCTTTGGGTCATAATGATGGACCCATGTTTCGTCCTGCATAATTAATCTGTTGAAGAAATCATCCTGGTTTTCTTGACACATGGCAAAAAGGGCCTGTGAGTATGTGACACGTTCTTGCCTTTTGAAAGGTGCCAACAACCGCAGAACCCACCGTGCCAACACTTCTCACGAGTAAATGGTCATGGATGATATTTGCCATGGATCCCATACTGATCTTGACATGTAAGGGTAGTTGGTGAACAATTATGCGGCGATCCTCCAAAATGACAGCCTTCACTTGCTGAATGGTGTCTTCATCAATAGCGGACTGTGGCTGCCCTGGAATGGGAGCCATTTCCACTGAAGTCCGACCGCACTGACGATGACAGTGCTCGACTACATCATATGATGGGCCATCCTCCCCATCAGTCCCTTTTATCTCATCGAATATCTCCCATGGTGTATGGCTTTTCGAGTACAAGAACCTGACAACCACTCTGCATTCAACTGGTTCAATTCTAATAAAACCTTTGAAATTATCTCAGCTTCTGCGTGGTGCTCTTGTTTAAACAACTATAAATGAAAATTTCTAACTTTTGTCTACGCAGTGATGGTATTGCCTGCAATACTGATGGGCTTGGAAGAATATTTCTATCAAGCTTTTCATCTATTCATAATAAAGAAATTATTTGAATTAGAAAATAGCAGCAAAACTAGTCTTTTGCTATAAACTACTTCATTGAAAAGATCAGCCCTGGACTTCAATGCTATTAAATTTGCTATGATATAACGTTTGAATAAATACTATAAACATTGTAACTAAACCTATTTTACTTCAAAATGCATTCCTTTTTACAATTTAGGTTATTTTGGTAAGTTTTTAATGCACAAAATAATTATTTTCTGGGTTATTGCCACCTTTGTGTTTGAAACTAGTTTCTGTCATGTCAGTTTCATCCGATTATAACCAGTGGTTTTAACCGCCTTGGAAGGAACTTGCCAACTCTGATACAGACAGATATCTCGATTTTAAATCTCATCATCCAACATGCCATCCCCAAAGCAGAACGTTTTGCAGTGTTGTACAAGAAGCCTTCAGCTCTGATCAAAAATGTTCTGCAAGAGATGCATGCGCATGCATATATATACATACACACAGTGTGTATTATATACATTTTTAAATTCTATAAAATGTAAATTCCTTTTTTAATAGAAATGTAGAAAACATTTGTCAGAATGGTTTTCTTTTTTTTTCTTTCTTTCTTTATTTAAAGACAACAAGAAAATTATTCACCCCGCAATTGTTCTGCACTGAAGCTGTTTGTTCTGTGACATTTGTTACACTTTTTAGCACATTCTGCTTTGGGGCATGCCATAAAGCTTCCGTTGTTAAAGCATTAAGTCTTAGAGCGAATTCTCACTGCAGTAATGAAACACTTTCAAACACAGAAACAAAACACATACACACGGCACTTAAAAATAATGGATACCCTAAACGATTCATTCTCAGAAACTGTAGACCCAATAGTACATCTTTAAACAATACATCCCCACACCCATGCATCTCCATTCTGTATGTTCATGGCATTTCTGAAACAACCACCCGCATCCTCAAGGAAACAAATATCAAAACATTTTAGTCCGCTGTCACAACTATAGATATAAGTTATATGGGCTCGTGGGGCCCAAGCCCCTCCCCCCAATAATTTGAAATAAATTGCAATTTTACATATATTGTAATGTATGAATGCACATAATATCTACTTAGGCCTCCCAATAATTATGAAAACTACGTCTATAGTCACAACACTTCGCAAACAACTTACAAAAGTTAAAGACCCATTTCCACCAGAAGACCTCACAGGCGCCATATACCAAATACCATGCAAAGACTGCAACAAACATTACATAGGACAAACAAAAAGAATGATCAAAACAAGAAAAAAAGAACACAAACCAGCACTCGCGAAAGGAAACATAGCCTCACGTCTGGCAAAACACGCTTTACAACATGGACACGAACCCGACTGGGACTCAACAAAAATACTACACCGTCACATCACAAACAAGAATAGTAGACTCTTCTTAGAATCTTGGGAAACTTACAAACAACTCTTACTCTGAAATGTATGGGACTTCCCCAACATTAGGTGTCCCTCAGCACAGGTTTCCCATTTGTTCCCATTGGGTTTTTCCATAATTTCTGTTGAAAGCCTCCTGTTGGTTCTAGCTGGGTTTTCCCATTCTGCGGGACTACTCTGATGAAGGTTTTTTCCAGAAATTTCAAGTATAAAAAGAGACAGAAACATAACATCGTCATTACTCCTGATGAAGGACTGCTGCTGATGCGTCCGAAAGCTTGGGTGCTTCTTTTCATTTGCTAGTTCACTGGTTTTCAACTTTTTTGCATGTAAATTTCTGCCCTTGTACTTTGTATCTTATTCCTGTAATATTTTTTAAACCAAGACAAATTTCTATTTATTTTTTAGTATAGTGTTATTGTAAATATTGTTTGCAAAATTTTTATATGCTGCTTTGGTTATTTATATACAATGTGGTTATAATTAGATTTTTCCTATTCAGAGGTCTCTGTAGCTCTAACTGTAACGGATATTTCCACTATTGATAAGTAATATACTGTAATATTAAAATTGTTCAGTGAATATTTTGTTATCTATAATAGGTTAAGATTTATTATGGGTAAAGTGTACACTAATCGATAAAGCTGTAAGTTTGTGTGGGGTATTGCTGCGGACCATGCAAATTATCTCCAGAGTTGTAACCATGAGAATATAAAGGTCAAGGGCACAAATTTAAGAGAGCTTGTTTTGGGAACCCTCGGGCACTAAGTTGATTGCAATAGAGAGCAGCTACATTTTGTTTTACTTGTTTGTACTGTTGTGCTCAGGGACGATGGTAAAGTAATAGTTAACAGAAGAATTCGGCCAGCGTGAGTTCTCATTCAATGTGCCATTAAACATGAATATCAGGTAGCCAGATTCCCAGTGTTCCTCGGAGGGTCAAGAACCGTAAGCCAAACGGGACAAATCAGTAGTGGTCAACGGAGGTAGTCAATCTGAAGATTAGACTCCATAGCGGTCAACGGGGCCAGGCGATCTGAAGAAACCATACCAGATTGCGGACTTAAAGAATACTTGTTAAGAAACTCCTAGCTCTGGGAAGGGAACTACTAGTTGGATTCCTATGGTAATGTAGAGATTTCATTCTTACTGGTTAGGCGTTAACGCTAAGTGCATCAACCAAGTGACCAACATGTTGTGCATGTGTACGAACTGGGTACTGAGTTTAACTTAAGAGGAATTGGGCCTTTGGGTTGGACATTTTATGCTGAGTATTGTCTGCTGAGCACGGAAGTAATTATTAAGAGTTAGTTTAGTTTCATATTATTTTTGTGATCATATATTTGTTGGGTCGTTTTAACTGAACTAGTCGAATTAATATATTTCTGTGATATTTTAAAATAACAGATTAGTCAGTTAACAAGTACAGCATAGAAGCCAGAGGAACATCAGGAGGGAACGTTGGTCCAACGGAACATCCAAATAGATAACGAGGGTTGGGTCTCCTACAAGTAGGAGTTAGTAACGAGCTGCAGTTTAGGCATTTAGTTGAAGAGTTGGGGTTGCGACCTGTGAAGTGGAGACTTTCACATCGAATAGGTGGGACCTCCTAGGGGTCTGACCGGGTTAAGCTTTTACTCTAAGTGTTTTATTAATGTTTATAGTTTTATGTTAACATTGTTAGGCTGCTGTTATGTTATTGCTAATTAGTGACCTTGGCTAGTTATAGTTAACTCTGGGCGCATGAGATACAGTCATGGGCCCTTTGGCCTGATATTATTTAAGTGTGCCGTTGACTCTGAAACTTTGAAGAAATTGTTAATAAAAGTTGTTCACTTTAAATTGTTAATTGTCGTAATCTTATATTTTTGGACCTTAATAAATATATTCCAAAGAAACTGAGAAACTGAAAAGAGTTAATTCACACACCAACCATTTTGGAACCCAACCATTAGGTAAAGTGATGCGCACAGGTAGTAAAGTGGAAATTGTGTTGCATAACTAATTAGTGGAATGGTACTAAATTTTTGCATGTTCTGTTCGAGGCATAGAGGAAAAGTGAATTTTACAAAAGAAAATTTTATTTCCAAAATATGCCATTATAAATAAATATTGTATTATACAACAAGAAATATTATCAAAAAAAATTATTTAATATACATATTGTCCTTGTTGCAAAAATGGAAACTTAACCTGCCACAAAAAGTAGTTTCATAGTTTAAAACTGATCGTTTATTTACATTATCTAACGATGTTGCTGACAAAAAATGAGCTTTGATATAATTGCTGTTGTTTTGAGTCAAAAGTTCCATTCAAGACACAATTAAAAATTTCAATTTAAATGAGGTTTTTTTGGTATGGGTGTTTTTCCTATGTATTTCCTGTTATATAAGCATCATATTTTCCCTGTAAGCATTTTCTTTTTCTCCAGAATCCTTCACCCCCATCCCTTGAATAATATGTGTATAATTTTGGTGCCATTCTGCTTATTAGTTAGAGGTACAAAGCACTCTGAATAGCGAAAACTTTAATTTCAACCACCCTGTACGTTATTTATCGACTTCGTAATTTCATGTATACTTCTCTTTTAGGAAAATATTAATACTTTGGGAGAAGAAATAGCAAGACTAACAACAGAAAAGCGAGAAGTCAGTAGGCAGCTAATAAAGTATAAAAGTACAAATTAAAAATACCAAAAAAATGGGGGGTGGAAGAAAGTTAACTATAAGCTGTTGGATGTTAGCTTATTATATATTTTTTTACTTCACCTTATTCTTTGTAAGTCATGCTTTAGGTGTTGCTTTTGTAATAATTTCTTCAAATGTCCTGTATAAATTTCAGTAAGTTTGTCTGATTTTTGTCGACCTCTCATTTTGGTCATAAAAGTTGAAGAAAGTACTGTTTGTTCATTAAATATTTTTGTTGTAGCATATTTTATATATTAATGTAGATATTGTTACTTTTGGTCTAGCTCTTACCTATCAAATTCTCCATGTCAGTTTTATTTCTATTACATGTCAAAACAATTTGTAAGGTTGCTGTGTGGATAATTTTAATTATTGTAATAAAATAGGGTTCTCTGTCACTGTTTTATGTCCATTTAATTTTTATATTTAGACTAATATTTACATTTAATTGGCCAGTTGTTAAACCAATTGTCCACCAGTCCACTTTAAGTGTTCGCAAATATATCATTATGCAGGTATGTGGAACCATATT
>QLNU02015360.1:127791745-127809050 GCA_006491805.2 Dysdera silvatica
GCAAAGTGAGACGGTGCACCATCCTGCATGAAGGTGATGACAGGTAATGCATGTCTTTCCTGCAATGCAGGCACAACATGGTCACTCAAAGGCGTAACATACGGTTTTGCAGTGACTGTACATGTTTTCCAACCGGATATAGGACAATGCACTTCAAAAAAGAAAGGGCTCAAAATGAAAGACGCGGTGAAACCACACCAACCAGTCACATGAGGAGAATGCAGTGGCTTAGTGAGGTACTCATTAGGGTTTGACGTCGCCCAAATATAACTGTTTTGCGTATTGACATCACCATGCAGTGAAAAGTGGGCTTCATCCGTCCACATGACGTTTCGCAACCACTGTGGGTCACGTTCCATTTGTGCCAGCTTCACGAGCATGGCTACTTCCCGTTGATGTCTTGGCTCCCAATTCTTCCATGACACTTTGTACAACATGGATGCGGTCCACGCTCAAGGATGGTCTGCCACTTTGTGGATGATCCTTCAAACTCCCCATTTCCTCAAAACGTCGTACTAAATTCAGTATCCCATTCAATGAAATAGGGCTTTTTTGCGCCTTCAGTCTGTTCTCCGTGCGAAACTTTCGCAATACAATAGTTGTGGATTCACCATTCTTGTAGAAAAGTTTAACCACCAACGCTCGATCTGGTAACGATAGAAACCTGCCGGCATCGAATGACGAATCCATTTTCAGCTAGTTATTTTATTGCTAGCCTGATGTGCATAAAACATCTCAGCATGACGTGCGAGCGCCCTCTTTCAGTTACTTTTGAAATCATTTTTTTTTTTATACATGGAAAAATAATCCAATGTCCCTCTGATCATATTCGCGTAAAACGAAATTTTTTCCGAGCATTACTTCTTTTATTATGAATTTTTGAAGTTTGAACGAATTTATGGCGTGCCCTGTACATGAACTACTCTTGCAATTAACTTGTTTTAAATTGGTTTTTCCTTCTTTCTAAACTTTTTTGCTCAGCGCAATAAAGACTTTTGTGGTGAAAAGCATTGTTCTCCCCCAGCCACATCAAGCATCGATTACTCTTGGCTATGAGCGATCACTATGGAATTTGTTGTTTTAGTTTTTTGAGCATGTTTTACAAATGAATATTTTATAGTGGAAATATGCTGAAGAGAAAAAAATTGCAAAGATATATTGTACGTTTATAGGGATTGGACCATATAAAAAACAGTTTTATAGGGTTGTGGTGATACAAAGGTTGATAACCACTGGTATAAGGACGTTTATTTTAATATGGAAAAAACCTTTCGAGCTTAATGTTTTCCATATTAATAATTTGAAAACTGGTGTCCACTTTATTTAGATAATTATGATGACTTAACACATTTACAAAACTTGAAATTGATATAGATAAAATGGAAAAATTAAGCTTTAGGTACAAAAATGATACATGATACAGTAAAAACTGCAAGTACCTTATTTTTTCACATGCTTATTCTGAACAAGTCTAAAAAATTTCGATTTGATTACTGTGCATGAAATCGTCATTTTGTTTGTTGAAATGAAAAAAATGTTTCCATATCACAATTTTTATAAGAGTAACTAATTGACTAGTGTATTTCATGAATAAAAGTACAATTAAAAATTTTCAGGAGTCCAGAATTATTTATTCATTAAAATCATCAACAAATTTATTAAAAACGTTGATAAATTCATTAAAACTTAGGAGTCTGAAGTAACTTTTTAGGTGACTTTAGGTCTGAGAATTTTTATCCCTGGGTTAACGCATTTTTCGATAAAAAAAATGAAATTTTATACAAGCCATGTAAAAGACATTTTTATTATTTCAAAACCAGAAAGACCAAAGTGTAAGCTTCAATTAAAAATAAAAAAAAAGACTATTGTTTTCATCTGCCTTTTGGTAAAAAAAATTTGTTAAATATCAAGAAATTTCAAAATTTTTACATAATTTCTATTTTTTTAAACATTTTTCCAACCTTCAAAGTTAGAAATTGCTACTCTAGCATTTTTATTTACAATCCACACATCTTTATTGGTTTATATTCAAAATTTCAAGTCCCTAGGCATTTTAGATACAGAGCTGCAATTTTTTGAAGACGAAACTGCAGTCTAAAAAAGGTTTAAAAATGTACCATCCATGGAAATTCTCAAAACTTTGACCCCCATATCTCAGGAACTATGGGGACTAGGGAAGAAAATTTTCACATGTATTCTAACCTGCATAGGGATAGTTGGTTGTCTTTTTTCAAAAATTACCAATTGTTAGACAACTGACCAACTACTAGATTTGTAGACACTGAGGAACATACATAAACATACTGCATGAATAGCATTTTATATGGCTATGCTATATTTACTATTTCACAACTAAAGCCTGGATTATATGAACTAAAAAAACAGCAAAATATGCATGCAAATGTACACTAAAACTTCAGAATATGAAATGTAAGTGCGTTTAATCCAACCTTGAGTTAACTGCCAGTCTAACACAATATAACTAACTCTTCGGTTTCCCTAATAAGGATAATAGTTACAATTCAGCTATGACTACATTTTTGACACCATAGGATATATAATTAAATGTGTACATTTACAAATTCCTTGGGCTTTCTGCTCAGATAAAGAGTAAAAGAAAGATTACTTTCAGTTATTAGGAAATTTTTTTCTATAAAGGAATAATAAAATTAATTTCAAATTACTAGAACATTTAAAACATACGTTTACTCTGGAAATTTACCATTTTGATGCACTTATATCCACTGATGTTAAAAAGGCTGAAATATGCAATTGATATAATCTGTGTTCTATTCATAATCAACATATAAATTTTAAAAAATATATATTAACCCAGTCTATCGGCGTTTCTTTTTCTCCTGTCGACTTCTTCTACCAGCATGATGACTGTGATGCCTGTGTGTTGGTTGATGAACAGGTCCATCAAGGGACGTATCCTCATCACTAGAATCACAACCATCCTACAGAAAATTTAAAAGAAACAAAATGAAAATTTTGTGAATTAAGAAATCCGTTCTTGCATCTTTACAAAAATTTGAATGGTACAAAAGCTTACCAATCATGAATGGTGATAGATTGGTGACAGAATGGTTTTTGTTTCGTAATCTAGTTAAATTTATCTTCATAGCTAATGCCATTTTCAAGGACAAAAGCCTATTTTTTTTAAAAAATAGTGGTATAAATAGGAAAATATAAAAAAGTTTAACGGAAAAAGTAGGGAAGCGTAATGAAAAAAAATAGGAAAAATTACCAAAAAAAATAAGAGAGTTGAAAAAAAAAAGACAATTGAAAGAAAAAAAAAATAGGTGCAAAATAAGGAATAGGAAAAAGTTTGAAACTACGTAAAGTTATAATCAAGATTTATAATGGAAGTTACAATGGTAGCTATCATTTCTAATGAAACACATTACAAAAAATATATAATATAAATAAAGTGATAAGTTGATATACAGGCAGCTCTACTTAATCAGATCACAGATAAAGGATTGCCCTACTTATAAAACGAAATCCATTAGAACCAAAATCGTTCTCAGAAGGTCAATGTTAAGTTTCCCCGCTTTAATGATTATTCCTCATGGCCATCTCTGGACAATCAAAGACTGAATGATCATAGCATAAAAATCAGTGCAAAAATGAGGGAACAAATTATGCAAAGGAAAAATTCTCTGTACAAAGGTCTCTTCAGCAAACTAGCCAACAAAAAAAATTTTAAATGAGCCAGGAGCCACTATTCTTTATTATCCTTACCCTTACTGATACAACTCCAGAAAGGGGTACCTTATGGCATGCTTCTAAAATCAGCAAAAACAAGCCAATTAGCAAAGTCGGTAATTTTCAAAATGGTGGAGAGACACACTTTAGTGACATCGATAAGAAATTAAAAGAAATTTTCTAAAACAAAGTTCAAAATCGTAAACCAACTAAAAAAGACAAAAATATTAAAACATGTTGTTTACCCTCATTCCTTTTCAAATTACTTTTGTTTTTTAGCCACCAATACAGCACATAAGGACAGTAAATAAATTCAACATTAAATTATACACTTTATAATGCATAACCTTGTAATTATATAAACCATACAAACTATGGTTTCCTGGTGAACCAATGTTTAAGATAATCTTTTAACATATAAATTCTTAATCAGGTAGTAAGGAAGAGATTAGAAATGTCTTTAGGCATTACTGAGGACTACATCCACAGGGTGATTTCGTTCCAAATGTGATTTTCTGGTGATCAAGTGTTTCTGGCAACCTTCGTTTTGGTTTGTTTTTGAAGCTTTCCTTCACCATTAAGAGTGTCATGAGGATGCTACTGTCTTTTTTTTTTTACTACAGGGTTCAAATATGTCTGGTAATTCCCATTTCATTTTGGGTCTGGTCATCTGTTGTTTTAGTAGATGATGCCAGACTCTCATTTGTTTCTGCAGAGTTTGCAATTGTGTGGAACAAAATTTGTAATTCAATATGTTGAATACATATGCTGTACAACAATACGAGGATCCGAAGTGGATTACTTAGCTGTGAAAGATATTAGGGTACTTAAGTATTATAGCGGCCTCTGAAATATATCGCCAAGACAGAGAGTAATTATAGCCAAAATCATGCAATGTATTCGTATATTCGCATCGTATTGCATTTTTGCTAAGATTATTTACATTTGTGAATATAGTATTTTCTCATGTTTTTAATATATTATGAATAAATTAGCACTTACCCTTTGTCACAGGAGCCTAACTGGGGGGAAGACCCCCACACCCACCCACTCGTTGTTTCGCGACTTGTGCCCGTTCAGATCACATTCAATGTGCGCAGCCTGAATCAATAAAAAGCTTGCAATTAGTGTTTTAGCGATCTTAACATAATCATAAAGTCGCAAAAAAATTTCGGAGGCCACTATAATATGTAAGAACCGATATTATTGGGTTACAAAGCTGTAACAACAATCTCTCCTTTGCGAACAACCAACGAAGATTAATGGGCAAGTTCCTTTCAAAACCTTTATATTTTTTGGCACTAGTACAGATACTGTTCCATTTCGTTTTTAGTGGGAAGTGTTTCCAATACACATGGCAACTTTGTCCTGGCTTGCCGCCATGTTGCTTACGTCTCAATACAGGCTCCGCCCCTTTCCTTCCTCCATCCTACACCCAGCCTTCACTGCTCCCCTCTCCCCTTCTAATCTCTCTCCCTCTTCTTCACTCCTACCCCTCTCCCTTCCGCTGTTTTCTTGGCAGTCTCTTCCTACTCCCCACCCTACCCCTCTAATCCCTTTCCACCCCAACCTCCACCCCCTTTGCTTCTTAACCTTTCCCCTCTTTTCCTCCCCCATTTTCTCGGTGCAGCGAACAAAATAAAAACGGCATACTAACTTTTATCTGTCAGATAACTTCACCTCTTCAACTATTCCGTCATCCACGTTAGGCCTAGCATACCAGCGCACCTTGCAAACCGGGCCCTTCTACTCCAAACCAAACAAATCTTCTCCCACAAACCAATCCAACAACATTCCTCTTCCCTTTCAACCGCAATTGAACAAAAAAATCCATATTGAAATGTTCCGACATCTTTCCAATCGCTGCAACACTTCCATGACGCTCAAAAGAATAACGAAGCAGCTTCAAAACGGCTTACCACCGCCACAGAGAAACACCGTAAAATGCCCCACCTTGTGTGACATCACATGTTAAAATCACTGATGTCAAAACCCCACCTACAGCGACTTTCCTTCATGTTTCTAGGGGAAAATTGATCTTGTGGGACAGTATCTGTACTACCACCCATTTTTTAATAATATACAACGAAATATATTATTTTTAATAATATATAACGGGGGATAGGGTTCTGCTATATTGGTTCTGATTCACAAAACGTACTATTGCAGCAGTTACGAATTCATCAAATTGCAGTTCCGGAATTTACTGATGGTTTTTAGTAAGCAGGGTATATGAGGGACCCTTCCCGCCCCCATACACACATCACTAGGGTAATACTGATTCATAAAACGTACTACTGCAGTTAAAAATTCATTGCACTGATCGGTTTCAGAACCTACTAATGCACCCCCCACTTCATCCCGCCCTAACTATAAACATCAGTACATCATGGCACTGCAATGTCTTGAATTCGTAAAGCTTCAATAGTAAAAATAAAAACATTCATAACACAAACGAAGTTTCAAAACATTCCTCATTAAGGAAAAACAAATTCAAAAATGGCAGAATCGCAGTATGCATACATGTCCATGAAGGCAAGTTCTTAAAATGTTGTCAACTGTTGCCGTAATCAGTACTAGCGCCAGGCTTTCTTCGGAATTTTCTGAACTGCCTGAAATGTGGGAATTTCATTTATTATTTTTTGGTCTTCAGACATTTTCATAATTTTCAGCCTTCGACCAAGATGACATTCAAGAAACTTGGCACCTAAGTAGTCAGCAACTTTGAAGCAGTGATTGTGGAAAAGGTAGGGTCTTGGAGATGTAAAAAAAAGACAATCTAAGAAAAAAGGAACGGACCAATTTTCTCAGCCTTAATGGATAGCATTCAAGAAATATGGCCTAGTGTAAGTCTTGAATTTGTGGTTGTTGGAAAAGTAAAATTTTGAACGTTAATCAAAATGTTTTCTTTTTTTTTTAAAATTAAAAGCCACCTTTCTCCCAGCAAAGGGAAATTTGTCAAAAAGCTTACTTAAGGCTTCAGCATTTAGCCTGTTGAGGAAAATTCATTGCAAAAAACTCTTACAACAGCTCACGAACATTATTAATAGTGGAGAAATAAAACTATGCAGAAACAACTAAAACCCTATGAAACAAAACTAAATTATCTGGAGAAGGTTGCCATAAACATTGAATCGCTAGAAAACCACAGTCAAAATGAAATTGCAACACACGGTAAGGGTTGCACCTTCTGAAGTAGAGCCAAAAATAAATTGTCCCCTTCTTGCTTGAAGCTTGCATGCATATCCAGTGTGCAAAAAACAGCCCAGGACAAAAATCTCAGACTTACTTTAAGAGTATAGCATGAATTTTGACGATGTTCGAATCATCTTGGAGACAAGGAAGTAATATGCACTGTTCCCAAATCAGTAATTGATGCAATAGTGACTTTTTGAAAAAGTGGGTACTCAATTTCAGGTGTCTACTGTCTGTGGAGGGAAAGCTAATATGTGACATCAAAGAAATTTTGACGTTACATATGTAATCATAGGCGTAACTTGAGAATTAAATACAGCATAAACAGGATGGTAAAAAAAAAAAAAATGCATGGAAAAAATACGATTTTGCCTCTTTTGTAAAAAAACTGAGGGCCCTGCCAGATGACACCTATGCGTGCAATAACTGCAAATAAGCAATTTCAAGAAGATAGAAAACAGGTGGCGTGTTCCACACTAGCACCTCTACTTTTTAAAAACCACTAATCCAAGGTTCTTGGAGACCCAAGTTTCTTGAATGTTATCCATTAAGACTGAAGACCGAAAAATACATTTTCCCACATTAAAAAAAAGGAGCAATGCCATCTAACTTCCAAAAAATAAGGCCCAAAACACACAAAAAAAAACGTTCTAATGTGGTGGATACCTCACAGATCATGGCATTGTGATACTGGAGAGAGTGTAAAAAATCACAGGTTGCGTTTTGTAAAGTATTACTGGGTACCCATTTGCAGTCCCTTCATTTTTAACGGGGACACTGCAGAACAATCTCATCATGCCAAGTGCCAACTAATGTCGCCAAAACTCATCCTATACACTTAAAACTGACCGGAGAAATTTTTTGGCATGGTAGAAATGTGCGTGTGTGTCATGCATCTCGTAGGTAGTGTATTTTGAGAGGGAGAGGAGATTATTTCTTATTTAAAAAAGCGTACCTGTTAAAAAATTTACGTTTTCTGTATTAGTGAAGGCTAAGTGGAGGAAGACTTGAAGTTATGCCTGAGTAGTTGAATGAAGTGCACATATGCATCATTCCCCTCGTAGGTAGTGTGTTTTGGATAGAGGAAGGACGTTATTTTTTATTTTTTTAAAAACGGGTACCTGTTAGAAAATTTCTGTTTCCTTCATTAGTAAAGTGTAAGTGGAGGAAGACTTGAAGTTATGCTGGAGTAGTTGAATTACTAATTATTACTGATGCCATCATCTCTGTAGACCACACCCTCATAAAGAAGGTTGACCTCGTAGCGCCCCCTCCATCCATTTTTTTCCTGCCATATTTTGTTTTTAAGAATTAGTACATACGTGAATTAGTGGAAGGGTTGTTAGACGACAAGTACAAGGTAATATTGTATAAGCCGTAAAGCAACATAGAAATAAAAGCAAAAATGGATATTCTTTTAAGAATCAGTACATACGTGAATTAGTGGAAGGGTTTTTAGATGACAAGTACCAGGTAGCATTGTATAAGCCATAAAGCAACGTAGAAATAAGAGCAAAAATGGATTATTTTTTTTATTTAAGAATTAATCAGTATATACGTGAATTAGTGGAAGGGTTTTTAGACGCTAAAGACATCGTAAAGTTATGATTAAGTACAGCGACGACATAAATCCTAAGTGGCATCGTGCTAATGGAAAAGTACCATACCCTTTTGTTTTTACATGTTCCAAAAACATTTTTTACGGAAACTTCCAAAACACAGGTGAGTTTTTTCAATACATTTCTAAAAATTCCGGATTAATCCATCATAGCCTCACAAACAGAAAATCGAGGCAAGCAGGAATGAAGTTGGCGCCATTGGCGACGAAACGGTGAGATTGTAATGCAGTGACACCTTTTCAACGGAACATTTCTTCTCCTCACATGTTTGTGAGCATAACCTTGTTCGCTTATTTAGCAGTTCCTTCATGACTGCAGTTATTGGCAATGATTCGAGATTGGCGAGAATATTGGAACTACAATTCTACCCAAAAGAAAAAGTCATAAAAACGCGAATAACACAGAAGGCAGAAAGCTTAAATGTTGAAAGTATTACGGTCTGCACCGTAAATACCTCTGACAACTTACCCGGCCTTCTTCCTTCGGAGGGATAAATACAACAGCAGCGATACATACTAACTGGAATATTGCGCCAAAAAATAAGCCGTAACGAAGTAATTCGTCCACTAAATCTGCCATTAGGGTGCGAAGCTGTGTTTGTATGTGATTTACTATTTATTGCCAATGATCATAGAAATAAAAACTAATCGCTCGAATAACACGCTACGATTCCTCCAGACTAGAGATGGGTCATTCGTGAACGAACGAATCTTTTCAAACTATTCACAAAAATGACCCGTTCGTAGAGATTTTTTATTTATTTTTTTATATACGAACAACCAAGGCCAACTAGATTTACTACAGGCCCGCTCACGTGAGCCTAACGCCATAGAAAACCTGTCCCCAAATTTTCGCAGTGGCGATTCTCGCACGTAGTTTTTCTCCGACAGAGGGCGCCTGCTACCTGGGTTAATATTCTCAATTTAACAGACTATAAATGCCAATTAATAGCCCAGTTTCTGATTACATACAGAAATATATTGCTTTTTGCTCAAAAAGTTATCGTATTTTATTTTCCAACGACGTTGATGTTACCGTGATATGACAAACTTTCGTAACAAATTTTAAACTAAAATTTAAATCTTACATACCTTTTTCTACTCTTTTATTTACACTGAAGACGGTTTATTGGATGAAATGATTTCTCAGGCATGATTAATAACTGATAATGAATTGATAGTTTACACTGAAAGCTAAATTGCAAAATGCATATAAAAGCAGACTTTATTTTAATGGTTAATAAAATAGAATTATATAGAATTTAAATCAACTAATTAATAATTTAATTATTTTTATTATAATTAATTATAAAATAAAGAATTAATTAGAAGGCTTGACACCTGTTTGGAAAGACTTTAATGGAATGTTAATGAAATTAACACATGAATTTACAATAAACTGATGATATAACTACACAATGTATAATACATAATTTCTAATAACTTTTGACACAAGTCAGATTTTTAATACACTGCATGATAAAAATAAAGTATCAGGTATTCATGAATAGCAATTCTTTCCAAAATAATTTTACTTGAAAATACAAACTACATAATAGAACAGCATGTCACCGAAAAACAAAATACAGAATAAACACTTACTGTGTCCTTAATACTGCAGATATAAATAGGCTAAATGGAACACAACAAGAAACTATCATTATTATCACAAATAAATATCATGTAAAAATTATAGAAAACCCAGAAACCCTTTTTAATCTTCGGTTAACTGCTGCAAACACATGAAAGCATATGGCATGTTTGTACCTGTGATTTGGCGTCCCCTATGAACAACCCCAGTAATTACTCCAAAAGAAAGTGGGGACACCCTTGAAATTCACGTGAGTGGGTCTGTAGTAATTTAGTTGGCCGTGGAACAACCGTTCTTCGTCATAGTACGGCCAAACTGCGCTTGGTAGCGGCCATAAGTTGAAAGAACAAAAGAATTACAGCAACGAGGCAAGTTCTCGAAAATGAGAATTTATTTATAGATGGTGGTGTCCCGACCATGTTTTGCTCTCACGTAGTTGTACATGTGGTCATGTGGCATTTTTCACAGTTTTTATTTATTTGATCTTTTCATTTTGATTTCTTTGAGAAATCGTGGTTCGTTGTTGCGCTCCCTTTTGCAAGTCTACCAAAGGTAAAAGTTTGCACATTTCATTTTATAAATTTCCGTCTAATAGCTGTCGAAAGGAAGCATAGTTGCAACGTATATCGCGTGACGCGTTTTCAATAAACGAAAAATCGTGTTCTTCAGTAGTTTGTACTCTGCACTTTGATAAGGATAATTATTGTGAGGGCTGGAAAACGAGGAGGTTGAAAGCCAAAGCCTTTCCTAGTATTTTTCCAGGATATCCAAAATATAAGATAAAAAAAAAGAAAAGAAAAAAAATAGC
Source organism: Dysdera silvatica (assembly GCA_006491805.2). Lineage (NCBI taxonomy): Eukaryota > Metazoa > Arthropoda > Arachnida > Araneae > Dysderidae > Dysdera > Dysdera silvatica. Next base: position 127,802,669 of record QLNU02015360.1, read on the forward strand.
CTTGTGGATCTTCACTACACGAAGATGCGCAATTGCTACTTCATTTTTCAAATAGTATTGCACAATGCGACGTATCGACAACTGAAACTCCAGAACCAGATGCAAATTTGATTGGTGGAGAGCATGATACTTGCAGCAAAAATATGCAGACGTGCTGTCTGGGATTATAGCGCCCGCCTACGGCGGCCACCCTTCCGATTGAATTCCTTGCACCTTGCCTACCAATACACAATAGAGATGGGAGTTATTTAAGGTAACTGTTAAAAATCACCTGTTACCGACTTATCACTGTTCCAGGAACAGGATGCTCCTCTGAAACCCCTGTTCTTAAATAACAGCTGTTATTTCAGATCACCGGTGATCAGGGATAGGACTTACTTGAAGTAACAGTTACAAATCACCGGTGACCGAGAAATCACTGTTCTAGAAACATATTCCTCCGTTTCCATCACACAGGAAACGCGCTGAGATAACGGGCTATCACAACATCCGGCATAGTTGTCTAGCTGACACAAGGGCTTAGGCACTAATTTTTTCAGGTACTAGTTAAAAATTTCAGGCGGAAACTTTGCAACGATATATTTATTTTCTTTGTATACCGAACAACACACTATACCTTATAACCACTATACTCAGGTTATACGTTTCAAGGTCAACGACGCATGCTAGAGAACTCTATATTAGCTGTTTTTCCTTTACATGTATGTTTATGATAAGATAAATTTCACACAATTGTGTGAAATTTATCTTATTATCATATCATTTATCTTATTATTATTGGGTATTATCAATATCAAGTAACAATATATATACAATGTATTTAATTGTTAAAAGAAGTTCTGTGTAAAATTATGCTTCACCATCTGTTAGCATGAAAAGGAAATAAAATTACACATAAGTTTGAGAAATGTTTTTCGCAACCTTCATACAAAAAAAAAAAAATCCACATCCATCATTTACTGTACCTTAACCCTCAAATTATTATACTAATACTCTTTGTCCCAAATGAATGGGATTCTAACGTTTTGGCTTAACCCTAAAGGTTACGATGGGGGTATATATGTAATTAGACATGCCCCTTCCACTGCAATAATTTTAAATTGAAAATTTAGGCACATTAAAATGTACATTCACGAAAAGGAGTCTGATGGAACAATTATAAATAAGGGGAGGTGATGTCAGAAACGGGCTAGTTCATTACAGCAGAGGACTCCTCCAATTTCAGATCTTATTTTTGGTAAACGTTCGTCGACGCAAAAATCAAGTTCTGAAATTGGAGTTTTCCTCTGCTGTAATGAGCGAGCCTGTTTGTGATGTCACCTCAGTTATTTCTGTTCCATCGGGCTTCTTTTCGTGCATGAACAGTATATATTACGTGGTTGCCCCAACCCCAATTGTAAGAACTCTACGTTATGCGGTAGGGTAAAAAAACACTTTACATAAATATTTTTTTATTGAATTTTACTAAAAGGTTTTCATGATGGCAGTATTAAAATTATTTAAATATGAAAATTAATCAAGAAATTATTGGAGGGGTAAGTAAGACGGAAAAATCGAATTCCCAAAATCGTTGAAAATACCTTAAAAATTCATATGGCGATAAAATTACTGCCGCAATTATAATTGTCACTTAAAATAATTATATGAAGTCTATTACATACATATTTTTTTCTTTTCATTTTATTCCGAATTAAGGCAACTAATTCATGTTTGAGAATTTTATTTGTAATTTATCTTTTTAATAATTTAGTTTATATGTTTAATTTTCACAGATTCTTTATCTCACAATTTTCTGTTTTGAAAATGCAAACTACATAATTTTCAAGGAAGTTCACAATTTGAAAAACTACGAGATTTAAATACGACAAAAACTCATTTTTATAAATATTTATTAAGCTTTTTTTATTCACAAAAAGTACAGGTGATCCAAAGTTAATCAAAACTCTGTAAAAACTTCAATTTATTAAAAACAAAAACAGAAGAATAAGAAAAAATCACAGCATCCAAGTGTTGTTTTCACAATATAATTGTTTGAATTTTTTTTTTTTTTTTAAAGAACAAAATGGAGGGGGCGGTGTTGATAAGGGTCACAACCCCATTAACTGTTTTATATCTATATTATAATTTTGTGTACGTCTTGTAATGCTACCCTTATAAACTGTCTGTGAAAGCCAGTGCATGAATGTCAATCATTTTAATTTCCTAAATTTATTTTTAACTTTTTTTTATTGTACAATAATTTTTCCCACCCATGTATATGTAGCTCAAACTAGAGCTTGTGTAATTTTGGAGAAAAAGAGACGCTTTCCCCATCCTGGATTCGAACCAGGGTCCCTCCGTTTAGCCCGGAGTGTCTTGGACCGCTAGACGAATGAGGACAGGAAACAACGCTCTCTTTCTCCGTATGTAAAGATGTAAGGTATTATTACCCTCCGCAGGGATAACACAATTGCCAAATATGGTCAACACAAGAAAGCCTCCGGGGCGAGATTTTTGTGAGTTTTCGTGGGGGAATTTATTATACAATAATTTTTGCCACCCACGTATATGTAGCTCAAACTAGAGCTTATGTAATTTTGGAGAAAAAGAGACGCTTTCCCCATCCTGGATTCGAACCAGGGTCCCTCCGTTTAGCCCGGAGTGTCTTGGACCGCTAGACGAATGAGGACAGGAAACAACGCTCTCTTTCTCCGTATATAAGGATGTATGATATTATTACCCTTCACACTTTTTTCTGTTTTTAAATGTAAATACTAAAATACAAAATTGCCTCTCCTACAAACCACCAATGAGCTTGGAGTTGCTATTTCGTCACTCATAACAGATTAAGACAAATTAAGATATGAAAAAATACAAATGAAAATAATCCATACCATGCACATTTTACTAAAACACACAAGCCAGAAAACCATTTGCTCATTCAAAATAGTGTTTCCTGCTTACAGATTCCTTCCTATTTTCGTTGCTATGCATGCACCAGTTCAGGTGAGGAAAAAATCTCCCGATCCCTTTGAATTTTCTTTCCCTTTTTGGTTTTACATCAAGATGAGGAAAACTAAAAGTAATGCTTAGAGTGTGCATTCTGCTTTTTTATTATATTTTAAATGTTTGTAAGTTTGTAATGTTTTTAAATGTTTGTTGCTGATTTAACCATTGCTAAAAATTCTTTATTTCACATGTAATTTTTTTTCATAAAAACGTGTGCACCATTTTTATTTTTTTAATTAGACCATATTTTGCAATTCGTTCGTACACTTTGAACAAAACTGCACAATCTACTAATTATCCATATAATCTTACAATTCAATTAAAATTCATATATTGTACAGCCCAACAATACAACTTTGCAATTATGAACGTATCCATAAATCAAATAATACACTAATTATACACAAAGGCATGGTTACATTCAAACTGGCATACTACATTTTTTTCTCATTTCAATGAAGCACTGGAATTTTTCATAACCATTAACACAGAAAAAGAATTTGCTAATAAATTCAATTAAACTTGCAAAGGGTTACTTAACAATATTTAACCAAGAGACCCACATGCTGAACTTGAGTGATTGTTTGTTTGTGGTTTTATGGCTTAAGGACTACACTAGTCATGCTGGGCAGGAACCAACTGCTTTCCAAGGAATCCGAACCTACAATTTTTTGAGGAATCCGAACCTCATAAGGCCTAGGGAACCAAACCCCGGATTACAGTGAGCAGTGTGATTTTCAGAATATCTCTGAGTTTGCATATCTCCTTCTTTGCACTGTTAGAAGTCAAACCCGAGTAAACAGGGCACTAGCTGAACTTAAGTGAAGATATATGAAATTGGCCATACCAGAAAATTAGTATTCTAACCTATTTCAGTTATTTCGGGCTGGAATTTTTTCATTTATGGAGGAAAAACTGTAATTGAATAATAGGCATGAGGATGAAGGAGATGGGGTAAGTAACTTATCAATATAGCAAGCACTGACCAATATCTCCAAGACATTCTCATAATGGAAAAGATTTAAGACATCACACACGGATAATAATCCTTAAATATTATAATGATAAAATGTAATTAATGTTTACCTATTGGTTTTTGTAACAAAGCTAAAACATCTATGATGATACAGTGGAACCTGATAAATTGACCACCTGCATAAAGTGACCAGTTTTTTATAAGAGAGAACTGATAGGGATTTACTCATGCCTATACCAAAGTCTGTCGTGAATAGTGACCATCTGTCTATGATGACCATTGCAGTCCAGTCCCAAAGGTGGTCACTTCAGGCAGGTTCTACTGTACTCATTTCTTTATATAATAACATTTTCCATTATATAATAACATTTTCCATTATATATTTTAGGAACAAGAGCTTCCAGCATAAGGTGTAAAATTACAGCAGTAACACCCCATATTCTATAATTGTGTGTAATAAATACTGGTAAAACATAATTTATTCTAGATTTAAAAAATGTGTGGTGTCTATTTTTCTGCTCACATAAAAATGACACTGTTTCTGTGAATACGGCTTCAACTTCATCTTCATTAAATTTGCAGTTTTCTGGTTCAATCTGACCTATATATCCTATTACAGGTGTAATAAGAAATTCATTATTTCTTGAAGGTAGAGGTGGCATAGACGTCCAAATATCCACTAAGTTGGGACATAACCCAATTTCTTCTTCAGTTTCCCTAAGTGCTGCAGAAATGCAATTATCATCATCTGGATCTTTTATTCCACCAGGAAAACTGACATCATTTTTATTCCTACCTAATTTTGCAGAACGAACTGTGAAAAGAATAGATGGCTCGTTTGAAACCATACACAAAGGAATCATAACACATGCTTCTTTCCCTGATTTTGCTTTAAACCCATGTGGCTTTATTTGTTGAATTCTTTGAATGCATTCAGTTTTGGAGACAGATTCAAATATATTATCAAAGCAGAAATGTGAATTTCGTTGAGAGATTGTAAAGAATATCCTACGAGCTAAGAATATCCTGGAATATATAAAAGAATTCATAATAGTAAGAAGCACAACAAGCAAATTATGTAGTAAAGGAATAGTCCATTCTAAATAATGTTCACAGATTTAATGAGTATATGATCTTCCAAGAGAGACAGAAAGGCTGTGATAGTGGTGGATTTCCACACAGGTGCACAAGGCACATGCCTGGAACCTCAAAATCTCAAGGGTAAAATATATATATCCTTTTAAATTTTCATGTGTTACTAAATGTGTTTTATAATTTCCTACTACAGATAAATATTTTTAAAATAAAATGTATGCTTGCTCTGTATTCATAATTTTCGCCAAACTATTTATAAATTTTACTTCTATGGCTTGCAAGTTAAGTGATCATGGTGTATTTGCACAAATACTTCTGTTGAATTTAAATACAGACAAATGTTGGGAACTGAATGAAAGGGAATCACAGTTCATTTCCACAAGTGTGGCCATGTGTTACCCTTCCCTCTCCTTCGAAACAGAGGGAAAGTCTCCCAATTGCACACAACATTTCTTCCGTTTTCTAAAATTTTGTATGGCTGCTGTTAAGCTTGAGGCGAGTGCTGAAGATCTACATTTTCCCATCAAATTCACCATTAACAATCCCTGAATAAACTACACGTGAAATCCCGATCCCTAGAAACGAGCAGGACAAAACTTTCTCATGGGAACACCAATCAATTTACCAAAGCAATAGGCATGTGGACAAGAACTTAACTCAGGATGTTTAGACACCACACTATGTTTACAAGCGAAAGTGACACTTTCGGAAACCCTACAAATGTGCACACTCCAGACGCCTTCAAGACTCCAGTAAAAGCTGAACTGACTGCTGTAAGTTTGAATTCTTGCATGTAACAGACAAAGGTCCAATTAAAAACAAGAATGTGGACCTCTAATATAATTTTTTTTAACATTCCATAGACTTCACATAACAGAGTCTCGCAATTTCTCCTATAGAGAAGCCACACCATAAGCAGTCGTAAGAAGTAAGAAAAACAAAATTTTTATACCGCCAATTTCCCCGTGAAGTGTTTCAAGTGTTTGTGTTCCCTCTGTGCCACTGGTACAAGCCAATCAAATCCCAGCTAATGCTTAAATGGATAAACGGAATTAAAACAGAAACACAACACGCATCTAAAAGAGTGAGTTTCGCGAAACATATTCTTTTCACATGCTATGAATTAAGTATGTAAAAATTAGGCAATATTGGTTTTTTGAACATGTATATTTGGGCATTTTATTATTCAATTTTTCAGTTTGCTATATATGTTGTTTAGAAAATAACGTTATAAATTGTGTTAATTTGGTTAAAGAAATTCTAATTTTTTTTTAAACCAAAAAAAATGGAAAATCTAGCAAATAATGGCAAATAATATTTTTT
>QLNU02015360.1:127830784-127859584 GCA_006491805.2 Dysdera silvatica
GTTTACGAGGCGCAGCCGGTCATCAAGAAAAGGTAAAACTTGTATTTCTTGGTTATCTTGGGACAGGGATGATGCTTATAACACGGGACAGGGATGATGCTTATAACACGGGACAGGGATGATGCTTATAACACGGGACAGGGATGATGCTTATAACACGGGACAGGGATGATGCTTATAACACGGGACAGGGATGGTGCTTATAATACGGGACAGGGATGATGCTTACAACACGGGACAAAATAATTGTGCTGCCAAGAAAATGTCGGACAGTACAATCACATAAAAGACATAACAAAGATAAAAAAAGACGCAATTAAACGCTATTTTTTATATATATATATATACATTGAGCCAAAAAAGTATTTGCATACCTGCATTATGTCGCATAAATAGGAGCGCAAAGCAAATACTAAATGTTTTTAATCATTGGATTACTTTTATAATAAGCATCCATACCTGTATTTATTTTTTTAATAATTGTAAGAAATAAATTTATAAAAGAATAAAAACTCGTTTTTCATGCAAAAAAGTATTTACACACCTAACAGAAAAACAAAAAACAAACAATTTTTTTTCTAAAAAAAAAACCGTTACTAGTACTTACAAGGGAACTGTGCCGGTTGAATTTAGGATTAAGATATGCTGGGTTTTGCAGAATCCGCCTTCATTTTTAAGAATATATATTCAGTTTTTTTTGTAAAATTTCACACATATTTTTATATATTTTTTATACATATTTTTATACATTTTTGCACAGATTTCGTTGAATTATTAAATATGAAAAATTGGATTTATCGCCAAATCTGGTATCATGTTACTCATTCGTTACGTAGAAAATACATTATAGCTGCATCGATATATTGAAGCTCGCCAAATCATCGCCAAGAGATAAGAGTGGAGTTAAAAATTTTAATCGCGTTTGACCGACAAAATGCAATGTCATCACTTAATAATTAACTTGCTTGTTTTCTACCCCTATATTTAGTTTTTCATTTTTATTTCTTCAAATAGAACTACGGTACTAAAATCAAACTACAGAAATTTATCTTTTAATTTGATTTCATTGTTTATCAACTTATTACTTGTATATAAGCATATTTGTTTTATTTACATTTTTTAAATCATCGTTATTAATTTAATAATAAAACATTCAAATTTATAAGGTGTGCGACATGTTATCTAAACATACATATCCTTGTTCGTTAGTTTTACATTCCAAATTTATATCATAGGCTCATGAGCGTAATCAACTTTCCTTTGGGGGGGTGAGGGTGCCTTCACCCTCATGCAGACTAGCCTGCTGAAACAAGGCTGAATTAGATTACTGCGCATGCGTCGACAAACCCATGCCAGTTGCGCAAAAATACGTCGCCAATAGCAATTTTTGGAACGTAATTAAATATCAGCTTATTATTTTTACAAAAAACTTGGCGCAGTATAGCCCAGATGCTCTTGTGCCGCCAAAAAAGCCAGGCAATCAAAGCTGATTATATATTCTTAATAAGGAAGGTGGATTCTACGAAACCTAAATATATCTTAATCCTAAATCCAACCGGCACCCGAGACTGTTCCCTCGTTAGTATTCATGAGTTTTGCTATGTAGTTAAAGGTTGCTATTAACTGGGCATTGATTTTGCTAATTTTTTAATTACTTCTACACCGATTTTCATCCATTCTTGCCTAAGCATGGTTTTGCGGCCAATTTTTATTTTTTCTTATTTGAAAATCTAAAAAAATGTCAAAAGTTCTCAATAAGATTGAGGTATGGAGATTATGAGGGGTATATTCAGTTAATTTTTCGCATTTCAAAGTCACTACAACCTTGCTTCCTGTACAATATGGTCTTTATTATCTTCCTGTTGGAAATAGAATGAACCCCAATTACCAATTTCAATGTACTGTCCAATAAATGACCTCGCAATATCTTAATATATTGTCTAGCATTTACGTTACCTTCAATATAAGGACTTACAAGGACATAGTGCCAAATCTATTTGTGAAGCAATGTATTGCTATGGCCATTGCTGTGTTTTACAATTGGTCTTAAGTTCTTTGTTTCGAGGGAAGTATTTGTTTTTTCACAACACATATTTTTTCCATCCAAACCGATAAACTTACTTTCTTCGAAAAATATCACCTTTTTCCGAAATTTTGAAGTCTTCTCGACTTACACTTCGTCAAACTTAAGCCTTTTCTGTAATTTTCCATCCATCTCTCTAATATGTGCATCGTGAAGAAATTTGTGAACAGTTTTAGAAATTACTATTGTCTCCGATGCTAAAGCGACATTCTCAACTATATACTGATAGGCCCTTCCATATTTGCTTGATGTTCCTCACCTGCCTTGCATTTTGCTTCTTTGGATGACCAGATTTCGATTTATTTTTCAAAATACTACTCTTCTTTTAATTTTTTATTATATACCGAACATTAAAGTGGTTCAAAATTATATTCTTACCTATAACGCGATAAATAAACCAACAGTTATTAACAAAATATAATCCTCTCCCAAATTGCCATAGAAAACTGACACTATTTTGGAGCCATGATAGCAGAAACTAAATTGCTGTCCCAAAACTCTTGTAACGTATCTTTTGAAAAGCAAAGGACTTTAATTTGCTGTAAATTTATATAGTGTAATGTTCAACTGATTTAAAACAAAATTTTGTTAAGTGTGTAAATACTTTTTTGGCATGAAAAAATATTTTTATTTTTTTATAAATTTATTTCTTGCAATTATTAAAAAAATAGATACACGTATGGGTGCTTATTGTAAAACCAATTCTACGATTAAAAACATTTCGTAGTATTTGCTTTCCACTCTTATTTATGCTACATAATGAAGGTGTGCAAATACTTTTTTGGCTCACTGTACATGCAGTGGACACTTAAGGTAGTACATCAATTCAGCGTAATATGAATTCAGCGGGTGACAGTTTAGCATATCATAATTTCAGTGTATAGCAACTTTGTAAAGTGGTAGAGCTCCGAACGTTTTAAATTGCGAATAAAATTAAATCTATTTTTTAATTCTTTAAAATTATACTTTTATTATGCATATGCTATACCTTGTTTTGTATCAATTTTGTAAACTTACCAAGAGGATGTATATTTTGTAATTTACTGTTAATGAAAAAAGTTGTTGATATATAACCTAATAGCTCGTTAAAAATACTTTTTTGTTTTTACAATCTTGATACCTGAAAATACTAAATATCATAATGCTGATAATCAGACAATGTAAATCATCAATAATGTAATCATTTTAAATCTGAATAAATACCTAATGGCGTCATTTTATGTATCATAATTTTTCTTACTTTTCTCTAAAGTTTATATTTTCGCCCTTTGCTGTTTTTGCATCATAAAATGCAACCAACATCATCTTTTCTCAGTTTTCTCTAAAGTTCATTATTTTCTTACTTTTCTCTAAAGTTCATTATTTTCTTTTCTCTAAAGTTCATTATTTTCTTTTCTCTAAAGTTCATTATTTTCTTTTCTCTAAAGTTCATTACCTTTTCTTACTTTTCTCTGGAGTTCATTATCTTTTCCTTTCTCTAAAGTGCATTCTTTTCTTACTGTCCTCTAAAGTTCATTATTTTTTCTTTTCTCTAAAGTTCATTATTTTCTCTTTTCTCTAAAGTTCATTATCTTTTCTTATTTTTCTTTAAAAGTCCATCATTGAGGTTTATCAGTGTTGTAGCTCGGACATTTGAAAATAAACAATATTAAAATAACTCTAAGATTATAGAAAATATTAAAGTCCCTGGGGAGGGTCTACGAAAATCGCGGGCACCTACACGTAAATTCGGGACTGCAAACATGTTTGATATGTGTTAAAATTTTGAAGATGAAAGCATTGGCAGATGTATTTAAATTTGTATTGGTCCTCTATAGTATGAAATACACAATATTTGCTTTTAGTTTGTTCCGCAGTACCACTAATATTGCCAAGAATGAGGACAAGCAGGATATAAGACTTTGAGATTCTTTCATCGGGTGATAGTCTGATTAAATCCAACCATGTCAAGATCTTACCCATCTAAAGTGAGTTCATTTTTTTAACTATAGAATACAATACTTTGTCTTTTATCCGGGCGTACAGATAGCTACATAAGATTTCGTGTTACACAAGGACTTGGTTGTCCGAGGAACTAGAATTCTTTTCGCCCTGGGAATTCACAGCAGCACAATGGACCAGTAGAAGCAGCAAGAAAACAAGAGTTGAATACAATTTAGGTTCAAGCATTCTTGTTAGGATTAAATTCTATGCCCGCACATTAAACTTTGGCTGACACTTAGTTGTTTGTTATTTTAAAATAATAATAATCATAAAGCTCAGAGGTCACAGCAATCAATCCGTCCAGTTTCAGATAACGGCTAAAATTGCAGGAGAACAAAGGTTCTGAAACTGCCTGCATAATTTGCTAGCTTTTCCCTGGTTTGCTTAGAGATATTGTATTATTTGAAAATTGAAAAAAAGAAATAGATTGAAAAATTTATTATAAATTATATTTAAATTAAAAATTATAATTTTTAAAGCATGTAGATTCACAAAGGTTTTCCCGATGACCAACGATAATAGGTGGAACATTTTGCGGGATGAGCATCCCCACCTCTTCAGTAATTTATTTTTTTTCTCAATCTTTAAGATTTCATCTTTGTGTGGGACATTTTCAGAAGAACAGATGACCACTTTTCCTCTTGCTTCGAGAGCAAGGGTTCAACTTACATTGGTGTAAAAAAAAAAAAGGGGATTGGTTCATTAGGTCTTAAGGGATGTGGATTTCTTCAAAAATTAGGTGCCCGGCTTATGACTGTTCCTCAGGGCCGTGCTTATTCTTGCCAGTGGCGAACTGGGCATCGCCTTCCCCTTGGGTTTGTTCGACCTTCTGGATCTCTCCGCCTTCGCGTCGCTCACTTGGAGGCGCTTCACACCTTCCTTATGGGGCTTGGATAGTTTCGGGTGTAGTTTCGTTCCGCTTCTCAGGTCCGCTCTTCGTGGTGTTCCTGTGGTTTGCTGGTCTCGGTTCTCGTTGAGTGATGACACCTGTGCTGGCGTGCATCTCTGTGTGTCATGCGTGGCCGACTATTCTTTTAACCTGCTTCTGGCTATTGGTGGCGTTGTTTGAGCTTCTTGTCTGGGATTACAGCACCCTCTTCGGCGGCCACCCTTCCCACTTCTCTCTGCATACTTCTTTCCTTGAAAAGCTGTTGATCCCGTCACAACATGGCCATTGCTGTCCTTTTGCTGTAAAAACACAAGCCCGTAACGATGGATAAGGAAGGAATTTTCCGTTATCCATGAGACTTAAAAACAAACTATTGCCTATAGCCCTTTTTTTCTATTCTTTGGTCGCTAAGCAACTATGTGGAAACACTTCCCTTGAGTCAAGAAAAGGTGGGAGGTGGGGACTAGTCACTGCATTTCAATTTGAAGATGCCTTTTGCACAAGCACATTTTGGATCGAAATGTCAGGAATTAACATGAAACTGACGCAGTGGCATGTCCTGCAAACTTCCATTTGTAAACCCAACGGTGCAAAGAACGCTTACTCAGAGATCTCATGAAGATCGCACTGCTCACTGTAGTCCGGGGTTTGGTTCCCTATGCCTTAAGAGGTTCGGATTCCTCGGAAAACTGTAGGTCCGAGAGGTTCTGATTCCTCGGAAAATTGTAGGTCCAGAGGTTCGGATTCCTCGGAAAACAGTAGGTCCCGGCGCAGCATGACCACTGTAGTCTTTGAGCCGTAAAATAAACAAATCTATTTGTAATAAGTACACCATTTTAATACAGATACGTACCCTTAAATACTTTTTATACAGAGATACGTAATCTTAAATACTTTTATACTGAGATACGTAATCTTAAATACCTTGTATACAGATGTATACTTTTAAATACTTTTTATACAGATACGTACTTTTAAATTTTTTTATACGGATAGGTACTTTTAAGTACTTTCTATACAGATAGGTGCTTTTAAATACTTTTTTTTTATATAGAGATACATATTTTTAAATACATTTTAATACAGAGATACGTACTTTTAAAATTTTTTCCACAGAGATACGTACTTTTAAAATTTTTTCCACAGAGATAGTAACTTTAAATGCTATTTATATGAAGATACGTACTATTAAATACTTTTTATACAGATATGTAGTTTTCACGTTTTTATGTATTCATATTTTTTTCCCCATTTAGGTATGTCACGTGACTTTGAGAAATTGACATGCGACATTCTTTTTACCGTATGTGATCGAAATACTTGTATTTTCAGTTTTAATGTGATAAGGGACCACGTGTAATTAACTTGCAATAATTTTAACTAACTCGTGAAGCGCAAATTATGACCGATATATAAAATATGTAATTTGCAGATATTTCCCTAATGACGAAAAATGTTTTAAATGTATTAACATAAATTTTGAATCCAATTTTAAGGGTTGTGTTATTACCCATCCGTCTAAATATTTCATTGACATGTTTGGGTATAATATTGATTAAATTCATTTATTTTAAATACAAATTCAGTTACGATTTATTCTAAATAAAACTTACCATAATAGTTTTTTTGTATTTTATTTGCAGCAAATTATTTTGTCTTGTTATACTATATATATAGCTAATTTTTATTTACACCATTTGGGGAGCATGTTGCACCCAGGGCCGTAGCTGGACGCTTTTTACAGAGGCTCTGAAAGCCATGGGGGGGGGCTTATAATGCCTTGATAATCTTTGTCTTGATGTATTTTATTAATATGTCTAATAATATTAAATGTATTTAACTTGATAACTATATTTAACACCATAACGAATAAATTTCTCAACAGAAATTTTGCACTAAAAACTTGTAGGTGTACACTAAAATTTATAGTTTCCATTACTATAAAATAGATGAAGATTTAAACCGCCGGAGTTAGGTTCCCTAGACCTTTTAGAGGTTTGGATTTCTCGGCAAACTGTAGGTCCTGGCCCTGAATGATCCTTGCTATCCTTGCGCCATAAAAAAAAAGAAAAAAAAAACAAGATCTAACTCATGTAAAAAATACGACGTGCAGAAGACCTATAGCGCAAATTTGTTTTGAATAAATACACTTTCAGCGTCAAAGAATAATTTTGATTGTTGCGTGTACAGCCTTTGAATAAAGTAAAATATTTAAGAGAAAAATTTCTAAATTTTTTTTTGTGTGAATTTTTTTAAGGGGGGGGGGAAGAGGGACTGAGACCCCTGCCATGGTTCTATATGAAATGGTGTTTACCTCATCGTTTGCGCGATGATCTTTTATTATAGATTAAGATTTGACCCTCCACGTTTTTAATACGGTTCATATCAATGGTGTAGGAAAAGGGGGGCTCCAGCCCCAATTGGATATCAAAACACGTTTTTTTCTAAGATCGCATTACATAATCTTTGAAGATACTTGAGCCTGCCCACCCATGGGTTCTAAATTGCCATGCTACTGCTATATACTAGAACCTTTGTTTCAAGTGTTAAAAAAAACAAAACAAAACAACCTGACTTAGACTTCAGTTGAACCGGCGATCCATGGGTTTCCGTTCCATTGTTTTGACGGCCGAGTCACTGGATATAGCTGTGCATGGCTCGTTCCTCGTGTTTGTATGTTAACCAAAATAAGGGAGAACCTTCAGAATTAAAGAAGATAATGTAGAGGGATTATTCGGTGGGTTTGACTACAACCCAATATAAAAGAAAGAATAATATTCATGTTTCCTAAGATAAGAATAGAAACAGATATAAAATTAGAATAAATATATAGTATTCTATATATATTATATGAGTATACGAATTAGAATAGATTCTTATAATATAAGAACATGTGCCAAGATTTTGGCAAGAATTATCCACTATCTTGGCAATATATTTTGTGTGCCGCTATAATAAGGAAGTGCCAAAATTATCATTTATATATGAAAATAATTTGATAAGACATGATTTGTCACCCATACCCTATTACTCAAACTAATATTCATTTGACCCATCACAAGATTGACCCGGAAAGAAAATGGCATGATTCAGGGCTGGAGTCAAACCAACAACCTCTTTGTCAGAACTGAAACTTCATATCAACTAGACCACCGAAACCTAGAAGACGAGAAGTCTTCATATTTATGCTTTTCATGATATTCCCCTTCTCAGGGATGGCGCATTTACTATGGGAAATAGTTAACACACAAGACCTCTAAGGTAATGTTTTCCTAATTTCCATAGGGGGATTAACGAAACCTGATATTTTGACACCCATACTCCGCTGCTTAAACTAGAGCTTATTTAACCCTGTATCACAAGATTTAGTAGGTCTTCTTCGGTGCAGAATAACTTTTGCTTTTCTTATGTCATAAAAAATCAACCCAACAATTTGGTGGGTTGTAAAATGGGAAATAGAGCATGGGTGTCAGAATATAACATTTCATTAATCCCCCCCCCTCTCCTAAATTTTGAAAACACTGCCATGGAGAACTTTTGTGTTACTACTTCCTTTGATGTTTATTTTTTTGACCTGTGTCGCTCGATAACTCCGCAAATTCTTCTTGAGCGTTTGTTTAATGGTAAATAACTGACAATCATCTCCATTGAGTATAGTTTATGAACACAATTTTCTTTTTTCAACATCAAAATTTGAAGGAAAGTATTTTTGAAATTGTGTCTCCAAACACTTCAAATTATCAGTTATAACTTTTAGCATTAAATATTTAGAAAGGTTATTTTCAATTACAAAAGCATCCATAGCTGTAAGCATTTCTAAAGACCCATTTTCCATATGTTCAAAACCGTGTGTGCATTCTCACCTTGTTTGGTGCAGAATAACCCTTGCTGTCCTGGTGCCATAAAAATACAACCAACCATCCATGTGTTCACTTTTTTAATAAAACTTGCAATTTTATATTTTAATGTAAATATGTTACAATTATTTCCTTGTGATATGTTTAAATTATCAGTGTATTTTTGCAACTATATCCATATCCTTGAGTTTTCTTACAAACTTAGAATGATGAATGTTTATTTTTACTAGGGCACTTTTCATAGCAAGCAGGCAATTGAATATGGCTCAAAGGTTGTTGGTGGTGTTTCTCCTGGGAAGGGTGGTACTACGCACCTTGGCCTTCCAGTCTTCAATTCTGTAAAAGAAGTAAGTGATTTTCATAATTTTATTGATTTTTTATAACTTCGTTGGCTTTTTTTATGATCTAAATATATATTTTTTAAAATCTTTTTTTGCATAAATATCCATAAAAATATTAAAGTTGACGAGGGTTTACTTTGATGGAAATTTTTATCACTTTTCAGGGTGGTGAAAAAGCACAGAAAATAAGAATAAAAATAGTAAATTTAAAAAGAAAAGAAAGAGGTGAATAAAATTAAAGAGGAGTTGAAAAGGTGATATGTGTTGGAGAAAAATAAATAAATATGGGGGAAAATATAAGAAAAAGAAATACAAATAAAAAAAGTTAATTTTTTTCTTTAAAATTTGAATAAAATGACTATCCTAAGCTATAAAAAAAAAATCAGTGAAATTTGTTAAACCTGTAAATTCAGTTGAAAGTTTCGACTCTGTCAAATTAATGCGATAATACCCAGCTTTATAATGATCCTTTCAATCCATGCTTGCAATTACAACCAATAGCTTTTTTTTTTTTTTAAGTAACGTATCACTGCCATAAATTTACTTGTGCACAGTTGATATTTTCTATGCTTTCTGTATTGTCAGTGATAAATTATAATGCCAAATTTCTTTATCTATACAGTCAAAATTGATGCATTTGGGTTGGCATTAGAATGTATTTTATACAGTTCTTTAACTTCCACTGTCATTTGTACAGTTTCTCTCAGTGCTGCAAAGCTCGTATTCTTCCAAAACCTCACATCACTCTGGAATCCATAGGGTTCACAAACAACTTGTGGATGTGAAAAACACAGTATACTTTAAAATTCTGTCACATTCCAGGTCGTGTAGGCATCATTGGTAATGAACACGAAGACTGTTACCAACACTGCAACTATTTGTTTGTATTTTGTGTGTTGTGCAAGAGCATCTGGGCTATACTGCATCAAACACTGCGATTGTAGAACCTGACAGCGTAATTCCATTTCTGGATTTTTAAAAAAAAATCTCATCTTTATATAAAAAGTGACAAAGTGGAATGAACAAGTTTTTAACAAACTTCAGCTTATCAAACCATTCATCAAAATGTGATAGTCTGTTAACAGGAAGGGCCATAGAAAAGTCTTCACTAGGCTGCATCGGCTATATACCTCTCCCATCAATAAGTATTGAAGGGAGAAGATGCTCCGATGTAATGAGAGATCTGTCTTAAACGAAGCCGCATTAGCGAGATTTTACTGTATATATGTGTATCACAGTAAGTGCTGATTCACTATATAATTTAATATAAACGAAAAAAAAAACTAAAAATATTGTTATTGAAATAAGAAATAATTGGCAAATGTTGCATTATATTATTCTTTAAAAATTTGAATTAAATTGTTGCAGAAGTTTCCTTCCCCCCTTCTCTTAACTTTCCCTCTACCTTAATAACTCATCGTGAATCTTACCCTTTTTTCCTTAATCTTTGCCCCATAACATGTTAACTTATTATGACTCCACTGTATATTATATTGTATTTGTAATAAGTAATTAACTATTGTTTGCATTCAATGTGTAATTTGTTTCTTACTTTTTAGGCTATGGATAAAACTGGTGCCAATGCATCTGTTATATATGTTCCAGCAGCTGGTGCTGCACAAGCAGTATCAGAAGCAATAGATGCAGAAATACCTCTAGTTGTATGCATAACTGAGGGAATACCTCAACAGGACATGGTGCGGGTTCGAAATAAATTAGTCAATCAGAATAAAACCCGGTTGGTGGGACCTAATTGCCCTGGTATTATAAAGGTATTATAGTTCTTATTTAGTACCTCTGTGTCTTCATATGTTTTAAAATATATAATTTTAATCTAGTATAAGCTTTCCACTAATTGTGATCACAACTGTTGATTGTGTTGTATTTGCTAATTGCACAGTCTTAAGACACAAGAAAATGTAAACAATTGTTCTATCAAAATTATCTAAAATGGTAAGTGAAAAAAAAAAAAAAAAATAGTAAATCTTTAATTTCTTGCACCTTTGAATTTATCTTTGTTAGCATCAGAAAAATTATGCAATTCCAAAGTAAACTACTTTTTCTTCTGGCATTAGTACAGAAAACGGTAACACTTGGCGTCTTTTTTCTAAACTTGCCATCATGGACATGTATGCATACAGTGATTCAACCAATTTTTTTTTTTGGGGGGGGGGGTATTTCCCATAATGGAGGAATGATTTGAAACTTTTTTGTTGTTAATGTTTTATTTTTACTATTGTAAGCTTACAAATTCAACAGATACCAGGACCATGATTATCTGATGTTTTTTATAAGCAGTGGGGGGTGGGGTATCCCCCACTAGGCATGTACTGATTCAGGAAGGGTACTGGGTTGCAAAAAGATTCCATTATGTTCTATGGTTGCTACTGTCATTACTGTCTTGGCAGAGTTACCATATTCTGTAATAGTACCTTCTTTGCAAAAAGCTCTAGTCTGAGTTTGGGACTGTTCCCCTACTTAAAATCTATTGAATTATTAAATAGCTAAATTCACATAGCGCTGTAGCTACACTCTAGCCAAACAGGTTAATTTTTTGCAAACCATTTCTCCAGAAACACCGAAAGAGCTTTTCTCGGACATTCGTGCCAAACCAGTAACTCTTTCTGTATGCACACTCTAGCTGACATGACTTGTTTTCTTGCATTATTCCTGGTGGCCCTCCAGGCATCGATTGAGCCACCAACTGTCGTATCATTTTCGTCATACCAATGTATCTATGTTAAAAATCAAATCAAACCTGGCAAGAAATAACATACACTGTTCCATTTGTTAATTGTGCAATTGCTTATTCAATTCTAATTTGGAGCCAATCGGCCTTATTGCATTACTGTTTGGAGTCAGGATGCAGGGATATCTCGACATACAGCAATTAAATCAAACAGCACAATTGAGAGATGGTTCCGTGGACAATAAATGTAAGCACAATGCTTAATAATGAAGTATCCTTGTAATTTTTTTTACAAAATCTATTGCTTATTCCTCAGCACCGTAGCTAGCTGATCTTGTGCCTCTGGCAGAACTATCCACATTGTGCCCCCCTAATCAAGGACATATCCTCCCCTGGGAATTACTTCAGCTGATTTTACACCCTTCCTCCCCTGCGCCCCTGGCATGGGGGGGTCTTTCATGCCACTCTCTAGCTATGGCCCTGCTCCTTCTCACTCCTTGTCAAGTGTTCTACTTTAAAATGTGATGATAATATACCAAATAGAGCACTGGATATACAGCTTTCTCATAGCATATTTTAAACATCTTAACATATGAAGGTGTATCATAGGCAAGGTCTTTTATACTATTCTCCAGATCTTTCAAAACTTCTGCTTTAAAATACTGCTTTTTATTTATATATATATATATATTAAAATGAATAGTTAGCGAGCTATTACGTATAGAAAGGAATTAAGAGAAAGGAGGTACTTAATAGTCAAAACAAACAATAATTGGTCCTCCAGAGCTAATTAATGCAGCTTAAAGAAACCATTATTATCAATAGCAATCACAATCATACTTCAATTTTGCTATATATATATATATATTATATATCTGAAGCAACAGAAACCTGTTTCAACTGAAGGAGAAAGGTTTCAACATTTGTCTTTATACCCATGTTCATGACTTTCAACTTCATTTTTGCATCTATTACATCTCCATTTTCTTCAACTATCTGTATAAAAATTGGCCATTTCTTAATATAACTCTCTAAACAATCGCAGAGTTCCAATCCACTTTTGTTGGTAGATTCAATCCTGTGCCACTTAATTCATTGTATCTGGCCCGAGCAAAACTATAGTTCCAATAATATTTGGTCATTTGAATATGCTCTGTTATGTTTGGTTGATGAAGTATCTGATAAACACATATTACTTTGACCTTTAGTAACAGTTGACTATGAACTGTGCGTAAACAACTGTGATGAAATCATCAGAAAAGTTGTTTTTGCCTATACTATATTTTAGAAAATGATAAAAAGAAAGTCATTTTTATTTAAATTGTTTTTTTCTTATGCATTGATTTATTTAAAAAAATTAAAAAAAAATCGATTTTCAAGCATTGGATTTTAAAATAAGGTAATGAATTTTGATTTTAATCATATAATTTTTTTTAAAAAATGTGTTTAAAATCGTTGATACTCTGCTGAGAAGAATAAATGTACCTCGTAAGGGTGGGGTGGAGGACCTTACATACAAAGAAAAGGAGCATCATTCCTGTTCCTTGGTGGCCAAGCAGATTAAAGCACACTTGTTTATTCGGTGGGTACCTGATTCAACTCCAGGCCATAGTGGTGTCTTTTTTTTTACTTCACAAAAAGCTCTAATTTGAGCTTTTGTGTGTGTGTGAAAAAACATCATTTGTCGAAGTAAACTAGGGGAGTGTTCAAGTATTACGTAAGCACCTTTGTGGGGAGGGGGTTTGATGTTGTGCTTATTTTTCCATGTTAGCCAATTTTTTATAATATACATATATAATTATATTAATTTTTGTTTACCAGCGTGGAAGGGGTATAAAATGGCCAAAATATTGCTTACGTAATACTTGAAATCTTCCTATTTATTATAAACAGTGTAAATATAGAATCATGTCATTAGTATAATTTGTATCATACAAAACTATTTTCAAAATGTAGTTGGTACTATAAAATAAAAATAAAATGTGCATAGGATTTTATTAAAGCAGTTTGTAAATAAAGTTTTGCAAAAACTCTTTTTGAATCCTATGAAATCATAGTACCAAAGCTTAACATATAATTTTCAAATGTACTTACTGTATCCCATGAAATTAAGTAAACATTTTTATTTTAGCCAGAAGAATGCAAAATCGGGATTATGCCCGGCCACATTCATCAGAAAGGGAAAGTGGGGATTGTGTCAAGGTCTGGCACTTTGACTTACGAAGCAGTTCATCAAACAACACAAACTGGCCTTGGTCAATCGCTTTGTGTTGGAATTGGTGGTGATCCTTTCAATGGAACTAATTTTATTGACTGTTTAGAAATTTTCTTAAATGACCCTGGAACAAAGGGTAAATATTCTTTCTAAAAACAGTGTTTATATACATTGCAAATGTTATTCATCTCTATACAGAGGTAATTTCTGGCTTTTATTTTGTCAAAGCATTTTTTAAATTGCCAGAGTATTTGGGATTTTCCATTTTTATCAGTTTCAACCACTGTCAATTTATTGAACTATTAGTCAATTTGAATTAATATTTCATGATATTTTTATATACACTTATAGCCTGCTTAACATAAGCAGTACTTTCATAAGAAGTAAAGTGCTGTGTGGCATCATGAAAACGCATTGCAAAAAAAAAATCATATACACTTACGTTTGTGAAAATTACAACAGCAAGAAGGAATGATCAGGTGGGAATGAAATTTACACCATATATGACGAAAGGTCCTACGAAGATACGGTTTTTACGGACAAATATACAACTATATTAGGGGAAGAAAATCGGTATGTAGGGAAGCTGCCCTGAGCAGCAATAAGAGCCTCTAATTGTCTAAGCATCAAGTCAAAGAGTTTGGATGTGTTCTTGGGGTATTGCCTGCCATGCATCTTCGATCTGAGTCCACAGTTTGTTGGTAGTGACTGCTGGAGAACCCTAATAGGCCAATAGACTAGACTGAGTAATCCTGAACAAGTGATTATAATCGATTACATTTTTGTGTAATTGCATCTGTAACCTTAATCGGATGGTTTGAAGTAGCCGTATAACATAATCATATAAATAGTATATATTTTATAATAATGTAAGTAGCTGTATGATATAATCATAGTGACATTTTTAAATTTCATTTAATCATAAACTTAATCATATTTTGAAATTCGTAGGTAATCATAATCGAACTGATTATTTCTAATTGCATGCAAGTTGATTATGGTCATGTTTTTTTTCTTATGTGTATTCATAATCAAAAAATGAAAATTGACTAATCATAATCAAAACCGTGGTCTAGATTTTGATACATGGGTAATTGTAATTATTAACCTACTACAGTAACCATAATCATACAAACCGATTGTAATCATTCCCAAGTCTGCAGTAGACAGGTGACCATATCCTGCACATGTTCAATTGGTGACATGTCTAGTGAACGGGCAGCCAAGGGAAAAACGATATCTCCTGTACTGAGAACAAGACTTGGACATGTCGGGCATTGTCTTGTTGGAATATAGTACTAAGAGTGTATGTGAGGGTATGTGTTAAGGTCTGTGAATAAGAATTGTAGTAGACCCATGGTATCTCAAAACAGCTAAACGTAAAGAGCAAGCATGTCTTTGTACCTGTCACTAGTAACAGAACCTCTCTTTCATAGGCTGGGTGCAAGTTTCTCAATCATTTTTCATAAATCTAAAGTCAAAAGCGTTATGACTGGATAATAAAAAATAATCTTGCCAAAAATCTTGCCAACAGCTTACTTGACTGCAGGGCAATCAAAAATTGAAGGTCACATCCTGATGGTTACGAACATGGCATATTTATTTACCAATCACCACATGTCGAGTTGAAAATTTTAGTAACGAAATGTCTGATTTTATATTAATTCCCAGTGCAATAAATAATGAGTACAATAATTAGAAAACTTTTTGATATCTTAAACTATTAAAATTATCAGAAATTGTTACACCATTGAAAAGTCAAAACCAGAATACTGTGTTGCAATAATGAATACAATGATAAATAACATCTGCTGTTTTAATGCAGAAGTTACACTGTTGCCATTTAGATTCCCCACCATCATGACCAGGTTATGAAATTAATGTTGACGATACTACTTTTTCATGTTTAATGCCAACGAAAGTAAGCAAAAATTACATCCCAATTGTTATCAGTATGATGATTCTGTAACTTTCCTGCAATCGTAATAACTCTTGCAAGAGCGACAACAATAACTCATGTCCAGATGGTTGCCATTATGGCAAATAGACTTGCTATAATTATTAAGAAGTGGAAATATATACATAGAACATAACAAAAAATTAGTTTTTTTCTATTCTTACTTTTGTTTTTGTTCTCATATCTATGCCTAAACTGCTGATTTAAATTGTGAGAATGGGACTGTACAGTATATTGAATTAGGTATGATCTTTTTTAAAACAATCAATTAACATATTTTGTTAAATTTTTGTTGGGAGGCAACTATTTCTACGTGTTTAGGCTACTAATGCAACTATTTTCAACATAAATTTGTGTGGC
Organism: Dysdera silvatica; assembly: GCA_006491805.2. Classification (NCBI taxonomy): domain Eukaryota; kingdom Metazoa; phylum Arthropoda; class Arachnida; order Araneae; family Dysderidae; genus Dysdera; species Dysdera silvatica. The sequence goes on from QLNU02015360.1 coordinate 127,847,159, forward strand.
AGCCCTGAATGTTAAATTTTCATTTTTCGGGATGTGCACGATCACCCCCACACCCTAAATCCACCCTTAGCCATGGTGCAGTGGAAACACACCTAGCATGCAGTTATCCCAGGCTGAACTCTCAATTACGCCAAAAAAAAAAAAAGTTTACTGACCAACTGATCACCGTAGTATGGGGGTTGGTTCCCTAAGCCTTTATAGGTTCGGATTCCTCAGAAAAATGTAGGTCTCAACACATGATCCTTGCACCATAAAACTCGCATTTCTACATGATTGAGTTTTTAGATACTGTAATTTAATAACTCTTTTTTAAGGTATAATTTTAATTGGGGAAATTGGCGGCGTTGAAGAAGAAAAAGCTGCTGAATATTTAAAGAAACACAATACTGTAAGTACAATATATACTTTTTTTTTTCTGTCATTGCTTTAATACAAATGTATATCTCCATTCAATCAGGATCAAATTCATCAGATGTATTTATAAGAACTTCTTTTGTGTGTGTGTGTGTTTAAATTGTCAGTGATTATAATGACCACCTTAGTTCCCCACTGGGTAGTGTTTTACTCTTATTAAGTTTTCTTGTATATGAGCCTATCGTGATTCTGAGGTTATGTTAATCCATCGCCACCACTCCAGCCAACCCATATTATAGCCTTCGGACATGTGTAACTCTGATCCCAACAAGTACTTAGCGCTTTCCCTTTGATTTCCTACAAATTCATAGTTCGAACTTTGATTCCCAAGGCAAAAGAGATTCAGATTCTTCTAAAATGTGTGAGTCCTGACCCATCATAATCTTAGCTATCTGTGCACTGTAAAACATAAGTTAAAATGTTATCAGTCCTATCATATATACACAGATCAGCATTAACATTATGACTAGGGATCGACCAATGCCAATCGTTTACCAAGTGTTCAATTTCCATCGATTGCCACCTATTTCGCTTTACCAAGAGGGAACGCCTCTGACATCCATATTCTTGAATGAAGTGTGTATGTCCAATGCCGTGGCTTCAATTAGTCGTTTCACTGTCAGTTTTTCACTTTTTAAAGATATTAATGATTGCAGCTTGCAAATATTTAGCAAGCTTTGCAGTTTCGGAGGTACTCATTCTGAGTCATTGCAATTTATCCTCTGTCAAAATCATTTAAATTAGCGGCCTTCATCATTATACACACACGAAGTCGATAGAATGGTCACTGTGTATCCCCAGCCCCTGATATATAAATTTCCATCTTTGTCACATACAATACACATCCACTGGACACATTATTTGCACAGTGTATGTGTGCTCATAATGTTTTGACTGATCAGTGTATATATAAAACAATATACTACACTACTTTTTAAAGTATGTGATATTCTGTTTGCAGTTTTGGGATATAACAAATTAAAATTATGTGCTATAACTAAATTACTCTGGGTAAATTCCTAATTTTTTTTGTTTGAAATATTGTACCTACATTTGTAGTAATATATTTTAGAAATAAAATACAGGGTACCAGGGAGGAAATTACATAAAAAGGTTAAACACTGGTAAAATAGCAATGAAAAAGATCACTCAAGCTTTCGGACGCATCAGCAGCAGTCCTTCATCAGGAGTAATGACGATGTTATGTTTCTGTCTCTTTTTATACTTGAAATTTCTGGAAAAACCCTTCATCAGAGTAGTCCCGCAGAATGGAAAAACCCGGTGGGAACCAATGAGAAACCTGCACTACGGGCCGCCTAATATTGGGAATGGTTCTGTTTATAAGTTTCTGGAAGTGGTTGTGATGTGTTGTGTGTTAATACATCACAACCACTTCCAGAAACTTATAAACAACTCTTACTCTGAAATGTATGAGACATCCCCAACATTAGGTAACCCGCAGTGTGGGTTTCTCATTGGTCCCTATTGGGGTTCTTCCATGATTCTATTGGAGGCCTCCCATTGGTTCTCATTGGGTTTTTCCATTCTGCGGGACTACTCTGATGAAGGGTTTTCCAGAAATTTCAAGTATAAAAAAGAGACAGAAACATAACATCGTCATTACTCCTGATGAAGGACTGCTGCTGATGCGTCCGAAAGCTTGAGTGATCTTTTTCATTGCTATTTTACCAGTGTTTAAATCTTTTGCATGTAAATAGTGTATTTAGATAATAATTAAGAAGATCAAATTGTTTTGTGAATTACATTTTGTAGGGATATGAAGCAAAACCAGTTGTGTCGTTTATTGCTGGAATCACAGCACCTCCTGGAAGAAGAATGGGACATGCAGGTGCTATTATATCTGGTGGGAAAGGAGGTGCCCAAGAGAAAATCGAAGCATTGACATCTGCTGGGGTTGTGGTTACTAAGTCTCCTGCACAAATGGGTGCTACTATCTTACAAGTATGTGAACTGCACTAACCTTTTTAAACATTTTCAAAGCTGTAATTTAGCATCTAAATTACACCCTTAATAATAATAAAATATATAAATTATATTAATATAATAATTATACTGTTAAATCCTAAACTATTGTGTTCTTGATGACAGCAAATTGTCTTTTAATAATATGTTTTTTATAGTTACTCAGTATGATTACGCCTCTGGTGCTATATCAACGTGGTGTAGGAAAGGATGGGACTTAGAAGCCCCCAAGTTTTGAATTGCTATGCTATTGGCACCAAAACTTTTTTCTGTATAACTAGTACTGGAACAGGGGGCAGTACCATGTACATTGATGTAGTGTGAGAAACAGCAAAGTATGACAACTAATTAAACAAAATTTAACTTTAATTGAATTTGAACTTAATGCAGTTTGTCTCTAACCTGTAAAATATACCATGCCAGAAACAATTCACTTACCGTGCTTGTGAGTCGCGGCACGGCTAGTCCACATAGCAAGCCCACACAAAACTGACTGGGCATGCTGAGAAAAGAATGCATTATGGCTGTCTGCTTTTGTGCTCTAGGCCTACACAGTGATGTTTGGCCCTAGAGTCTAGGTCCAAACATCACTGTACAAATACGAAAAGTGTATGCACAGCATGCATGTATCAGTCTTTCACAACTACTTAAAAGTAGTTGATGTTATTTTAACAATTAAAAAATGACTATGATCTTTTCTTTGTAATATAAACAAGGGTCTATATGTAAATGTGTCATGATTCTCAGAAATCACATTAAGCCGTTAACCCTATATCAGATAATGCACAGCATAGTCAATGGGGCATAAAATGCACAAACACTGCTAGTGGATTTCAAATATCGGAAACGTGAAAATTCAGTAATTTAAGTTGTTGATATTTTAAGTCAGTGCTAATGGAATTTTACATAGTATGCAATAGTTTGCTCTGATTTTCTGCTTATATCGTTTTATTATTAATAATAATGATGCTTTTTTTTAGGTAATGCAACAGAAAGGTTTGGCCTGAAAATCCAAAACTTATTCCATCCCTTATCCTGAGCTTGTGTTCCATTGTGGTATAAATGTAACCATTTATAACAGAATTTACCTATAATTCATAGTTGAATGTTAAAATGTTGTATATGATCTCAAAATTACGAAATCCTGTTGCTTATATTCTAATTTGTAGTATGAATAAATACAATTAAATTTTTTTCTGGTTATTTTGATTAATTAGTCTTTCCTTAGTGCAGATAATACAAATGAAAAGCATGAACAAATGTTCACTTAGTTTTAAAATATGAACATGTATGATACATTCAAACTTCTTTGTAGTAATAATCAGCTACTGCAAAAAAGGTGAAAATATGTGCATGGCTTTTTCTTTTAGCTATGGAATGTTATGTGTTGAAAAAATACCTTCCATAATATTAAGATGAAAAGGCTTCGACTAAAGCAGTAGGGTTCCATACCTGCCAACTCTGTATTTTACGGGACACTGCCATTTTTTGGTGATTTTTCTCCCGTTTTTTACTGTTAAAAATAAATCCCTAAATTTTAGGTTAGTCATCAAACAGGGGCCACCTGAGAGGCGCTATCCAGTTCGTGGGACCCATTGGTTAAATACATTGTAATTGCTGCAGTTATACAGGGTGGCATAACCTCTGTGTGATTAAAACGTTCTTACCCACTTAGGTCACGCAATCTGGGTGACGCCTCCCAGTTGGCTCCATCTGACGCTGGCCGTAATTCCTCAAAGTGTCATTTATAAATTTAAAGTGTCAGAAAACATGATCCACAAATTTCCATTTTGGGATGATGTTTATTTCATGCTGAGGCATAAGTTGCATACTGCAGCATTTTTTTTATATTCTTGAAAGGAAATGATTTTAATATAGAAATTGATCAGCTGCAGTCAGAATTCTGTGAATTTCAAATTACTGCTATACCAGTAAATATAAAAAGAGTTGACATTTTGTAGTTTCCAATCAGCAAAATTAAAAATGAATTGAGTAAAGAAAACCGTATAAAAATGTTAGTGATAATGCAAGGAATTTTGTCCATTTCGCCAGGTAATGTAGAGTGTGAACACATTAGTAGGAGTATTTTAAAAAAAAGCAAAACACGTTCATCACTTTCAGATGGAAGTCTGGAAAATCTGTTGGTGGTGTAAAATAGCTTTTCATGCAAATGTTTCGATCAGTTTTGTCAAAAGCAAAATCTGCTACCACTGTGAACCTTAAATTTAAATCTTAGCCATATTTCATTAACATCTGCAGTCCACAGAAATCGGTGTACCTTTTTTTATAAAATATTCCTTCAACTATTTTTCCTCATACATTCTTGCAACGTTTAGAAATCTTTGGAAGATAGCAAAATTGTAATATAAATAAGTTATTTTACCCCATGTGTTCATTGTGCTTTATGTGCATTGCCACTCATAATTGTGTTTCTTGTAAGGGTGTTTCTGACCATATCGACATCTACTATTGGTTTTTTTGGCAAGGTTGGCAGGTATGGGATTCTCATTACATAACAAAGAGAACTGTTGGCCATATCATCATAACATTGCATTAATTACAGACCTGGAATTTGATTCAAGTCTCGTGAATATATTTTGACATGTTCATAAGATCAATGGAAAACTTGGAGCAATTGAGACACTTTGAGTGCTTTATATTCTTCATGTTTAACCAATGAGAATTTAATCAATAGATGGCAGCATCAGTCTAGAACATAGATAATGGCAACATCAAGATGCTGTCAGTTGACTTTTTATCTCACACCAAGGTGACGGAACAAGCTAGCCAGACGACAAATGGGAGCCAAATCTGCGTTGTGTAGAAAAATGGATGCACTTAGTTTGAAATAGTGTATAATGTAGGAACAAATATGTAGACTCAGCTACCATGTGGATGTGTCTACCAAAAATAGTTGTGCTTGTTGTAGTTGTGCTTTTGGGATTAATAAAGTGTTCATTATGAAACGGCGCCCAACGTGGGCCCCCATTTTTGTAACAAACATTTTATTATTAATCCCAAAAGCCCAGCAAACAACAATAAACATAGCACAGCTATTTTTGGTAGACACATCCATGTGGCAGCTCAATCCACTATATGCCACTGGCATATGCAGGATGGGGTTGTAACATCCCCTTCCAATGCAGTGAAACTGGGTTCATGTGGTCCTTAAAAGTCCTTAGTTTTTTAAAAAAACGATTTTTGGTCCTTAAAAGTCCTTATTTGTGCTGAAAATCTACAGGAAGCCCTTATTTTGTTCTTCTATTTCTCAACATTTTTCTGTAACATATTTTAGTTTCAATTTTTGTTACTGACATTCTTCACACAGTGTGAATCAACATAAAGAAATTCGCACCATACGAGTTGTCTTATGTCTTTTGCGAACAATAGGAATATGCATCAAGGAGAACACGTGTTGGGAATATTCATAGAGAAATCTCGCCTTAGAAACTTGCTGGAGCATTTATTTAGGATGAGAATGACCAGTGCATCTCACCTATCTCCCAAACCTAGATTTAAAATGCAAGGTGCCTAAGGCACAGCAACAACCTTTCAGCACCCACCACCACCACACTCTATATTTTGTAATTAGATGTTTCCGTTATGAGAAGTTTTGCACTGTACTGTGTATATGTTATGCTCAACCACCGAAAACGCTCAGTGAGCAAAAAAAACGACCACAATGTGCTGTGGCTCCTTCAAAAATGTCATGACCCAAAATTCAGGTTGCGGCTCTTTCAGCAAACAGCCAATTACCATTCTAACAGTGTTGCCAAATTCTTGGGTTAGAAACCTTCAGACAAATCAGGGCCATATCGGGGGGGGGCCCCAGAGTCCACATCCATTTTCTAGGCCGTTATTAGAGCTATGACTACAATATTCTGTATTCAGGTAGTCTGTGTGAGGGCACTTGAAATGTTGCATGTCCGGGCCATACCAGTATGGGCCTGGAGCCCCATCATTTGTCAAGGCTGCTATTGGAGCTATGATTACGATATTTCGTATTCAGAAAGTATATGTAAGGGCACTTCAAATGTCGCATTGGGAGACCCGGAACCATATTACAATTGTAGCTACAAAAGCAGTCTAGAAAGGGGTAGGATAAGGGCTCTGATCCCCGAATACAGCCCTGACATGCGATATTTCAAGTGCCCTCACATATATTCTCTGAATATGGAATATCTTAGTAGTTCCCATTGCAGTCTTAGAAAAGGATCGTAGAGGGTGGGGAGGCTGCAGGCATCCTGATACAGCCTAGACATGTCTGGAGATTTTTTTTTTAACCCTAGAATTCGGCAATATTGACAGAATGGGTATTGACCGTTTGCTGAAAGAGCCATAACATGTATCTCAGGTCGTGGCGTTTTTTAAACAACCACTATGCCTTGTGTTGTTGGGTTTTTTTACTCATTCAGCGTTTTCTATGTTTGAGCGTAACATATACAGTGTTCATCCAAGCTATTTCTAGAAGGGCAAATCATCCTATCTGGTCTTCAAAGTTAAGCTAGCTACCCAAGGAAATATTTCGTGACAGAAAATCGCAAGGGGAGGACCATTCATGATTACCTTATATGCATTGTTATAAAATAACGATATTTTCTGATTGAATTTATTTTATTTGATGAAATTTTTTATTCTGCTGTTTGTGGAAAGTTCTGTGTCGTGTAATTTTTTCATAATTTTATGTAGACTGTGCTTTTCTGAGGAGGGCGGATTCACAGAATTTCTACAGTAGACATTGACTATTGTTTAAAAAAAGAGCAAAAAATAAAAGAAGTCGCCTTTTAAAATTTTGTGCCCCTTTTTAATAAATCTGGGCCTCCTTTCTCCTCATCCTTGCGTGGATAGTGAAGATATTCTGTTTGGTTCAGGGCTGTAGTTTGACGCTTTTTTACAGGGTTGGTAGGCTTAGAATTCGTTAATGTTTTAATATATTTTATTAATATGTTTAAATAAAACTAAATAAACTAAAAATTTAGTGTTGATGAATAAATTTCTTCACAATTTGCATTGAGCCTTGCAGTGATGCAGTAGTAACATATTCGCTTAGTGCATCGCTATCCTGGGTTTGACTCCCAATGGCACACCCCCTCTCCCCCAAACAAAAGATTACTGTCAAATTACTCACTACAGTCTGAGGTTGGTTCCCTAGACCTTTGGAAGTTTGGAACCTTCGCAAAACTTTAGATCCCAACGCAGCATGACCCTTGTTGTCCTTGCGCTCTAAAACTTGCAAACAAGCATGAGTCAACAATTGATATGGTAGTCTGCTGAAGAACAAAGACAAAGCTCTTGGAAAGGAGAAAAGAAAAGCAATGATAGCATTCCTTAATGACATTTCGTCATTTTTTTTTTAAAGATCAGCCTATTTCCTGAAATTCTGGAAGTGGGGCCACACCGTTTGTGCCAGCGATCTGTTCCACCAATCAAGACATTCAATTTGGTGACAGTGCTGCCCCTAACGACATTTTTGGAACTTTTGTTTTTACATGGTTTCGTGACGAAGTTGCCATAATTTTGACCACCCGTCGTATCTTGGACAGGAAAAATAAAAAAAGCATACATAGTACCCTTTATGGAATTTTGCCAAATTTTTTTAAAAATTGGACCATCCCAAAATTTGCAGTTAGGACTGTGTTGTCTTCGACATTCAATTCCGTTGATCGAAAGAAACTTTAATTATAAATATTATGTATTGACTTAGAATTTATTATAAATATGAAACCCATTACCTTTTAATTATCGACCCTATTTGATTCGTATTATCTTGTTTAAAGCCAACTTCTTGATCACTTTCAGGGAATTGCTTTTGATTCTTGACTCTTGTTTCATGATTATTGATTCGGAGATTATGTTTAACAATACAATACATCCTGACTTCTATTTTATTTTTAAAATAATATAAGAACAAAGTCGGTTACATAACTTATCTCTAATTAATTCTATTACTGTTTACTAATAGGTCCTTAATTTTTTTAGTTCTGGTCCTTAAATTTCATGTAAAGAAATGTGTACGAACCCTGTGAAATGTATATTTATCATATGAATGTATGGAATTGTAGCTCTGTAACCCCCACACACACACACACTTTTGTGCCATAACCCCCTATGAACTTTTTGTGTATGCCTATGGCTGCAACATTTATCAAAATCACTTCTCCAAAATCAACAACTGAATCTTTATTATAGGAATAAAATTCAAGGTACCAGGGAGGAAATTTACACACAAAAGGTTAAACACTGTTAAAATAGCAAATAAAAAAGGTCACCCAAGCTTTCATCAGGAGCAAGGTACTCCTGATGAAGGACTGCTGCTGATGTGTCCGAAAGTTTGGGTGATCTTTTTAATTCGCTATTTTATTAGTGTTTAACCTTTTATAAGTGAATCTTTATTCAAATGGCGTCGATACACTTCGTTTTGCCGGAAATACTTGACATAATCCTATGCCCATATCCTTGTCTGCACGTTATAGTTTAATTTAATCATCTACATTTATTCGTTATTGGAGTGTGAGGGCACTAGCCATTTGGGAAAGATTGGCCATAATTGTCTAGATTCTATAAGCCAAGTACAGAGGCTGTCTCTCATTGTGCCATTTTTCTTTTTGGTTGAAATTCTATATCAATGCCACTTCATATTTTTGCATATGCAAATGCCTCTTCATATTTTTGTAGCTTATTAATAGTCTTATTTAGGGAGATTGGCCCTTCCTGTAAATATAGCCATCCTCTCCCCTTGGAAAACATTTTTGGTTTAATCTTTTTTTTTTTTTAATATATTGTTATAGAATTTTGTTTTAAATTGTTTTATACAAGACAATGGGAATTACTATACTTTGACGTTAAAAATGTAAAGACAGAAAAATGTATGTTAAAAATATATTCAAATGTGATTTTCTTGGCAGATCTTTTGTGAACTTTTTTTTAATACGAAAGGTCAAGCCTTCACCTATCTTATAACAAGGAGAATGGAATTACAGCTCAGCATACCTTTATTAATTCTTATACAAATGGATATTATGACTTTTTAGAATCCATTTTAAATTAGAAGGAAAAGATGCATTTCAGAATTGAGAGATTACACATTTATTACAACTTAGATTTCATTATTTTAAGAATGTTTTTTTGAGTAAATAAAATTGTCTTTTGACTGTAATTTCTAAAAAATTTAATCGTAATTTCTCAAGTGTAAAATAAGCATCGCTTTTTTTTTTTCCCAGCAAGGTTAATTAAATGTCTTTGAAGTACAGTGAAAATCGGTTGTAACGACCAACCGCATATGTCGACCGAATTTTTGCAAGAAGTTTGGTTTCCTATTCTATTCTTAACTAAATATATATCGTATATAACGACGAAACCTGCTATAATGACGGCGATTTTGTCCACAGTAGGGAAATAGGTATCGGATATAACGACGCGACTTGACAATCATTCATCGAAATAACATGAGTTCGAAACAAAGTTGGGATCACACTGTTCGGTTCAAACGAAAGAAATCGAACACCTTGTTCAATCCAAGTTGACCTCAATTCCGCTTTTCTTCAAACCGCTAATAGTAAATGCATACCAAAGAGGGTGTGTGTGTACTTTGCAATACAAACCCCAGATCGATTGCTTTCACAAGTTATCAATTACGACGCACTTTTTTCCCTTTTACATAGCAGCCAAAACAACAAGAAGTTGTGATACCAGATTGCCCCTGTTGCAAGGGTTAATAAACCCATAAAGGAAAATTACATATGCCGAATACGCCAGGCGAATGGTCGGAGATTAGATACCCAAGACTATGTTACAGCATTTCTATATTTAAAAAAAAATAAAGGAAACCAAATTTTTTTTATCACTTTCTAAGCTAATTAATCTTTCAAGGTTGTTTAACGCGCGCCAATTAAAGGAATGCGAGGACGCACGCAGGGTGCTTTGCACCCCATCTGATTATGCAGGGTTCGTAGGGAAGTCCAAATGCGGCCACTAACTTTTGAACCAAGACAGATATTGCAACGGAAGTCATGTATTGGTATAGTAAAATGACAATGCACTATCAGGTAAGATAAACAGCAGCCCCTGGTGGCGAATTGAGGAAGTTCAAAAATTTATTTGGAAAAATAATAAAGATAGCGAAATATTTTCAGTTAGAAAGTTGTAGAACGTTTTCAGTTAGTAAGAAAAGATATATGGCTCGCACACAATATGCACACATACTGCCGCAAAGTGAGGTGCTCCGGACGTTCAATGCATCGCTTTCAGTTAATTCTTTCTAGCGCTTTAGAGGTTAGGTGAGGTTCTTATAGGAAATAAAACCATGGTCTCTCTCCTATAAGAACTTCAACTCAACTTTTAAAACATCAGAAAGCATTAACTGAAAGCGATGTACTGAAACTTCTCGAACACCTTACTTTGTGGCAGTATGTATATGTGTTGCATGTGACCCGTACATCTTTCCTTACTAACTGAAAGACGCTCTACAACTTTCTAATTGAAAATATTTTTCTGTCTTCATTATTTTTCGAAATAAAATTTTTAACTTCCTCAATTCGCCATCAGGAGCGCTGCTGTTCATCTCATCTGATAGTACATAGTCATTTTATTAACTAATATCTAACTTTCTTTGCAATATCTGTCTTGGTTCAAAAGTTATTGGCCGCATCCGGTCTTTCCTAGGAACCCTGTATAGTAGGGGTCTGTAGCCCATGACCCGCGAGCGTGTTTTAAGGTTTTAAAATAATTACATAATTATACGTTTTAATAAGTTTTTAATAATTTTAAAATAATAAGTTTTAAATTTTAAAGTAAGTTTACAAAAGAACAAATGTAAAAGTTCCAGCCTAATTTACACAACGAATGATGCGTTCTCTAATACACAGAGGAACCCAAACGCCAGATATTTACTTCTCGCGTAGACTAAACAAACGCGTAATAAGGCTCAATGGAAGTCTGCCAGCAGATTGTATATTTCGAGCATTCAGAGACCGGATGCCTGGTTACTGGTTTAAATTCTTCAACCAGCAGACGCGCTTGGTCTCTGAATAGGATAGGTGAAAAACGACGAGTTGCGTGTTTTGTTTTGTTTTTTTATACATATAAAAAATATAAAGAGCTAAAATAAGGAAATACGTGTCTCGACATTTGTACCAATGTGGCTTATTTTCGGCGATATGAATTTTTAAAGATTTTTTATCTTATGTATGAGCTTAAAATACGACATCCTTGGTAAACCAATCGCTACCTTAGTTGGTAAATTATCGGACTAGCGCTTCGTGTTTTTGCGTTCTATGCCTTCAGAAATCGATTACTTTTTTTAAATGTGTATCCTTTTACATATTTAGGTATTTTATTAGTAAAAATACTTCGCTTACAATCGGATTTTGTTCATAAACTTACTTTAATAAAATGCATGCTACATATTAAATTCTGTGTTACTACTTTTCTCAGTTATAAATTTTACACGAATTTCAATTGAAGAGTTGTAAGATTAAAAAAGTTTAGGAGCTAGCTGTAAGTTTTATGTGAATATAACTTCCATAAAATTTGCCTACTCATTGTCAACCTGTGAAGGGATAAAATTACACCAATAACGCAGTTTTGTTTTATTTAAGGATGGAAAGATTTTTTCTGAAAACTTTTAACAATTCCATTAAATAAAAAAGAAAACTGCGTTAATTCGTCTTATTTTGTCATTATTAGCCTTTGCAGTTTCCACTATTAGTATCTATATCGCCTAATATATTTTTTAAATGTATTTATCTATTGACAAACATATTTTTAGTATGCAATGTTTTATTTTATAACATATAAACATTTTATGTGCATTTCATTTATATAGAAACATTTTATTTTATAAAATGCAATCAATTTCATTTTAAAACTGACTGACGTGAGCATATTTTTTGTGTATCACTATCGGAGGTGTCAGAATTATTTACTGGTACAAAATTTTGGATAATAATTATCATAAAAACAATAAAAACATAAAAAAAATTCTACAACGTGAGCATTTTATAAATGAATTATTCGAACAACCGATTTTCT
>QLNU02015360.1:127867092-127890281 GCA_006491805.2 Dysdera silvatica
TGCATGTAATTTCAAGTTTGCAGTTATTTTATGAAAAAACATTAATATTTAAAAATTAATAACTGATATAAAAGCTTCTAAATTTGTACTTAAAATTGTAAATGCGTAGATAAACATTTTTTTTTATTATTGATAAAATACGGATAATCCAAGCAATTTAAAGCTGCCATTATTTTAAAAACATAAATGTGAAATTAAAAAGTTATTTAAAACATTAATGATAGGCACTGACACTTCTATTTTACATGGTTAAATTACGGGTCAAACTTATTCCCGATATTATATCATAATACTCTCAGATGTGAACAGAAAATTATAAAGTGTGTGGCACATTTTTTACTAAAAAAAGAAAAAACCTACTTCACACAAACAGGCACTTTTCACGAAGTCAAAATCTTTTTGTTTTATTTTGGCTAACTAAATTTTGCGCCGTTCTTGATCATTTTTTCCATTTGGAATGTGAAATAATTTTACTCCTTGACCACTTCGATTCTTACAATTTACAGCACAACAACCAACTATTTTTCACAATGAATAAGCTCCAATTATATTGAATATTAAAACACTCGTTATCTTTACCAGTCAAGAGCATGCAAACACAGTGCTGAGAGTGAGCGATGATTGAGCCATAATGGCCGCTGTCTGTCATGTGCCCACCAGTTAACCAATCAAACAGCGTGAGTTCGACAACACTACATGACCGATCATATATGGCTCTGATTAGCATGCGTGCACGATACTCACGTGCAGTTCTTGAATGAATCTGTCATTATGACTGAGCCTTTTGACCAAAAGAATCAGTCGTAACAGATTTGGTTATTCTAACCATTATCGCGTTCTGGTCATGGTGTCACGACTGTATGGTGGGTGGTCCAGACTCTCCCAGTGAAATGACCGGAGCTTATCGGCGGTTCTGATTGCATACAGTCCGGACCTCGACCCTAGTGATTTCCACGTTTTCGGTCCGCTGAAGAAGTTCCTGGCAGGACAGCGATTCACGTGCAACGATGAAGCCAAGACAGCAGTCCGACGGTGGTTCCACAGTCAGCCGGACGAATTCTACCACAGGGGCATCTCAAATTTAGTGCTGCGATGGGACAAATGTCTGAACCGGTGTGGGGACTATGTGGAAAAATAGTGTAAGGTACGTAGAATAGTACGTATATTTGTAATTACCTGTATGTACCTTATTTTGGCTAATAAAAAATAGGGGCAAAGACTTTCTGATTCGCCCTCATAGACTAATTGTTTTATTACTACACATGAATTCAATAATGCGTTTTAAAAATCATACAAAATGCTATAATTGATACAAACTGTGATTAAAAGGAAGTTTAACACGTACATATCTGTAAAAATGATATTTTATTAAAAAATCTGTAATTTTTCCTTCTCATTTCGACGAAAAATTTTCATTTAGAACTTAAGCCACTAAATTAGTAATAGTCTTAAAAATGTTTTCAGACATTGATTCGTGAGACTTGGCAAAGAATCTTAATGTTTCGGTTACAGAAAAAGTGTCCTTAAATGTAGGAACAAGACATGAACTCTGTACCTTATAATCACCAATAGGTATCTCTAAACTGAATAATATTGTCATCCATAGGATGCATTGTTTGTTTGTGGCTTTACGGCTCAAGGATCACAATGGTCATGCTGCTCCAGGACTTATTGTTTTCCGAGGAATCTGAACCTCTTAAGGCCTAGGGAACCAAACCCTCAGACTAAAGTAAGCAATGCAATCTTTGTGAGACCTCGGAGTATGATGCGCTGAAATTGGCATCTATATGAACGTTGCTTTCTAAGTTATTTCATCTGGAATTATCAATTCAAGTGACAAAAAATTTCACTCATGTGAAGTTGAAATAGTGTAATCAGTATTTGATGAATTTTTTTACCTTCGAAAATTTTCCTGTGATTGAAACCCGCTTTTTTGAAGTTGTATACAATAGTTGATGGTTTTGCACCAAGGGCTGACACAGGGCGTTGGTCACAGGGATCATAACCCACCCCAAAAATATATTTTTTCACTGTAAAAAATTCCAACTTTCATGAAAAATGAAGGGTGTTATTCCAAGACCATGGCAAATTCTGTCCTTGAACCCCCAAAATGAAAGTCTATGTCTGACCTGGTTTTGCACTTTTCCAGGCATAATGAATATTCCACACACAATTCAAAAGTATCACTTGGATTAGCCTGTTCATCATCTGGCAAAGAGATATGTTTGAAAATAATACAATTCCTGTAGAAATGTTTCAAATTTTGTTTGATAGCTTGATCCATGGGTTGAAGATATGATGTTGCATTTGGAGATAAATATTCGCCATGCCTGCAATTCTTTACTAAAAACCTTTTGGGTAAGCAAGACAATTGTCAACAACCATTGCAACTTTTTTTCTTTTTTGTATTTTTTTTTTCCAATTTCCTAATCAAAGATTCATACACAGTCATTCAGGCCTTTCCATTATTCTCATACTTTATAAGTAAATATTTTATATTTGTAAAACACCTTAGTTTTTTAATTGTGCCTATCATAAACAGGGACAATTTTTCAGTTCCTGGCATGTTGGCTCATACCATGATGGTAAATAGCATGAACAGAACTTCAGGAAGGTGACGAACTGCACAATGTTTTAGAAATCTATTCAAGCAATCGGATTACTACAGGCGCTTTCCCTGACCAATCATATGTATTTGCCAGTGAAAGGAATTACGATTTAGGAATTTTTATTAGGAACATATTAGAGATTTTTCCAATGTCAATCAAGTTTTATATTTTGCACAATATTCCGCAGTGATTGAAAGTATGTATTTTGAAAGGAACAACTTTTCCTCACCAGACTTCGAGTTACAGAATGTAAATCTGCACTTCAACACAAAAAAAACTTGAGGTAGAGAAATCTTAAGAGTTATAGAAATTCGACTTACAGAATAAAAAATATATTTAAACTTTTACATTTTTACAGAAATCGTAACATTTATTCAATAAGGAAAAAACTGACTTATAGAAGTTTAACTGTATGTATATATATATATACACAGCGAAAATTGTTTATATTGACGCTGGTTATAACGACCAACCGCATATAACGACGGAATTTTTACAAGAAGTTTGGTTTGCTATTCTACTCCATACTAAATATATCGGTTATAATGACGAAACCTGCTATAACGACGGCGATTTTGTAGTCTACGTAGATTGTAATTAGGGAAATTCGTATCAGATATAACGACGCGACTTGACAGTCATAAAGCAGAACCATGTGGGTTAGTTATTAAAATTTAAAGTTAGTTATCAAAATTTAAGCTTTATTCTAATCTTGTTTATTTACAAATGTCCGAGAAATTTTTATTACTGCTAAACCTGAATATTAAAGATAGTGAACTTAAAAAGTGATTTATTAATTGAATATCACGAGGGTCATATTCTTAAGGGGCCTATTCTATTTTTTCAGTGTAGAGCCCACAAAACTCTTAAACCGGCACTGTTCTGAAGTCATTAGTATAATATAATAAATACTATTTATTACATTTGTTTTCTACATTATATACTTTAGTAGTATTTTCTACAATTTTTTCAATTTAAAAAACTAAGAAAGTACTATGTACTTAGTGTGGCTATAACATAATATAAACGGAAATTAAATTCATTATAATTATGTTTTTATTTAATTTTGAAACCAAAAAGTTTAATACTTTTTATTATCAAAATAATTTATAAAACTCTAGAGTGCATTACTCTAGGCCTAACTAATCTAACCTGCTAATCACTCTGTCATCCGAAAAGTTTTGCTGTAATAATGTTTAAACAGGCAATGCGATGTGTGGAGGGTGCACCATCTTGCATGAAAATTGTAGTGTCAAGACAATTTCTCTGTTGAAGCAAAGGAATGACAAAGTTCCAGAGCATAAATGCATACCTAGAGCCAGTAACAGAACATGTCATTGGCCCCGAGGCCGTATTTTCTTCAAAGAAGTAAGGACCAATGACGAAAGATGAGGTGAAGCCACACCACACTGTCACTTTTGGAGCATGCAACGGAATTTGTTGATGAACGTGGGGATTTGTGTCAGACCAAATACGGCAGTTACATGTGTTTACAGTGTCATTCAAGTGGAAATGGGCCTCATCACTCCACAGTATCTGCCAAGGCCATTCATCATCCACTGTCATCCGAGCAATGAACATCAAAGCAAATGTTTTCCGCACGTCATTATCACCAGAAAGCAATTGCTGAGTGTGGGCTATCTTATATGGATAAAACTTCAGGACATTTCTCATAACTCTCCACACTGTCGTATATGGCATGTCCAATTCCCGTGATATCGCACGTGCACTACTGCTACCATGTGCACTTGCTGCTCCCTGCTCCACTACTGCAGTTGCAACTTCTTCAATTTGCTGCACTCGAGTTGGTTTGTGGCCTCTCAGCCTCGTTTAATGGCGAATGTTCTGTTCTCTTCAAAATTTGTGATTGTTAGAGGTAAACCTTTTACCTGCCAAAATACTTTAAGTGAAGCAGAAGCATTGCTATTTCGTTGATAAAAAAGCTTAACAAGTAAGGCACGATCTGGTAAAGTAAGTTTCATGACGGAGTCCTCGTATGGTGGAAAAATGCTTCACGACTCCTTATATAGGCAGAGGATGTTGCGCATGTTAAGTAATATGTAAATTGCCTGCTCCGCAGCGCCATTTCCTCCTCTAGCGGCCGAAATATGAACTCAATTTTTTTCTTTCAGAAATCTAAACCGCATACTCAGGGGAGCATGTGTACGAAATTTGGGTGAAATTGACAGAGTAGTTTTCTCTACAGAGAGGTCTAAACACCTCCTGTTTAATTTGGATCACCCGGTATATATATATATAAATTTTTTATTTGAAGTCACTTGATGGAATTAGTAGCAGCTACCTTGCTATAATGTCCCTACACTCATCCACATCTAATCAGTCAAAGTATACTTAGTTAATAGATAAAAATTTGTGTGTTTCGTGCTTGTTTTCTGTCATTTTGGACTGTCGTTTATATTTGTTTATGAAGATAAGCCTGCCATATTTCGCTTATGATATATGGATTTTTATTAATGAGCTTTAAAAAATATCCTGGCAGATGCATTTGTATGGGCACCCTTGCACAGTACTAATAGAAGAATGACGTTATGTTTTTGATCAATGCTGGTTGCTAATAAATTCCAATGTGCAATAATTTTATTTATTTATTTTAGTGAATGTCTTGCTGATTTAGAAACTGCACAGTGTAAGTATTCAAAAGAAACCTGACGAACACTGATTTCTAGTTAACATGACCACGTAGTACTAAGGACTTGTTTACAGCTGCGAAACATCTTACAATATTCGTATAATTTTACATTTGATGTTTTAAACAGTGTTCATACTACACGTTTTTAAAAGGGCGCTGTGCCCTGTCCACCCTCGAAAGCAAAAGTCTTGCCCTACATGCCTTTAAAATAAAAAATTGCTGCCTTTTTTGTCCTTAAAACGGTAAGATGTGGTCTCTTTGTACATGATTGGAGTACCCAAAGGGACTCCTCTCGCCGACATCTGAGTGTAAAACAGTTCAGTACCTTTTTCTTTTGACCACAAATTTTCAGATCCCATGTCATCAACTTAGGGGGAGCTATACCTTTAAGGTGGTCACTCACTGTTGTTCTAAGTGGGTTGGCGTGGCATCACTCCCTTCCATTTGGAGCGGCCTAAGAAATAGGGGGTCATTTACAGACGGTTCACCAGTACATTCCACGCTTTGAGTCTACTTCAATGCTCAATGCAGTGTTCCTCTACATCAATGGGTGACAAATTTCTTTTACTTCCAACAGCAGTTTTCCTCTACATCAAGAGTAGAAGGCCAAAAAGAAAGTGGGTGAAACAGTGGCTTTTAAACAGACCCATTCTTAGCCATGTAAACTTAATGAACGAAGTAACTCTGGAGCTCCATGATTGGAGGAATTACCTCCGGATAGACGAGCAAACTTATTTCTACCTGCCCAATCTGTGGTAACCCCTTTAAGAAGAACAACATGAATATGAGATAAAGCATCAGCCTTCATGAAAGACTGACAGCAATTGTCAGATTTTTAGTACAATGCATAAGTTATGAAGAACTGAAATTTCCTACAGCTATGTTGTAACGCAGTCCGATAGAAACAATTTAACTAATTAATATTCACAAATCAGGTAAATTAGCCAGGTAAATGACCCACATTCTAAGACATCTTTACTAGATGGACGCTGAACATCCACTATTCTATTCTACACATCACGATTCACCACTAACGAGCACGCCATCGTTCCACTTGTCTCGAACTACCGGATGAATTTTTCCACTCATGGGGACACAGTAATGGATTTCCAACCTGTTGGATATCTGTCACGCCCCTCCATTTTATCCTACATGAGTTTTCACACTCACGACATGTTTTCAGAGTGATGGCATTCCGTTTAGCACGATGGAACGATCATAAGTGACCACCTTTAGAAACTCGAATTGCACCATCCAAAACGATACATTGTGCATGCCCACAGACTTTACTTTTGATGCTTCTGAATGTTTCCTTGTGAGTGGTATAAGAATTGAAGAACTATTGGTATTTCATCCAATTAGAAACTCAAAATGCACCGAATAAGTCATCAAGGACGTAGCGTGGAAGTGACCTGGGCCCCATCCTTTTCCTAGGCTGCTATTGGAGCTACGATTATGATATTCCGTATTCAGAGTGTATGTGAGGGCACTTGAAATGTCGCATGTCTGGGGCATATCGGGGAATCCCGGAGCCTGCATCAATTTACTAGGCTTCCATTGGAGCTACAACTACGATATTCCGTATTCACAGTGTATGCGAGGGCACTTGAAATGTCGCATATCGGTGAGTTCTGGAGCCTGCATCCTTTTTCTAGGCTGCCACTAAAGCTAAGACTACGATATTCCATATTCAGAGAGTGTACTTGAGGGCACTTGAAATGCCGTAGTATTATTAATAAAAATGACAATAAAAAAACATCTATTCAGTTTTTTTTAAAAAAAAAAAGACAACTGTTGGCAAAACATATCCTAATCTGCAAACGATATTGAGCATTACTTGTTCCTTAGCAATATCAAATGCAGAAGTAGCTCAGCTAAAATTAATATTGACTGATAAAAGGGGAGGGGGACTGGACACATTTGAGTATTTTGGCAGCAATTATAAAACTACAGGGGGTATAGTATAAATTATTTCTCCCATAACTTCATTAACCATCAAAATCACAAAATTTTAATTATACAGGGTAATTCAGTACCACATAAACTTATGTAAGGGGTAGATTACGCTAAGACAAAACAGAATTATATAGCAATACAGGGTTGGATATGTCAACTTCATTTGCTAGATGGTGTTGATTGGCCATAAGCATGACATTTGGATATCAGTGGATCAGGAATGGTAGTCCCATTCATTGGAATGCAACATCGCCAGACTTAATATACCTTGATTACTTCTGGGTTACATCAAAGGACTGGTGTTTCAAGATGATTTTATTATAATTTGGTTTTTAAATTGTTGAAACCTAAAATTAAATTACAAAACTCTTGTATTAGTTTAAGAAAAAATCGACATTACAGTAAAAACATCAATGTTTTCAAAATATCAGCCATTCACCATCGACGTTTCAAAAACAATGATGTTTGATGTAAAGCATTTTTAATAACCTCATAATTCTTCAAATTTCTGTTGAAAAATCTTTTTAAACAATAAGGTAAACAAGATCTTGGATAAAAACTACTAATAGTCACACAATAATGTCTTATGAGTTTTTATTATAAGGATGAATTCAAACTACATATGCTTACTGCCAAAATAGGGATGGAGGGGACGAAATGCATGCACCACGCTAACAGCACATGCTGGTTGCAGCCTTGTTTTATTATTTAGGTGGTGACAAGTCGGGTGTTTGTTATGTAGTAATCATCTGGCCCTGTTATTTTGGTTGCAATGGTACCAAACCCACCAAACGTAAATATTTTTCCAGGGTAAATGGGTTTTAATATTTTGTTGAAAATTTACTTGTTTTATTGAACAAACACATCTGTTACCTTAAACCTGTCTTATATTTGAAATAATTTGATAACACTGTGCATTATTAAATTAATTGAAAAGGAACAACAAATTAACACATTTTTAAAAGGTTTATTCATTTACAGACGGTTTCAATAGCCCTGGTCTATGTTCGTCAGAACGATATACACACAATGGGTAATGACAAACACATGTTACAAACTCATGGGTTAGGGAAACATCTCTGGTAATGGAACATTAAGTTTAGAGAAGCGTCTAGTTGTAAACCATGAGTTTTAAAAGAAGCAGTAAAATAAAATTATGCTGTATGGGATGGAATGTGCCATGAGACAGAATTATTTGATGAATTATTGTTTGATGGGGGGGTTCTTCCAAAAGGGAAAAATGAAATTCGATGGCAACTGGTCATTAACGGCGTTGGCTTATGTAGGGCTTCAAACTAGTTGAGGTCCAATGCAGAGGAAACTTTTCGGATAATTTGTGCTTTATGATATAAAAATTTATAGCCAGATCCTCACAAGTGTTTAGCCAAAGCAGATCTGTGGAGTTCTTGTTTCTGAATATCAGTGTCATGTTCTTTTAAACGAATTCGTAGAGCCCTGCATATTTGGCCAATGTAGACACGATCCCATAAGCAAGGAACGGAATAAATTCCTCAAAAATTAAAGTCAGGGATGACATCTTTGAATTTGGAGAAACCCAGTTTATTAATGGGAGTGAAGGCAACAGGAAAATTAAATCTCCGAAGGCTGGAGGCAATCTCGGTAGATATTTAAGGCACAAAGGATATGCAGACAGTTTACAGCATAGGTGAAGAGGAACTAACGAGAGTAATAGTAAGTTTAAGTCGCGTGAGTGTCTTCACGGCCAGATCGATGATGGAAGGTTCGAATCCGTGATCAGCTGCAATTCCATGAATGTAGTTGAGTTTAATTTCAAGTGCTTCATCTGTGGAAGAAAACCTCAGAGCCCAAGAAACCAACCAACCAATAAAACGTACCGATTTTCTAACCATGTGGACGTGCAGAAGAAGCATGAGGAGGGAGACACACAGCAAATATTTTCCGGTAAACACTTGTGAAGAAACCTGATCACATTTTATGGACAAGAATGTCAAGAAAAGAACGTATGTTACTGCTCTCTTCCTCGAAGGTGAACTGAATGTGTGGATCCACCAAATTCAAAACATCAACAATTTCAGAAAGATCTGTGCTTGTATCCGGAAGAATGGTGAAACTGTGTCGTCCACATAATCTGGTCCACAGTTTGAACGGGATGCATTGAAGGATTTTATCCTCTACATAGTGCATATAGATGTCACATAGGATTGTTGATAAAAAATTGCCCATAGCAAGATTTCCTTCCAAGGACTTTTATTTAAACAAACTGACGGTCTTAACATGGGCAATTCTTTATCACCAATCATATATGACATCTAAAGTGTGTCCCACCGAAATAAAGCCACCGTGATTGTGTGCCATGACTGGCAACGAAACAAACCAATAAGAACGCAGCAAATATATTAAGAAAGTCTATATACAAATACATATTTACAAGGAGTAACTCACTCCCTGCCCCACCTGGGCAGGAAAAAAAATGAACGTGTAAAAAAAGAGGGGAAAAAGTGTCCCGCCGAAATAAAGCCACTACTGTTAATAGCCAATATATCCGCCATGATTATATATGACTTGGAAAACACGATGTGGCATACCATTTACCAATCCCTGGAGGACAGTGGCATCAATATTATCCCAGACTTCAATGATGGCAGCCTTCAATTCTGCCACAGACTGAAACTGTCTGCCATTGGCATATACAGCCCTACTGAGGTTACCCCCACACATTTTCTTGGGAAATAAGATCAAGGGAAAGGGCAGGCCACTCCATGACATGCACCCCATTATGCAAAAAACATTCACAAGAGGGTTTTGCAACGTGAATGGGGGCGTTGTCCTGCTGGAAAATCCAACTTGGGCCACCAATTCTCTCTGCAAATGGCAGTAACTGGATTTCTAGCATTTCTTGGTAATCGGTAGCCTTTATGCGGCCTAAGGGGAAAGCCAGGTTAAGTTTACCACCATAGCCGAAGCCTCCCCACACCATTAATGAGCCTCCACCTTATTATCTTTTGGAGAAGATTTCCTCTTCTTCCCTCATGCCATTCCAATAGAATGCAAGTCCGTCTGGGCCATACAAATTAAGTTTTTTCTCATCTGAGAATATAACACGATGCCACTGGTCTTTCCAGGTTTGATGATATTTGGCCCAATCTACTTTCCTTTGCTTGTGGATAGCTTTCAACATGGGCTGCTGTTTCCTTTTTTTATATTGGAAGTTTTTTGTATATTTTACAATCCGTGACAGGGTTGATTTTGTCACAGGGATGTTATCCTCTTTGGCCAATTGTCTGAGGGAAATACCACCTTGTGAAAGACGATGCACAATATCTCTTTCCTGCCTGGAAGTCATTTTTCTGCCTGTACACCTCCTTTTTTTATACCTGTACGCATTGCCCTGATTCACAAAATTGTCTATTACGGTTTTAGATCGTTTGATTTGCTTAGATATTTGTCTGTGTGAAAGACTTTGTTCCTTAAAAGCTGTTAGCTGGCCTTTCTCGAACTCTGATAGCTGGGTTCGTTTTCCCATTGCAATACTGCAGGAGAAATAGAAAATACAACCTTCTGAAGTCAACATTCGACTGGGATAGAACAGGTAAGTTATTTGACAACTTCCTGACGTCATAAACCTGTTTACCTGTAGCAGCTCGAATATTGAGAGTTACCCAAAACACTAATAGGGATGGTGGCTTTATTTCGGCGGGACACATTTTCCTCTCTTTTTTACACATTCATTTTTCCCCCCGCCCAGATGGAGCAGGGAGTGAGTTACTCCTTGCAAATATGTATTTGTATATAGACTTTCTTAATATATTTGTTTCGTTCTTATTGGTTTGTTTCGTGTCCAGTTACGGCATATAATCACGGTGGCTTTATTTCGGTGGGACACACCTTATGTGCACTATGTAGAGGATAAAATCCTTCAATGCATCCCGTTCAAACTGTGGACCATACGTGGACGACACTTTCACCATTCTTCCGGATACAAACACAGATCTTCCTGAAATTGTTAATATTTTGAATTCGGTGGATCCACAAATTCAGTTCACCTTCGAGGAAGAGAGCAATAGTACACTTTCTTTTCTTGATGTTCTTGTCCATCGAACGTGATCGGGTTTCCTCGCAAGTGTTTACTGGAAACAATTTGCAGTGTCTCCCGCCTTATGCTTCTTCTGCACATCCACATGGTCAGAAAATCAGCATGTTTTATTGGTTGGTTTCTTGGGCTCTGAGGTTTTCTTCCACAGATGAAGCACTTGGAATTGAACTCAACTACATTCTTGGAATTGCTGCTGTTTGCGGATTTGAACCTTCCATCGTAGATCAGGCCCTACAAAAACTCATGCAACCTAAACTGCCTACTACTCTCGTTGGTTCCTCATTGCCCGCGTTGAAAACTGTCTGTATACCCTTTGTGCCTAAAATACCTACCAAGATTGCTTCCAGCCTTCGGAAATTTAATTTTCATGTTGTCTTCACTCCACATTAATGAACTGGGTTTCTCCAAATTCAAAGACGTCATCCCTGACCTTGATTTTTCGGGAATTTATTCCATTCCTTGCCTATATGATCGTGTCTACATTGGCCAAACACACAGGGCCCTACGAATTAGTTTAAAAGAACATGACAGTTACGTTCGGAAACAAGAACTCCACAGATCTGCTTCGGCTAAACACTCATGAGAATCCAGCCATAAATTATTTCATAAAGCACAATTTATCCAAAAAGTTTCTTCTCCACTGGACCTCAACTTTTCGAGGCCCTATATGTATAATCGTCAATGCAGATAACGCCGTTAATGACTAGTTACCGTCCAATTTCATTTCTCCCTTTTGGAAGAACTTTCTCCCCACATAGTAGAATCATTTGATGAAGAATTATTGTTCAATCTCATGGCACATTTCATCCCATACAGCATAATTTTATTCTGTTTGTTTCTTTTTAAGCTGATTGTTTACTACTAGAGACTTCTCTAAACTTAATGTTCCATTACCAGAAAAGTTTTCCCTAACCCATGCGTTTGTATTTATGTTTACTGTTCATTTTATTATACCTGTAACAGTCGTTTGTAATACATATGTCATTACACGTTGTGTGTATATTATCGACTGTTCTGGCAAAAATAGCCCAGGGCTATTGAAACAGTCTGTAAACGATTAAACTTAATTAAACTGTGTTAATTTGTTAACTTGTCATATATGATTAAAAGTATGTTTCAAAATGAAACCTTTAAATGATTGTAATATTTCAGCTATGTCAGAACGTCTCCACCTCTTATGAATGAATTTTTCTATCCAGTAAGTGTCTATTAATGAAGGGTCTTACTGTATTTCTGATTTTACATTAAATTAGCATGACTCCATGAGAAAGAGTAACTTCTCATTAATGTAATTTAAATTTCAAGGAAATCTGAAAATGGTGAAAGAAGATCTAAGGAAGCAAAATTTATTCGATGCTTTTATTATTAAAAAAAAAAAAGTTTACAGAAACTTTGATTTTTCTACAAAGACATGCAACTTAAAGGAAATAGAAACATTTTTTCGAAAATGTAGTTGAATGCATGTATAAAACATTTATGTGAAAGCAGTTTTTACAGCATGTTCAACAAAACAAAAAAAACGCAGGCCTTAGTAGCCTGATAGATACATTTCTTCACAGTGAAACATTTGCTCCCTATCACCAATGAACAGGTTCACATTTTGGTTTACAACCAATTACAATAATATATATATATGTATATATATAAAATGTGTGTAATATTCCTGTGACATTTAAAATGAATGAAAAAGAAGAACGCTTGCTTCAAGCCAAATAAATGCCACACTTTTTTTTTAAATCTAAAACAATGAAGTCCACACAAGATGGTCTAAATTTACCAAGATTACGAAAGACAACACATTAGCAAAAACAAAATATACAAGAGAATGCATATACTGTCACATGCATGTCACTATGTAAGCAATGACTTATTCTCTAGTATGAGCTTGGTTTAACAAGTCCTCCATCACCTTCTGAAACGAAACGCTTTCGGCCTCTGAAAAGTAAAAACTCATCTTTAATATGTGTATTTGGAACTTGAATAACTTAACATTTTTTTTCCCAGAAGTTGATTAGTAAAAGGTTTTGAAATATGGTAATACGTTTGTGGTCACAGGGAATAAGTTAAGTCGAAAAATGGCAAAAATTAGTTGTGCACTGTGATCATCAGTTAAACCTTCTGCTTTGAGTCGCATTGGTGTCAACCAAATTTATTTTTATCAAAAAATGTATATACAGGAAAAGTTCAAAAGGCAAAAAATTGCGATCTTATACTTAACTACTTATTTTCTGTGACCACAGATATATGAAGTACTAATTATTATATAGTACTCGTTTATTATACAAGATTATTTAGAGTGCTCTGGATTGAGTTCTAAGGGTTGTAATGAAGTGATATTTGGACAACAGATTTTCGAAGGATGAGCTCATTTGTTTTAAAAGTAATTACAAAATTTGGCCATGGCAATACAAATCACCGGAACAGTACCACAATTGCTCAATGTGTCCTACATCATGATCAAAAAGTTTTCAACTGAAGAGCATTTTCTGTAACAGAACATACGTTAACTGGAACATCCAGTACATGTTTAATGCTGTCCTCCAGAGTTGATGATGTTTAACATCCTTTCTGATGCATTTTTTTTTTTTAACTGGAAGCCACATAAGATATCAGGGTAACCAAGGTGCTTGAAACTGCTGGTAACTCATTTGTCTGTAAAATGCTATAATAGTGATCTTTAGATACAATGGTATGTATGTTTTTATGGTGTAACGACAGCAAAGATCACACTGCACAATAATAAAGTTTTTTTTTAAGTATCTGACCATTTGCTGGGGAAAAAAAAAATACCCCGGCTATGATGGGAGAAAAAACAGGCCCACATTCTATGATGTTACTAGGAGTTGAGCCCAGGTTAATGGCATGATAGACAAATACATTACCACTACACTACCACAGGGGCTGCATTTGCAATGGAATCGAAATGTATTCTGTCCTGAGGAATCAAACCTGGGCGGCAGTTGGTAAATGGTAAAGTCAGTAAGGAAACACTGTTGAGAATTAAATATGAATTAACGGCTGGGTCAGGGGTCAGCAATCTTTTCAAGGTGTTATGCCAAAGTAATACTGCAGTATCATTCCATGTGCCAGCCTTCACCTACAAATTATGAATATTTTACTATTGCACATGAAGATATTTATAAAAAATTCTTGCAAATTTTCCAGTCTTAACTAGAGTAGAGGACATCATTGTTAAAGTAAAAGGGCTGAAATGGCGATGGGCTGGGCATATTGCAAGAAGAACTGATCAACGATGGACAACAGAAATTCTGAACTGGATTCCAAGAGACCACCGAAGACCTAGAAAACGTCCTCAAACTAGATGGGTGGATGAAATAAGAAAACAGGTTGGGGTGACGTGGAAACGAATGGCCCAGGATAGACTTGTGTGGAAAGCATTTGGAGAGACCTTCATCCAGCAGTGGATAGATAATGGTTGAATATGATGATGATATATATATATATATATATATATATTTTTTAAATATTCAGGATAGTTTTTGAGTTATGGTTAGTTTCGTAAAGCATCATGTACATTTAAAAAGGGACAGTTTTGAGCAAAAATGTTTTTTTTAATGGGAGATCAAGCTAATTTTATTATTTTTTCTCTTTACAATTTATTTTTGATATTTTAGCAACGAGTTAACCACAACTCATATTGTCTAATATTTAAAATCTTTAACTACTTGACTTTACTGTAGTATGTTTTAAACCAGCTTCCAGAAGACAAATTACAGAGTTCTGCGCTACGAAAATCAAGAAGATCCAAAATTAGTTTGGAATTGCATTACGGTCAAACACAGAATCTAGATTCTTTTTGCCACATTGACGCTGATTATAGTCACCTGTTGCACACGAAGTACCCTACAGGAACAGAAAGGTGGTGCATATATTAATGAGCACAGGTGAAAGGTGTACCTTACAAATATAAATATGTACTTCCCTTGCCAATCAGTTTAAAAAAAATAAACGTATTTATAAAAGGTTAACTGAAAGACACGTTAGAAAGCGTTTTCATGAGAAAACGCAAAATATAAATGAAAGCTCCCATGGTATGGTATGGCAGCATTGTCCAAAAGTAGCGTATGTTAGTTTGGAGAACCTACAATGGGTAATGTATGATGCAATAGTGCATTTTAATTTTAATGCAGATACTACACTAGAACTGAAAATAACGAAGAGAATGCATATCAATCCTGGGTTTTTATATGTCATTAGAGGTCAATAAAATGAACAATCTGTGTTTGTAAACTAGATTCTACTGCTCTTTCCAAATAATGGCATAAAACTACCCCCAAACCACAGGGAATAAAAATGAAAGTAAAAAACACATAAAAAAAAGACAAGCCTATGAAGTAGGGGGTTTTGAAACGTCATTTCCATTTCGTAAACCAGTACTAGACCTTGATTTCATACACCAAATAAGTTGAAAAACGTTGTCATTTTCTTAAAACATAATTTTTGAACATATGACATAATGAAAAAAATGTTTTTTTATGAATTGTAAAAATTTAAACCGATAATTAAAGATAATGAATGTGGACAGGTTGCATACTAGAAGCTAAGAGTTATGTATAAAATTAAAATATCTGCCAAGTTTTATTTTTAAAGTTATCAGAACTTTTTTTTAAATGATATAAAAAGTAAGTTTATGAAGTTAAGCTCATAATTCTAGTTGGTAACATTTTCAACGATAGTAGCTTTTAGCCACAAGAAAAATGACTTTTAATTAGAAGCTCAATCATTTTTTGAAAAATACACTAATTAGCAGGATAATTGACCATATAAAATTATGGCATTTAAAAAATTATCAGGGAGGCTCCTTTTATTTACATGCAAAAATTACAATACTCAATCTTGTAAAATGAAAATTTGTTAGGTATAGGTATACCTTAAGCAGATTTTAAATTCATATTCGGAATTTTATTTTTGCTTTTAAGTCATTTCTCCATATGCCATTACAAAAAAAAAAAAAAAAAAAGGATTAGCACGCTGTAAGTTGCAAGCCCCTAAGCTAGGTAAATATATTACCACTATGCCACAGCCTAGGTAATGCAAAATATGCAAACATTTCATAATACAGGCTGTCCAACATTAAAAGAGGTGTGGAGGCCCAAGTAGGTATTACCTCTTTAAAAAATGAATATTATACAAATAACATAAGATATTCATGTAAGGTATTATTACCCTCCGCAGGGATAACACAATTGCCAAATGGACAACACACAAAGCCACCAGGGCCTTTTGGGGGGGGGGGTAGCTTTTGTGGGGAATTTCATAGTTAACACTTTCTGCCACCGATGTTTAAGCTCGATCTAGAGCTTTATGTATAGGAGAAAAAGACATCGCCCTTACCCAGAGTCGAACCGAAGAATCGATGTGTGAACCATTGTGCTTCTACCTGCAGGCACAACGGGTCATAACGTTGAGTACTCTGTTCAAATCTGGTTCAGGGCGATATCCATCTCCTATACATAATGCTCTAGTTTGACCTTAAGCGTGGGTGGCTGAAATTGTTAACTAATGTAAGTTAGTTATTACCACAAGGCAGTCTGCTAACAACCTGATACATTATGAATTACAAGTTTAAATTGTTCAGATTGTCTTAAATTTATAATCAAAGTTTCAATTTATATCGCATCTACAATAATGTAATTTAGTGCACTTTGAACTTCAAAAGCGTATTATATAGCTTCTAGTTTTTCAGCAGGTTATTTATGGTTCATTTTAAATTCAGTTAATAATTATTGCATCACATATTTGCTACTTTTTGTCTTTTTTTGTTCTTATTAACAATCACCTTCAGAACAGTGAATCAACATTTTTTGTTCTGATCAAAGTATGTTCTTCTTTATACATTATAGTGCTTTGCGGGATATTCTGTTGCATCTGTTTATTAAAAATACTCAACGTTTCACTCCATGCTATCCAATTGATGGAAGACAATATTCCATCAATTTGGAATTTTTGCCTAAAATTTCACAAAAAAGTCTGGCCTCGTTCAACCAATCTCAACTCGCCACCCACTGGGCCAATGAGCGATGACCTTCAGCTAACAATCAATGAAAGCCCATAATCTGGAAGTCACCCAATGAAGTGGTAGCCAGAGAAAGGGTACTTACTGTAAATACATCTCATATTCTTATTCACTCATTTTGTGCCAAGCAACCAAGCAGAAGTCTTGCATTTTTGCAAAGGGGAACTTGGTCAGCTGTTTCTTCCGAGGATACTGCGCATAGCACGGAGTGAAACGGTAAGTGATTTTAATAAACAAACATGGCAGAATATCCCACAAATTTGTTCAACTGGACTTAACTTTATTTAGTGTAAGTTATTCCTGCTCACAAATGAGTAGCATTTTATTATTTTGAAATGATGACACTGCAACGTAATGCTATAATACTTCCTTCGAATTGCTTCTGATAATTCACTCGTTCAATTAAAATATCTACGCATGATGTTCTACTACAAATGTCAGTAAAATGAAGTCATAACCGAAGTTGTCTTCTGCTAATGGTGAACTGATAACCTTCGTACGTCACCCTCTGTGGATGAGTCATACACTGGAGTTATTAGAATAGGGGCCTGGTTACGGGGACCTACATAAATTAATCCCCATAGATTGGTGCCTATATGTTATATATTTCAAACAATAAAGAATAAATTAAAACATGTTCAAATTTTCATGT
The DNA here is from genome assembly GCA_006491805.2 of Dysdera silvatica. Lineage (NCBI taxonomy): Eukaryota > Metazoa > Arthropoda > Arachnida > Araneae > Dysderidae > Dysdera > Dysdera silvatica. The sequence goes on from QLNU02015360.1 coordinate 127,885,072, forward strand.
TTTGATGAATTTATATGCAAGATTAAATAGTGTATTATTTAGAAATGAACAAAATGTTCATTTATAATTTTATATTTCTTAGCATGCAGTTTTAAATATTAGATAATTAAAGTACTATTTTTTTTTTTTAAAGGACCATTAAGCACCTAAAATGGTGATTCGTATATATGAGTGGATTTTTTAATAATTGTCACTGAAAATTCAAACAGAGTTCTTCAATACACTTATTCAGAATTTTCTTAAATTTTTTTTTTTCATAGGAAGCAATTAAAAAAATATATTTTTTATGCTACAGCCGTGTACAACAAAATCTGTGTGTTGCAATCCGCGAGGTTCCCTTGTTAGAGCTCCTTGTTTCTAGAAGCATTACCACATAGGCCTAACAACTTCCAGTCAAAATCACTAAAAAGGTAGGATTTAGCTGAACAATTGCATGAGTTTTACAAGGACAGCAAGAGTCATGCTATGTCAGGTCTTACAGTTTTCCGAAAAATCTGTACCTCAAATCAAATATTTAGTTGGAAAGTGTTTCTCCCCCGCTCCCCCCACAGTTAGAAGTCAAATGTGGGATAACCAACTGCATACTAGGCAAACACCTCACCACGATGCCATCCATAACAGGACCTGCCAAAAATTTGATAAATTTAAAAAGCAATCTAACTGATGGATGCAATTATCTGTACATATTAGAGTATTAGTATAACACAATGTACCAGAAGGTATGCATACATGCTTTTCAAACCATGACAAACACACTTTGCTAATAAAAGAATATAATGCATACCTGCATGGCAACTTTCTGAAAACTTCCTCAGAAATAAATCCAGCTGCATTGCAAATGTTCACAAACTTTTCAAGAACACCATATGCAGGAGGCACATCAATACATATATCTGGCATTTCTTCATATATCCTTAAAAAACCCTAAAGGGGAAAGGACACTTACGTAACATGAACAAACCAATTGACATTATTAAAATTATGTTTTTATTACTTCATTAATAAAGTGAGTGGAAAAAGTTTACTTACACGACGCATCTGATCAGGGGTTACAATAACACTATTTGCATAAACTCGTAACAATTTACAAATGAGTTCCATTGATCTATCACCCATATCTTCTATAACAATCAACAAAGCCTAAATAGAAATGAAGGAAATCATTAACGTAACTTGAGGATATTAAGCTATGTATAACATGTTTTAGAAATTGCATAATTAAAATGTAAGGTTATCAAGATTGGTCACTAAAAACAACACAAAACCAAAGAAGGTTTGGGAGTATGGCCCTTTCAAAGATGAGCAAAAAACTGTAAAACCATTTTTTTATGTAAGACATTTAAGAAATTACATTTGAAGATGGTGGTTGTTTGAGAATTTTACGGTGCAATGACCGGACAGGTCATGCTGCATCAGGACTTAGCTTTCGGAGGAATCCAAACCTTTTAATGTCTAGGAAACTAACTCCTAGATATAAATAAGCTAGGTTTTTTTTCCCCACAGTTGTCGAGTCAAAACTGGAAGTTTGTTACCCACATAATTAAACTTCAGAGAGCAGTGGAGAGAAAAATGGTATACATTCTATGGTACCACAATAATTAAAACTAGGTTACTACAGCATGGCAAGACAAATGTGTGGCCTTCTTTTGGAATGACTCAATACTGTTGTTGTGTCTGCATGATATCCTCTCAGCTTTCAAAGTGACAAGCCTCAATTATGGTTGAATATATTGAACTATTGACGCTTGGTCATTCCAGCAAAGCAGTTTCTTCATCAACGTTGTTTTTGGCTGTTTCCTGTATTGTTCATGCAATTATGTAGTCACAGATGAACAGGGGAGTTTATAGATACAAGAGTTGTGCATGTCTACACCTCATCATAATAAAGAATCCCTAATTCTAACTATCAGGACAAATCTCACAAGGGAAGTACCAAAGATATGACGAAATTTTTTCCTTCCAAACCTGATGCTTAGTACAATAAAAATATTTGAAATTTGATGGCATGGACTTCTAAGATAGGAAATGAGCGCATTGGCCGAAAATGCCGTGTTGGCCAAAATTAAACGTAATTAATTATAGTTAGATTTAATCAATTTTAATTTTAAAAAATATGCAAAATGGCTTTGTTTAGCTACATAAAACTGTAATCATCATGCAACATGAAATTCAGACCTAAAGGTGTCGAGTTCTTGCAGATCAGACTATACAGGGTGATTCAAAATGTATGTTACGGCGGTTTTCTTTTCAACTGTCAGTCGTAGAAGTATACTTCCTAGTAGAGAAATACTTTTCGACATCTACTTAGTCAAATAATAAAAAAAAAACCAATGTCCATACGTAAAATATTTGAGGAGTTATTAAACCTTAAAACTTTTTTTTTCTTTTTTTGGCAAAAAACTCTTTTAGTAATAACCCTTTTTTTAGAAATAAGTAACCCTTTTTTTAGAAATAAGTAACCCTTTTTTAGAAATAAGTAACCCTTTTTTGGAGAATAGTATTACTATTTTAAAGTACAATAACTCTGCAAATATTTCAATTATGTTAAAAGCCTTTTTTACTAACTAGATGTCAAAAAGTATCTCTAATTGGAAGTATGCTTTTACAACCAACGGTTGAAAAGTTAACTGCCATAACATTTTGAATCACCTTGTATAGCCTGATCTACAAGGGGTCAATACCTTTAGGTCTGAATTTCACGTTGCAAGATGGTTACGGTTTTATATGGCTAAATAAAGCCATTTTGCATAATTTTTAAAACTAAAATTGATTAAAGCCAACTATAATTACGTTTAAATTTGGCCAACATGGTATTTTTGGCCAACGCGCACATTTCCTCTTAAAGACCCATGTCAACAAATTTCAAGTATCTTTATTGTACTAACCATCAGGTTTGGAAGGAAGAATTTTTGTCATATCTTTGGTATTGCCCTTGTCAGATCAGTGTGTGAGTATAGATATATGAAAAGCATGAGCTAAAAGCAACTTATACTTTTCACCACCATAGGTATGAAGATAGATGATAATCTTCTCATTACAATATTGAAAACCATATGCATGTAATTACTCTTTTTTTTTTTTATCAAGCTACTAGTACAAAGGGCCTGTGGTGGCAAGCAAACTCTTCCTCTTCACGTAGAACTCCTTTATGCAAACATTGTGTAAAAAACAAAGTAGTCCTACAATCTGATCAAATTTCAAAATTTTTTCAAAAGATGGGACAGTGGCACCCATGTATATAAGAATATATGGGGATGTCACTCTATAACCCCCACTGTAAGCCTGTAACCACCCCTTATGAACTTCCCACATATGCCTACGTGCAGATATAAGTGCTTCTGAATGGTAATATTTTCATAGCATGCAGTCAGATGGTTGGGAAGATGTTCTTTCTTATCGACATATTAAAGATAAAATTCATCGAGTCCTGGGTTTGTTCATTTTTTTGTCATTGTTGCACTGCAAATCAATAAAACTATAATTAAAGTAACTATAAATAAACCCATACAAGCCAGAAAACTAAAGTAAAGCACAACTGAGGGAAGACCGTGTATTTCTTTAGGTCTCTAGCGTTTTAAGGTATTTATTACAAAATGTTAACGGAATAAGATGCATAAATTTAAGACTCACAAGGAAACTAACCCAAGTGTGTCCCTTCGATTTTAATGAAGTTTAGTGTATTTATAGAGGAGGCCAAATTATTGAATACATATATATTTTTTTTATTTTTTTTAATCGGTTAAGAAATATGTTTAGGGGGTGAACTCACCCCTTGAAAATCGTCCATATTTTTGTTTTTCGACTGTAGCTTCTAAACAAATCATAATAACGTAATTTCGTAATGTACACAATTTCGCAGCCTATCCATCAGTGTAAAAAAAATTGTATAAAAATATAATGAGTTATAAAATTAAATTTTCGTTTTTTGTTTTTTTTTCCGCACGGGAAGTAGCGCTTACAAGAAAAGCAATCCATGTGTTCCCCTCCGATTTTAATTGAATTTGGTGGATTTGTAGAAGGGGCCAAAACATTAGATATGTACTTTTTTAATCGGTTAAAAAATATTTTTAGGGGGTTGACCCGCCCCTCGAAAATCGGCCATATTTTAGTTTTTCGGCTATAACTTCTGAACAAATCATGATAGCGTAATTTCGTAAATGTACAAAATTTCACAGCCTATCCACTGGTGTAAAAAAAATCGTTTAAGAAATATGATGAATTATAAAATTCAATTTTCATATTTTTCCACAGGGGAAGTAGCGCGTAGGGGCGACGCTTTTCTTGTATGCACAGGTGCTATGCAGTGCTTCCACTGTAGCATGCAAGGGGCAACATTTCTCCTGCATGCATGGCTGTACACAGAGGAAGAAGCATATAGGGGCGACTTCAGGTATATTTTCAGGAGAAAGTGGGGGAAACACCTTTCACAGACGAATAAATGTGATTGTATGTACACAAAAAAAAAAAAATATCCCGTCAGTGACTCTAGTTATCCCCCTTAATGTAAGCATATTAAGTCAACTGCTTCTGGAGATACATTTACTTTCAGGGAGATTTTCATGGGTCACACTGTATCATGTACTATAATTCGCCGTGTATATGAGCTGTGTTGTCTCTAATTATGAAATTTATGGCATATATTATACGTCTGTCCTTTGATCCGTAAAACTTAAAAAACCTGTAGATCTGGTAAATGTGTTTCTCTAACAGGTCATTGCGTATTAACTTTTAATTACCCTGCATCTGTTTCAATTTCCTTTGTCTTCCTATTTGTGAGTATTTTACAGTTTCGTAATTAGAGACCACATGGCTCATATACACGGCGAATTATAGTGCATGATATAGGGTGACCACGAAAATCTCTCTGAAAGTAAATATTTATATCTCCAGAAGAAGTTGGCTTAATAATCACATATTTAAGGATTAACAAGTGTCAGTGACAGTTTTTTTTTTTTTGTATATATAATCATATCATTTGTTTTTCGTCTGTGAAAGCGGTTCCCCACTTTCTCCTGAAATATACCTCAAGTCGTCCCTACACGCTTCTTCCCCTGCGTACAGCCATGCATGCAAGAGAAGTGTCGCCCATTACGTGTTACTTCCTCTGCCTAGCACCTGTGCATACAAGAAAAGCATCGGCCCTAGGCGCTACTTTTCTTGTGGAAAAATGAGAAAATGGAATAATTCATCTTATTTCTTATACTACTTTT
>QLNU02015360.1:127890381-127901650 GCA_006491805.2 Dysdera silvatica
AAAAACTGTCACTTTGAAGAGAAACTGCATTCGTGCAACCTACCAAACTACGAATTTGGCCCCTCAAAATTGGCAGTTTCAGCAAGTTTCACGACAGATGATAGAAAACACGCATACATAACATTTATTTATAAAAAAAAATGTGCATTTCATATTTTGGCACTTAGACACCTTAATTATTAAAGGCAAATAAATTGTGAATAACCCATGGAAAACATTGTATCAAAAATAGCCAATTTATTTATTTGTACAGTGCCTTTTATTGAAATACAGTTAATGAAAATAGTTATTTATCAAAAGGATTGAATAAGACGTTGCAACCTTTCTTCAAATTGTGCGGTCAACTGACGAACAGCAGAATTGTATTAATAAAAGTAACATTTTTTTTCCCCTTGGGCAATGACTAAAAAAACTTACAAATTCTAAACTTTTTTTGGGGGGGGTAACAGTGTCAAGATTTCTGAAACAAAATAAAACGATAGCCGCCATTTTGGATCAATTTGTATTTAGAAATATTAGGAGATTTCATTTTTAAATATATTCAGTCATTTAAGAACTACAATAATAAAAATAATACCCATTTATAATGGTTTCAGCAAGGTTGAAAATTCTGTATGATAGCTCTGCATTATGCATATCAGTCATAAGAAATATGCCCTTGTATATACATAGTACTAAATACTAGTAACATGACATCAAAAATGGGCCATCTCCAGTTCATCATCCCCCGCCACACTTTATCAAATAATAAAATCGCAATTCATGCATATTTCATTATCATTATGCTGACATCTAAACAAATTGTAACATTTTTAAAGGGAGAATAGTGAACAATTGGAGATGGCCCATTTTTGAAGTTACACTATGCCACTGTTGAATACACACACTGCTGTAAACACTAAAAATGAGTAGCATTAAATTTTGAATGCATAAGCCCAATTTTAAATAAGCCTTTATAAATCAATAGGATAACTTTAAGCCAAATACTCCCAATTCCCAGAGCATGATCTTAGTTTTATTGGTGCTTTATGCTCAAAGAACACAATCATAGTTCTTCAAATTGGTTCAGTTAGCAGTTTCTTGTAATCTAGAAGGTAGTAAAAGCTGGGCACACTCTACGTAATGGTCCTTGCTGGCTTCGGTTGACGTTAAATGACAATAACTGTGCAAGCATGGTTGACTATCCCCCTTCTTCCACCTCTGGAAGTTGGTTACGCTGTCTGAGCATCCTGCCTGGGATTACAGTGTCACCTCCAGTGGCCACCCTTGCATACCACACACACAAAGAAGGCAGTAAAATGAGTAGAGGGAGGGGCAGGGAGTAGATAGAATCCTGAACTTACTTAAATTAATGTGACGATATGTCCCATAGGAATTACAAGGTCCGAGAGAACTGCAATTTCTAAAGGTTGAACTGTACTATACACATGCACTTATTGAACAGTTTATCTACAATATCTGTAAGAGAGAGAGAGAGAGAGAGTACTTACCATCACTTCATTTGTATCACCATGCTCAAAGTATTCATGGATAGTCGGTTCTACTGTTTTTTCTAAGTCTTCTTCTGTAATTTCAGGAGAAATGGCCTCGAATTCACAATCCTTTAAAAAATGTAAAATGCTTTATAAAATAATAACAAAAGCAAAAATGATAATTAGTTTATTTCTAGCCAAAAGAAACTGATTTCTGCAACAAAATTAATATTTACATTTAGATTTTATGTTACTCAAAGGATTGAAATTGCCAGATGACCCAATATATATATATATATATATATATATATATATATATATATATATATATATATATATATATATATTGAGTGGTAGAATTTCTGAAAAATCTTGCCAGCCAGAACATTTTACCACCATCCAAAAGCGACACTTCATAGGTTTGAAATTCCAGAAAATTTATTCGCCAATGGCAAGTAGGTGAGCGTAATTCCCTGCCCCTGCGTGTACAGTGTGGTCCTGAACTCTGAAAATAACAGGGATGGTTGGTTTATTTTATGGCGCAAAGACAACAAGGGTCATTCTGCACCAAACAAAGTTAAGAGGGATGGTAAAAGACATCAAATAAACCATATTTGGTGACATCTCCATGGCCGCAAACAAGTTGGTTTGGCTGTAGAGCGAAACTACTGTTTACATCCATGTCATTGCTATGCAGGTGATTATGGCAATAAAAAAAAATATTTAATGCATAAATTAAGTGATTGGCCTAATAATACAACAGGGGAGGGGAACGGAATTCCCTTTTTTGATTCTGATTTGTGTTACCATGTAGTGAAAGTAAGTATAAAACTGCCTTTTTAACCACACTGGAAAAGATCTGTGAACTGCCAAGTATAAGCAACAGGTGAAGGACATCAGAATAAATGATTTTTGTTCGGTACCTTTTTTACCTAAAATTAGCTGTTTGGGCACTAGGTTTAATATTGCATCCACTCTGTTCAATGTTTTTACAAATACAACATGCGATTTCAGAATTTTAAAATTATTTAATGTCAATGGATGTCTGGCTCTCATTTTGCAACTTTTTAAAATCAGTTAAATTCACAAGAATTGTATGTGTAGAATCTAATCCGCCACTGCAGTTGGGACCATGGATTCTACACAAACAATTACAGTGAATAACTGATTTTAGACAGTCACCAGAGAGAGCATGACGTCCGTTGACATTAAATAATTTTAAAAATTCTTGAAATGGCACATTGTAGCCATTTGTAGAAACCTTAAATGGGGTGGATGCAAACACTAAATTCACTGTAGTGCCTGAACGGCTAATTTTAGGGGGGAAAAGTCGCTGCACAAAATTGTTCATTTTCATGTTCATCTGTTCGGCATGATGAAACCCTTGTCGGATAGTAATCACTGGAGCTCAGATTATATACACAAAAACCTCAAAATATGCATTATGGGTATTATGCTGCTCGGGGCGAACGCGTGTTTTGCCGTCCCAAAATGACTTTATTTTTTCAGGGTCCGTACACATTCCCTTACATTAAATTTAAGGACCTTTAAGGAACAGAAATGGAAAAAAATAAGGACCTATTAGCAAACAGGAATCAAATCAAATATAAGCTATTAAAATGTTTGTTTGGATTTATGGCACAACAGCATCTGGGCTATACTGTGCCAGCTATGGAAATGACTTTACACTTATACTCTTTTAAGAATAAAAAATGGTTGTATTTTTATGGCGCAAGGACAGCAAGGGTCATTCTGAGCCTAAGAATAAAAAGTTAGGATATGTTATTAGGTCTACCAGAAAGTTCTGTCTCATAATGTTATCTCAAGTTTCAACATGCATGCACATGTTTATTTGAGACACACATGGTTGTCTCTCTCTCTTTATCATTGCATTTATACACATCTGCTCTTCTAAATTAATTGGAACAGAAATGTCTTATTTCATTATCAAGTGAGACACGATCCTGTAAACATAGCTGATCCTGTAAACATGGCTGCCTATGAAGTTTATTTACCACACTGTATTTTGTACGAATTCCAACAAGGCAGAAATGCTACAGAAGCATGTTGAAATTTAGTGGAAGTTTTTGATGAAGATGCAGTTTCGGATAAATCGTGCAGGAGATGGTTCGAAAAATTGGAAGCAGGTGATTTCGACCTTAATGATAAGCCATGCTTAGGGTGGCCATCTTTGATTGATAACGATATTGTCAAGACCATGATAGCGCAAGATCCTTTTTCGACAACATCGGAGATTACAGAAAAGCTTAACTCAGCTCAACAAACAATTTCGGATCATATTCGGAAACTCTAGGATTGGTCTATAAATATTCCAGATGGGTGCCTCATGAGTTAAGTGAGAAAAATGTGCATGATCGAGTCATCATGCATACATTTCTGCCTGCTCGGAACAAAAACAAACCCTTCTTGGACCAGATGATAACTGGTGATGAAAAGTGGATTAACTAAGAAAACATTGTTAGGAAAAGAGCATATTGTGAGCTGGACAACTTCCCCCTCCACTTTTAAACCAAGCTTGAGCCTGAATAAGAGAATGCTGTGTATATGGTGGGACATCTAAGGACCCATATAGTATAAGCTTTTGAAACCTTATTATAAGTATAAGCCAGTATATATTACCAGTATAAGCTTTTGAAACCAAAAAGCTCAATTCAGAGAGACACTGTCAGCAAATGGATGATTTAAACAAAGAAGTCAAAGAAAAGAGGCCGGCGATATTCAATAAGAAGCACATCATACTGCGCCATGATAATGCTAGACCACATGCTGCTTTGGTGACTCGTCAGAAACTTACAGAGCTAGGCTGGGAAATTCTGTCGCATTAATCACACTCTCCCCAGACCTAGCACCCCCCGATTATCACTTGTTTCTCTCCTTCCAAAATTTTTTGAAGGGGAAAAAATTCCAAAACTGAAGCAGGTGTCAGTCAAGCACTACTTGAATTCGTCGCCTGTAAGAAAAAGACATTTAAAAAAAATGGTATTTACAAATCACCATCAAGTTGGCAAGAGGTCATAAGTAACAATGGAAATGTTGTACAATAAATGTTATTGAAGGTATGAAAAATTCATTATTTTCTTTCACTTCCCAAATGGACAGAACTTTCCGGTAAACCTAATATACAATTAAACATTTCAGAATTAACAATTATGAAACAAGAAGAGTTGAGAAAAGCGATTCTTAAAATTGATCAAGCAGTTAGCTTTAAACAAGACAATATAAATCGAAATAAGGTCGATAATTGAAGTTAATAGGTTTCAAATTTATACGGAATTTTAATTCAACATGAATTATTTATAATTAAAATTCAATTTAATCGACGAAATTGCTGAACGTTAAACAGCACAATCCCAGCTGTGTCATTTAAGGTGTACTGGTTTTTAAAAAAAGTTATGCCAAATTCTGCAAAGACGTATTGAGTACTCTTTTTAGTTCCTCCTGTTCAAGATACGATGGTCAATCAAAAATACAGTATCTTATTAGTCACGAAACCACGTAACAAAAAATTCCAAAAAATGCCGTTAGGTCACTAAACTGAATCTATCTCTCAATTGGTGGAAAAGATCATTGCCACAAACCGTGGGACCCCGATTCCAGAATTTCAGCTAGCACCTCTTTTCCTTTCCTCCAATATGAGAGATCTGCCTTTGTTCTCTAGCGGACCATTATATGAACCGTTAATTCATGCTTGTTTGCGAGTTTTACGGTGCAAGGACAGCAAGTGTCTTGTGTCGAAATCTGCTGTTTTCCGAGGAATTTCAAACCTCTTAAAGTCTAGGGAACCAACCACTGAACTGCAGCTAGAAGTTCGATGGTAAACTTCCTTTTTCTTGGAGGGGGTATCGTTGGGAGTTAAACCTTGGATAACGGCGAACGCCTTGCCACTACACCACAGCAGGACCCATTGTTGACTCAATGCAAAATTTGTTAAATTTATTTTTTAAAATTTTCACTAAAATTTTAGTCTGTGCTTAGATAGTATTATTAAATATATCATATAAGCATCTAGCTGTGGTACTAAGAAGATATCTCCACCATCAGCACTAATATGGGGAGAAAGAAAGCCCGGGTTTATTATATTATAAAAGGGCACAAAATTTTAAATTACAACTTTTTCCTTTTTTAAATTGCAGTTAACGTTTACTGCAGAATTCGGTAATCATTCCTCCATAGAAACTTCCCCCCACCCTTCTTGCCTTTGTATTAAATTATGAAAAATTCCATGAAAAACAACTACCTTCCCCAAACAGGAAAATAAAAATTTCGCCATCAAATAAAATAAATTCATTGATAAAAATATCATTATTTTATAATAATGGATATAAGGTAATCATAAAGAGGAACAGGTTTTGGGGTTTAAGCTCCATTCAATAAAATTTGTATATTTAACATAGGAATAGGCAGGTTGTAATTCTGTAACTCCCCTCTTCATTGAGCCTATAGCCCCCCCTAGCCTATAATCCTAAAATTGTAGTGTTATACAAGGATGACGAATTAACATTAAGTTGATGTTAAGTGAACATAAGGCCACGGCATAAGTGGGGGGTCATGGAACTGGAACATTGCATATGAACTACATTATTACGGTGTCATGAGCAGCGACCTATTCAATTGAGAGCAACAGAATCTTGTGTTCTCCATTTGAGAACTTTTGAGGAATGATTTTTTAAGCGTTGTAGTTGGTCAGTGTGCTGATGACACTAGTTTGAGATCTTTTTATTGGCTAGCGATACGAGAGCAGAGCTAGATCTCAGATTTTCATAAGTACTTGTAAATACGTCTGTCCTAGCCTCCCATAATTTACCTCACAATGCAATGGGATTTCTTGTTTGTGTGTGAGAGAGAAGTTCCTCCATGAGGTTAGCGGTATCGGTTTTCATGTGCTAGAACAGCAGTACACCTGTATCTGTATGACCTGTATCTGCTGACCGTAAGAAAACTTTTACTTGTAGGATATGATGCGATAGGGTGGGAAAAATGACCGCTGCACAGTTATTGGACAACATTTATAAAATTTTTAGGCTTGTCTATTAAGGATAGCTTATCCATGATACACTGTCATTTACGTCTTATCGTTGATAATGATGTGAAATTTTACCATATGTGAACGTTCATTTTAATTTGACCTATGAGGTAAAACCACCAATCTATCAGAATAGAACTAAATTTTCAGTTCCTCTAACATGAATAATGGCTATAATTCAGCCAGGATTACATTTTGGTACCCTAGGACATAAACTATATATACCCAAAAGTCAGACACTTTTGATTTTATAATTTTTTTTGAATTCCCAAGAAATACTAAACGAATTATTCAACTTCAGTTATTTTAATGAACATGCTTGGATTCTCACTTTCCAGTGAAGATTCAGTCAAGAATACATTTAGGGGACGGACAACAAACCCCAAAAAAAAAAAAAATATTTGTAATCACCCTGTATCACAAAGAAGTGGAAATAATTCCCAACTTTCAAAACAGATTTTGCTTTCTATGTGCAATACTTCTGTGCATTTTCGTAAAAATAGCATGTATATATAACCAAGAAGATATGAATGTTTCTTAGAAAACTTCTCATTTTTTTTCGCACGTTTTTCGCTTATGGGATGCAGAGTTTTCAACCAAATTTCAAAAAACTTATATAAAACTTGTCAATTTAAAAGAAAAATATACTGAAATTTGAAATGAATATATTGAATGTTCGAAGGGATATGAATACTTAACTGTGCATGTGCAAAAAGATACAGAAAAAATTCTTTCATAATACAACAGCCAATTCTATAGGGCAACTTGCATAAAAATTTTAGTTGAATATCGTGAAAAATGAGCTGCATTTCAGTTACTTTCCAAAAACAGCGGGATGATAAGGGATTCTAGAAGCAGTCTAGAAAAAATAAATACAGTAGAGTCTCCATATAACGAACTTCCATATAACAAAGTTTTCTATTTAATGAAATTTTCGGCGGAACCTTGACTTTGAATGGCACTAACATGTAAATTTGTCTCCATATTACGAAAAACAATTTCTACATAACGAAGTTCTTTTTATAAAGAATTTGATTTTTTTAGTTTACCTTTTACAATTTTTTGGTGGGCCAGTTCGGTAGAAGGAATAGTTAAGATTTTTAAGAAAGAAGGATGGAAGTGAGGTAGCCTCCTGTATTGTGGACATATGGCCCGTTGAGTTTTACTAAATGCAAAATGACAAAAGCCGAAAGACAATAGGAGTGTTGAAGAACATTTTGATGTTTTGAACCTTGATAAAGATGTTGTGACCGCCGAATATTCTACTGAGTATGAAACCTTGTAAAGTGTTAAGAAATGTAATGAAAAATTTACAGTAAGCGATGAAGAGACTACTGAAAAACCTTCACAAGATGTGACAAAAGCATTCAAAACAATCCGACGGGAATTACAGTTTGGAGAAAATGTTACAGATGACGTATTTCGATATTTACAAAAGTGTGAGAATTTCTATAAATAAAACGTTTTTTATAAGATACTTGTACAAAGCAAAATTAGTGATTATTTCTCTGTTTCAAATATGTTGTATGAGGATCATACAGATACGAAGTGATCCTAGGTTTTTGCTTTTTTTGTTATCAATTGTACATACTTGTATATAAAAAATATTTAAACTCTCTGTGAAAAAAGCGTCTACTAAAATGAATGTTTACTGTCCAAATTTAGCTTTTTTCATTTTATCGAAATTAAGTTTCATCATTTATGTTAATTTCTATTTAACGAATTTTCCTTATAACGAAGTTTTTCAGAGGAACGATGGCACTTCGTTAAATAGAGACTCGACTGTATTTACTAAACCATACTATGTACGACATGTAAAACAAAATCTGAACACCTGTGTGCCATTCGCACAATAATTATGCTACAAAAAATTCAAAGGTGCCTGCCAATCTATAGGGAATAATGAAATATAGCAATCCATGTGCATAAAACTTGCATAAGGGGCCACTTTCATATTAAAACCGGCAGCAACTTTGGAAATTCAAATGGCAACAACTAATTTTGATTAAATATTTCGAATCTGCAACTAAAAAACAAACCTCTAATACTAAATTTCAATTTATTTGGTTTAAGAGGTTTATGAGTTTTGAATATTAGAGCATTGAGTTCAATGTTAAAATATTTCATATTTTTATTAATATCTCCAGAAATATACCTCTCCAATATTTTTTATTGCGTTAAAGTTCAAACGGCCAAATAAAATTTGTTTTTGATTATTAAAATAATATCTAATACGAATAAGTTATGAATACCATATTTGATAAAAATATGAATAGAAACATTAATTTTCTGATGGGAATTGAAACCTTACGGTTTTTTACCTACTGTACAGACATTTCAGCGCAATACGATCAGTGAGATAGAAAAAAGAAAAGTCAAGAGGTATTACAACTTTCTGGTTTGAACAGGTCTGATCAGAAAATTTAATTCCCAACCTACAAGTTCATTTTTTTTATCATGGTGAAAGCCCTGAAAATCTTTGTTCTACAATACATACACAAGATTACTAAATTAAGAAAAAAGTAGTATTGGTCTTTTAGTGTACTTCTGTATATCATAGGTTTCCCTAAACTAAAGGACCAATTTATAATAGCTTTTTCTATGTTTACACAATTTTTGTTCATAACAAAGCTCAGATAATAGCAAGATTTTAACTGAGTATGGTCATAGTAATTCGAAACAAGGTTGGAGGAAAATTTATTTCTGATGTGATGAATTTCACCTGAGAAAAACTGAGAAGACATATGATAAATCAACGATATTTTTTTTTTTTCCCACTTCAGCCGAAACTAAATATTGTCATGAAAAGCCTGCTGAAAGAAAATTGCATGAGCATTAATATTTTAAATAACAAAAACTTACAATTTATACATATTTACCTGATTTTCAGGGTCATAGTTTGGGTCATGAATATCGGGAACATCATCATCATCCATCATCAACTCAATACCAGGTTTACCCCATGTCCCTTTTCCTCCAGCTCCACCTATGAAGAAAACATGGATTTTGACTTTTGCATTTCTAGTTATGCAATAAAATTCGTCCTAGAATAAAAGCTATTGCTTAAAACATCTGAAATATTTTTAATAAAAATATGCAAAAACCAAAACATTTAACTGAAACACAAAATCTAGTTTAACAAGTAGTACTGGTATGCAGAATGTGATCACCCAAGTTCAGATTATATGCAAATGCATATGTATATTTTTAGCTCTTTTCAGCTTTAGTGGATATAAATGCATAAAAACGATAAATTTTCAGAATAAATGCATATTTCAAGGGTTTCAATAATTTTAGAATTGTTTTAATCTTTTCTAGAAAAATTTTCACGCACAAATGAAGTTACACTTTCCTTTTCCTCCCTTATGAGCAGAAAGAAATATTGACTTGTAAATGTATATATTTAATTATGTCCGAAAGCATCGAAAATTGTAGTCGCATTTGTAGCTCAATTAGCCACTATATAACAGGGAAACAGAAGAGTTTAGTTGTATTGTGCTAGACAGGTAGGTAGCTAACCTAAGGTCAGATTAAACACAACAAACACTTATACAATGTTGCAGAATTTTACCCTATATATCAGTAGAAAAAGTTGCCGATAGTCTATAATGGACAGACTACCCATCACAAACTACTCACAAATTTTATAATTGGTAAATCTGGAAAAGACCTGTTTGGCCATAGAGTGCTATTGATTAACAGAAGACAAAGCTTAACTGTTCTGAATATTGATGGAAAACTTGTGATATGATCATAGGTGGTCACAGCCTCTCAGATTAGGTGGGGCTGAAGTAATTTTAGCACCCCTTACATTGTGACTTGGCTCCCATACACCTAATGTTAATTTTTCGTGGGGGGTGGGTGTCGGGACCTACACTTGCGTACGCCAATGAGTGGAACTCAAAATTGTGGTGAATTACCACTGTTGATGTCAAAAATGTCGAATTATTTAATCCTTCCACACACTCTGTATTCAGAATTTTCTTCACCTATTTATACGGAAAGAACACCACACCCATGGCTTCGCTGGCAATGGACAGCACATCTTTTTCTTGGTTTTAACTGGAAGGTTGCTGGGTTGACTCCAACCTGGGGTAGTGCTCTCTTGTTGAAAAATTTAGTTCAGTGGAACTCAAAATTTTGATGATGTCCAAACAGTGGCGTAAAGGCACTTTTTGGGGCCCCCTTGTATGAAAATTAATTTTTATGTACATATATGAAAATAGATAATGATAAAAAAAAATTACCTCCACATTTATATGCACCAAACCAATATATTTTCAGGTTTTCAGAGGGAGGGAGATGAGGAAAGGCAAACGCATATTTTATTGAAAAATATGTTTAGTTCGTCCACTGCTGATATTATTTTTAGAAAGAGCTGTCACAAGCATTATTCTATTGGCACTGGGGTCCTTACTATTTATTTTTGTTGGTTACTGTAAAAATCTTTTTTTTTTTCCTTACAGTTTTTTTCAGCAAACTCCTCTACTAAAGAATCTATGTCTATTTCCCTATCCCGATTAACTTCAATGCTTATGACACTTAAAGCGAATAGTCATTCTTGTGTCATTGAACTTTGAATATAGTTTTTTATTAATTTGAGTTTCGAAAACGATCGCTCTACACTCGCCAATGTTACGGAAAGAGTTAAAAAATTTTCAGTGCAGTTGAAACATCTGGAATACTGAGTATAGAATGTATTTTTAATAATCAAAAGCTCAGCTAAGTCAATTATTTGTTTTTCGGCTATAAC
>QLNU02015360.1:127914496-127933302 GCA_006491805.2 Dysdera silvatica
CTAGTGAGGAGCTGAAACCTGAAAACTTATGTCTCACAGTAAAGCATGTTGGTGGAAATATTACATTGTGGGGGGGTATATGGCAGCTACTGGAATAGGAAATTTGGAATTGACGGTAAAATAAACCAGTATACATTATATTGACATACTGAAAAGAAATTTAAAAGCTAGCGTACGAAATCGCGAACAATTTTATATTACCAGGACAATAATCCAAAACAGAAAACGTTAAATTCTGGCTCTTATACAATTGTCTAAAAATGCTTGAAACACCTCCTTAGTGCCCAGATTTAAATGTGAATTCAAATCTGTGGAGCCATTTAGACACGAAAACACCCACAAAACATATCGAAGATGACTTGAAAGCTTTGTTGAAGAAGTGGGGGGGGAATTATCCCATGTTATTGGGAAAATCTTGTCAAATAGATGCCAAAACGCTTGCAGCATGCTACAAAAAAAAAAATAAATAAATAGAGTATCCAATTAAATATTAAGAATAATTTTAATTTTTAATTGCGGAAACTTTTCGTCAAGTTGTAGGGGTTTCATTTTGTCATCAAAATAATGCAGTTCAGTAACACTTTTCTTTCACTACAATTTTATATTTATGATTGTGTTTGCTTCTTTTCTTTTACCAACCAGATCAAATCAAAGATTCCAAGAATCCATACTAAAATTATTGTGGATTCAAAAACTGTCTCGAATCCACGAAGTCGGAGATTATGGTAGCAATAATTTTGAGTTGTATCTTATTAGTTTGAATAATTATATGAAAAATCTCCTTTACATATCAAATGTTAAGAGTATGATATACTTTCTTTTTTACAAATATTCTTTTCTTTGTAAAGGAGGGAGGGGGCGGCAGTACAGGCTGTGCCTAAGGGCGGCAATTTTATAAATCCGCCACTGCATGTGTCCGAGTGCACGCGTTTCACTTCGACTCACTCTATATGAAAACAAGAAGCTAATGCTTTGGTGTGGTCACCGTGTGCATATAGTAATCGATGTTAAACTATAATTATAAATGGCTAATTATATTCCAACCCAACGGCTCTTTAACTTTACTGGACCGTGGACCCCCAAGAATTAACTCAAAGTTTAACGCCCCAAATTTGCATCATATGTATTTATTTCTAGTGTTTCATCACTGATTTTCACTATTTAAGGAAGAAATTTTTCGTCCCCTCATAATTTATTCTTAGCATTAAAGAGTAAATACTCTCGTCTTAGTATTTTTTCGAATCTTTGTGGAACATTAGGAAGGTCTCGGCGGGCCCCTAACAGTTGAAGAACCACCGTTCTAGACCATACTTATAATGTACTAGCCTTTTCACTATGCAGTAAAATCTGTCTACAACGATATTTATCGAAGCCCCAACAGATTTGCTGAAGTACTGAATGTTTATCGAACTCGTTTAGTAACGATAGCTGTTTTTGAGTGAATGTGTAACGATAATTTTTCTTCGCTTTTCAAACTTTGTCCATATGTTGTGTCCAAAACTTTAGTGCAAATGCAGCTTTTGACAATCCATTAATGCTACAGAATATTATATATACAAATGCAGATGGTCTTAGAAAAGAGTGACTAGTTGTTTTAGCTTGGGAACAAAATTTGCTTTCGTCCCTTTGAAATGACCTTATACATTTTGAATCCTTGAAGGGCGACAATAACGGAGGGCCTTTGAGCTTCCTACAATTTTAATCTGTAGGATTATTTAATAATTTGATTAATATTATATTTCGTCACACACTGCTACATACAAATTTTATAACTTGTAAAATATTATCCGTTTCAACCTTGTCCCTAACAGCACCTTTTCCCCGGTTTCTAGACTACCGTCATTGACAGATTTCACTGCATTTGCAAATTCTGCGGGTAACACAAAGCTATTCTTCAATCCCAATTATCAGTTGTTGGAGATCGTGGAGAATCAGCAATCCATTAAGTCTTTTATACCAGGTTTGTCCAATTTATTTCGGCAGTGGTAGGGGCAGACTGGGCGGGCTGGTGTGCCCTCATGGGCAATAGGACTCGCGCCTCCGAATAGGCAAGGACTTGTGCCCTCCGAAAATCCAAGGTATGCGACCTTTGAGAGAGGACCCAGCCCGTCCCTGGGCAGCGGGCCACTTGAGATTCTTCACAGATCTTGCGAGCATCTTTATCTTTACAGATATCTTTCCTTAGATATATCTTTACAGATCTTCGAAAAAAACCAAAAAAACACAGGCATTATAATTAGACATCAAAAATTTCCACAGTAATTGTGGTCGCTCATGATGTTCCGGAGTTTCAATGTTCCATAGTTTCCATGCTGTTCTTAAAAAAAGTATTGCAAACAGTTGTAGGAGAGCCGGACTGTGGATCGCGGGCCGTACACCAGACAGCCCTGCTTTATACTATATATATAGCGGGACTTCGAAATCCCGACAGATTACCAGGTACATGCAATTAAAAATACTTACATTGTGCATTTAATCAACATTACGATATTGATGTAATTAATGTGACTGCTACCCAATTATTTAATTCCCAAACTTTAACAAAAATGCTTAAAAACTTTTTAAAAAATCAGCAAATAAAGAATTGAAATTTGAACGATTGCAACCAAGTTTTGTTCACCAAGCACCTTCGGCTACAAGAAAATGGCTTTCAAGAATCCGCATGGCCCATTTTTTGTCTACTACCCCCGTTTGAATTTCTGGAATCATCCAGCAACCCCAATGGGGGCCCCAACGAATTCTAGCCTAGACGCCGTTTCTGAGAGGAAAATTCTTAGAACCTTCGCCCCCATAAAATGGCCCCCTCATTGCGTGATAGGACTAGGGTCGGAGATAACACCCCGTTGAACTTCTCACCAAGGTCACACAAAGGGTACAGACGTCTGCAGCAAAATTCCCTCGAGCTACATTTGCTTAAAATGGAAGACGTTCTCGCACGGGGAAAGGTTCGTTTACAGAAAGAAAAATAATTACGAACTTTAGCGGACAACAGCGTAGAACAATAGCTTCAAAGCTGCGCATGATGTAACCATGCACGAGATTTTCACACGTATTGTATTGCACTTCGAATATAAATCGAACTTTAATAGGTGAGGCTCCAAAACTCATCCGAAAGCGATCGCCTAAACAATCTTAGAAATTACATAAACAACAGACTGCAATTTGTTCACATAGACAACAATAGATTAAAAAAAAACAGTGACCCGAATGGCGGGATATATTATACATATACAGTTCCCATTAATGAACCTAAAGGGACCCAGAAGAAAGGTCAATCAAAATGTTTCCTTAATCGGAATGGTGGATTGAGTAAAGACCGACTGTTTTATTTGATGTCTTTTCACCATCGCAGGTTTAGAATGACAACATATTTGACAAATGCATTTGCGTGCTTAAAAGTCGTAATTATTTGAATTATATCTTACAATTTAATAAAGTTACGTACAATACAATAATCCTACAATACGTTCTAGTAATGAGGTGGTAAGCTGACTTACAGATAATTTTTTTTCAAATTTAATTGCTACAGATATGTTTTTTCTTTTGGCAATGCACTAGAATCTAAAATGTTTGGTGCTCTTGTTTCGTTTCATTAAAGCTTTGTGGAACACAGATTTGTCAACTAAATTCTTCTATTTTAGAACAGTACATTTTCAGGCGTTTATTCGACGACGACGACGCATATTTTTGCGCAGTCTATCATCTTTTCATCGTGACTTGCTAAAATACTTTGAAGAGTAGACTTAGACAGCTGAAATTATCCAGCTAAACTCAAGTTCATTTTTTCCATAATCTTTTCCATTCTTTAATAATTTTTACTTTATTCTGAAGAGTGGGAAGCTTTCTTATCGTGTCCATTTCTCAACTCAAGCTACTAACAAGAAACACTTACATGCAAGGGAAATCGTGTCGGTTCAGATAGTCAATTAGTGTACTTGCACTCAACGACAGTAAGTGGGCGTGGCCAGGAAAAAGAAAAAAGCACGGCTAAATGTAGTTAAAAAGTGGGGTCGTCAATCAGAAAAATACATTAACAAAAACACATCATATATTACGTAACAGAAATACATTATGAAGCATTCGACACAAAATACGATTGTTAAATGGTTGATGTCGCTAATGAGAAGAACGTTATTGACAGAACTTAATTACATTATTTTCTATGGCGCATTTGTCGGTACCTCATCATACGGACGTTAAACGGAAAGATTCATTAATTAGAATAACATTGAGGGAAATTACCGTATATATATATGTAACACAATTGAAATATCAAGCAAAGCATGCATCTTAGCATTGAATAATGATGTACCATAGCAGCTTCAAAAAGAAACTAAATTACTATCATTAACAGTTCCTTGGGGGAAAAAAAAAAAAAAAAATGAAACTTGGAGGAGCAGGTGATATTTAAACGAAAATACCAGAAGGAACAATTTACGAAGAGACCACTTCAAAAAAAACTCTTATACTGTCAAATCTATTTTCATTCGCGGAAGTTTTTTTTTTTTTTTTTTGCGCGTCGGTATTCTAATAATAGGAGGAGGCCAAAATGTAGGGTCAGAAGGTCAGCGTCGTTCAATTTGTAAAAAAGCGACAGTTACCTGAGAGTTGGTTCAGTTCACGAACGAGATGTTGGCCTGGGAGGAGGAAAAAAATAAAAAGAAGTGAAATTATATCAGGTCAGCGTTTGTTTTCTTCTTTCTCTGAGATAATAGCAGTTAAAAAGGGCAACTAGATATTATAGGAAAAGGGCATTTTTCAAAACCACGGACAGTTTTTCACAGGCGTATATTATCGCCACCTTTGTGTAATGAGTTACACTGTATGCAAACACTTCCTATTTACAAACAGGAACTATTAACGAACAAAAGAAACCATTTTTACACAAGCACGGACGTTTTTTTAAATAAGATGGATAGCCTGAACTTTACACTGAAAACAATGGAGATTTGATCAATATGCTGTCTTTAAAAAATATTTCGCAATGAAAACAATACAATGTGATTTATAACGTGTCTATATACTTGCCCCGTATATAATTTTTTAAATCCCCCGCAATTACCCCGTTTTTTGACTCAAATACGCATGCGTAATACCCCAAAACACTACTAGTGAATCACTCCGATTTTATCTACAGAAAGACAAAAAAAAAAACTAACGATAGTTTCCAAATATGAGAAGTTGGAACTACAAGTATGATTTAAATGTAAAAAATTGTAAAGGTGTGCGGAAAAATTAAATATATACACTTATACCCGAACGAATATACATAAGCATTAAAACAACACAGTATTGAGAACTCCTCGGAGTTCCATCAGACAGAGAAACTTATGCAAGACGAGCACCGACAGCTTTTAACGTGAGCTACGAATATATACATGGACGAATTTAAATGTTTTCTAAGTTCAGTAAAATTTTACAGAAATTTAAACCCAGGACAATAAACACTTGCGTCCAAAAGGCAGTCTCTTCAGCTCACTAGCGTAGAAAAAGGAAAAGTAGAAAAGTGGAGCCCTAAGCCCATACGTAAATCCGGCACTGTTGGAATCGAATTCCGATTATTAACACGATAAATGAACGCATTACCTTTACGTCATCATGAGTTCGCCCTCCCCACTGGAGAAAACTAAGATCTTGCTACGCCAAGATTTACAATTTTCCGAGGAACAAGGCCCAAGGAATAAAATCACAAGCTGGGGGATTTGTAAGGAAAAGCGGCAAATGCAGAGGAATAATTGGAATCCAATTCCGGTTAATCGCATAACAGCCAAATGTGTTGTCACTACGCCACCGCCAAGGTTTGAGGACACTTTTTTTTTTTTTTTAATGTTGCACGGACAGCAAGGATATTTTGCGCCAAACGAGGTAAAGATACTTGGCGACATAATAGGTGAAAGATGACAAGGAAATTCGGAGCACATCCATCAAAGGGGGAAAAAAACAGCAAAAAAAACGTGGCCTCCTTGGCGCTTTTGGGAGGAAAAAATCCTTGTTCGCTTCTTGGACACTAGGTCGAGAAAATACCTGCATCAAACGAATATCTTCATCCATATATCAAATCTAGGAAGCCCATTTTTTCATCGTTTTATAGCTAGGAAATGTCTGCTTTTTATTAGTTGCCACACCAAACTCTCAACCTTAGCATTTTTGGGTACTAAGGGACCATTCAAATATTGCATATGTGAAACGGGGGGGGATTTTATTCCTTCGTAATGTAACCAAAAGCTCCTAAAGTTTGCAGCCTGAAAAAATATATCTCCTATAAATGTTCCCAAACAGTCGAATAATCATTTCTACCACACCGTAACGTAAAACGTTTTGCCAGTTCCAATACTGTTCTCAAACTGAACTGGGAAGAAAAAAAGTTCTTTTGTTAAAAACTTCCATTCCACTGCTACTCAATCTTCAGAATTCGGAAGTGGTTTGCGCAGAGCTTTTCCGCAAATCCAGCGTTTGTTATCATTACTCAAAGTTCTTTTTGGCATAAACTATCTTCCTTCGAAAATTTCTGCTCAATGACTGCGTTAAGCGTTGACAAATTCAGTCTTTCTTACACTCATGTTGCAAGAGAAATGTATAATCATACTACCATGCAGTTCCAAAATTACTCGACAGTGATTGGCTAATCGTTATCGAGCAATTCTGGAGAAGCTTTGTGATTAGCTTACATCATGGGCGCAAATATGGGGGGGGCAGAGCCCCCCCCCCCCCAGCTGTTTAAAAATTTGGTTTGCCCGATTCTGCCATGCATTTACTTTCAAAAGATTTACAGTAGTGTTTTAAAATAAGGTACTTTTTAGCTCATTACTAATTGTCAAGCAGTATCAATTATTTTTGTAGCATTTTAGTATCTTGTACATTCACGAAAATGTCCGACAGCCTTGAGAAAAGGGTAATTTTTCTCAGCCCCCTACCCCCAGAAGTACTTATATGGGCGCCATTGGCTTATATTATAGATATTATCGATAAGCCAGATAAAATAAGAATGATTGATAAAAGGGATGACATGGCTGCATAGAGGATGAACGGGCATCACCAAAAAAATCGTAACATATCTTTTTTTTTTTTCTTTTTTTTAAACCATACCAACTTCAAAACACCGACTGTGTTTGTTCTTGTCCTACATAGGTGCCAACTTCTAGAAGTGAAAAATCTGTAGTCAATTGTGCATGCGTGGGCAGGCCACCATTTTTTAATTAAACAAAATCATACATAATTTATGAAAAACAGGCACAATGAGGAAATTAAGTATTTATTAAATTAATAATAATAGAGGATTAAACTGTATTAAACGCAATATTAATTCTTAGAATTTACAAATGCTGTAGTGCAAGATTTTGCATTTGAGAAATTTTTTGTCAAATACATTCTCGTAACATTTCACATGTTGTCTGCATTTAACTATTAGTAAATTTTCTAATGTGTCATCAGACATGGTTGACCTGAAGTCAGTTCTAATTTTCTTCACTTGACTGAAGACTCTCTCGCATGCTGCATTACTGTGAGGGATCGTAAGTATTGACAGCATAACCTGAGAAAGTCGTTTAAATTTTAATTCATCAGTATCATTTTTTATTTTACCTATGGCCGCCCAATAAACGAAAGAACAGGAAATTTTTCTGTAAAATATTTTAAGCTGGAAAATGATGCATTTTCAAAATTCAATATTTGTGTAACCTCTGCATGATGTAACACTTCTAACTCAAAAGGAAATTTATTGTGCATGTAGTCACATGCTGCTATGAAATAGCTTCTGACGTTTTCATAAAATTCATTTTTATCATGGATGTTAAAATCTTGGATTACTTTCAGTGTTCCATTTCCAATTAAGATATCAACATCATCTTTTTGATTACTCCTCTCATGATAGTGGACTTTCAAAATATCACTACATAATTTTGTGACGCTTGGTTTTACAAATTTCACTAGCATTCCCCTCTAAAATTTTAAGAGACAAGATTTTAGCATATGAATATGAGGTTCCGCAGACTGAAGTTGAGCATTTGCTTTTTAAAATATAGGCACAGTATAAGATAAAAATAAACAGAAAGCCTTATTGATATCTTCCGACAGAAAATAAAACAACCTTTCTTCACGAGACATGGAGTTTTCAGTTTTTTGTTTCTTAGAAATATCCACATAATTTTGAGCTTTCCTTTTTAATTTCTGCGATGCTTTTTTGCTGTTACATTCTTTCACTTTATCTGCATTTTCAACCAAAACTTTGATAGAGGGAATAGTAAAGAAAGAAAGTGGGGTGATTTGATTCCTTTTCATGGCCTCTTCCTTAAAAAAACTGATCAAAGGTTGCCACTGCTGGATTATACGCTCTAAGCACTTTCCAACAGACAACCAACGAGTGCTAACGTGTTTTAGTACCTTTTTTATATCAGTCTCATGAAATTCTTGAAGAATTTTCAACCTATCTTTTCTTTTCGAACTCTTTTGTAAGTAATAGTAAATGTCTACCAAAATTTCATCGATTTTAAATGGCAAACATGCAGCACTCTTTTCAGCTGCTAAGTTAATAAGGTGGCAGGAACAGCCCATAATTTCAATATTTTGGTGATGATTCTTTAACACTGCTGCTACACCTGCTTTTTTTCCTATCATAACAGGTGCATTATCACAGCTAAAGGCAACACAATTAGAAATCGCAAGGTTTTTAGATTGTAAAGCACTTACCAGAAGATTTCCAATATTTAACCCAGTAGCATCTTCTTTCAAAGATGGCATAGATAAAAGACAATTCACAATTTTTTCACACAAAGGATCGAAGAAAGTTACCACTATTGGATACAGCTTTGAATCAACATCGTTGCTTCCATCAGTTGCAATTGAAAATGGATAGCACCTTAAATTTTCAACAAGTGATGAGGATTCCTTTGCGGACATTTCTTTCATAATTGCAGAAGTTTTGGTCCTTGCAGATCCATATTGTTTTGCAATACTGCTGTCGGGAAACATTTTCCAAAAGAGCATCCGAGCGTGATCGCTGACGTAATAACACGTGGCTTCCCTAAACAAAGTCACATGCTTGACCAAAACCTTATCGATATAACGCATTCTTTCTTTCCTCCCACCAACAGCTACAAATCCACATGAGCGATTTCATGCGCGATTTCGTTGTGCAGAGGCATCACTCTACGTCATAGCTGGAGCTAAAATTCCACACTATGTCACGTCACGCATGCGCCGTCAATGGCAGACGAATTTTTCCGTCTTTTTTACCGATATTTGCATTTATTTACGCGTATTATTAAATACGCACACATGTACAAAAATTTAAATACGCATTAAGAAAAATAATTATTTTTTTTTTAATAATCAGTATTTTAAAAAACACTGGGGATTTTAGATGAAATTTCCGAAAATCAGAAGAAATCATTTTCCGACTGGTAGATCGATAAAAAATCGGAAGCCTTTTGGGTAAATCGGAAGGATTGGCACTTATGTGTTCATATTTTATTCGTCGCCGAACATGGTTATTATTGTTAAAGACAAATTCACGCACTATTTTAGTACATTACTTCCTGGCAGTAGCAGCACATACTCTTGCGATTTTGCAGACCGTTTACGAAATTTTCTAGAAAAAATTTGGAAATTCGAAACTGTCTGGAACGTGCCCATGCCAACTTATAATTATATATTAGAAAGGATGCAAAAATCTGTACTCTTAGTATGATACTACATTAAAATCCTGAAAGTAGTATGCGAATCTTCTAGGTAAAAAATAAAACCGAAGGGGTGGGGGGGGCATTTCACAAGACACTCCGGGGGCATACGAATCCTCAAGAACGTAAAAAATATGAAAGCCACAGTAAGGAGATCCGAATTAACGATAGATATCATTACATTGGGAAACAACAAGCAATCCAAAACCTTTGTTGTCAATTTCACTAATCGAGTCCTGTTAAGAAATTTCTCGACGAAACGACATAACGATATTCTTGGGGCCATGTAGATATAGCGTTTCGCCTGACTAGAACGCATGATAATCTCACCGCTGTTCTTGCAATAAACGATCATTAGACGAGGTTTCCACGCATGAAAGAGATGAGATCCGATTTCAACCAACAAGTAACCTCACATTTCAGAATCTTAGAAGAACGATTTCAGATAACGTGGAAATGCAAGCCAAGCTTAAAAAATAGTCATAGAAATTGATGAGTCATTTTTTTTTTTCAGAGAAGCAGCTGTTCACTTAGGAAACGCTGACAAAAAAAAAAATTACTACAACACCCTATATAACTTTACAAATCAGATATTACTTTAGTAATAAGTCTGCATCCTTAAGCGTAAGGGGAATAAGAATGGTGATACAAGGTTCAAAGGCTGTTGATTAAGTTATATGTAATATAACATTTTGGCAATTTCAACCCCCCACCCCGGTATGCAAAAATTAATATTAACTAACATAGGAAAATAAGTATAGCGGCACCCCCCACAAGGTGCTAATACATAAGTTACATAATACGTGAACTCTCCCTAAGATGGGAACAAGTATTCCATGTAACCTCCAGATCCCTGATTATGAAGGTTTTATTGATTGTTTGGCTTTTTTATGGCGCAAGAGCATCTGGGCTATACTGCGCCAATGATTATGAAGGTGACGGCACTTGCCGCATTATGTAAAATAATTCGACTTCGTTTTTTGAAAAGCTGTTGTTTTTTTTCCCGAAATTCAATGAGAACTAACTTTCGCGGAAACAACATATACATAAAAATAAAAAACCCATACCAGAAAAAATACAGCAACAAACATTGCGTCCATTTTTAATCTTTCTTTCACTGGAATCGAACCTCGAAAACGCGAATTTTAAAACGAACCATTTTTGGAATCCCTGTCAAAACGAATAACTCAGGAATACGACCCCATCCTTTCCAGATAATGCTAATCACTTTTAACACGAATTCCCCCACCTCCCCGTGAATGTTCGCGTTAACGGAATTTGACTGCATTGACAAAGGTTACAAAAAATTACTTATTTTCAAACAACATACTCATTCTTATAGACGCGTTTCATTTATCTAAATTTGTTTTGCGTGATGCAAGACCATTTGTTCATAAATACTATCTGCAGCCCAGATACACAAGGGGATTGATTACTCTTTAAAACGCTGAACTTCCATTTCAACGGATCTTAAACTAATGTTTATTCTAAACTGCACTTTCAGCAACTGCTCGGTGGATGATTAGAGACCAGGACAGACGGCTTGACGCGAAGGTTGGAATCAAAATGCATTTAAAAATACCCACGTTTACCGTCATTTGATTCTATCCCATAATGTTCAAGATGAAATGTAATAACATTAAAATACGTTAGTAGAAATAGGAAGGGTTCCCCACTGGGGTGGGTCGAAAATCAGCATTTTTCACTTTTTTCGAAATTGAAACTGAGCTAGCGCGCAAAAGTGGCCAAATGGTCTCAATAGTATGCATGTAAAATCTTGTACCGATCAGATAATATAGAGTTCTCCCGCCAGGGCCATTTATTTCCACCTATAGTAGGTATAGGCCTTTCATGCAGTTTTTTGTGCATTTTTATTAAATATGTCGTTTATTCGACAGGATAAATTCGGACTAGGCGCATCTTTGGAGTCTTTGTGTCCTGTAGTATCCATGTTGTACAATAGTATATAAAAAAACTTACATTTGCTCAGTTTAGGACTACATTTTGGCGCCAAAAACTTACTTTAATGTAAAAAAAAATCATTCATTCAAAATGTTGATTTTAAATTGCTTAAACGCTTATTATTCCTAAATGTCGTAGCCTTAGTGTATACGTACATCACTGTTTAATTTTTTGGCATTTATTCCACTGATCGCCAGAATGGCACCTACCGCGTGGCGCCAGTAGGGCTAGCGTGTCCATCGCGAGCCAATATTGTTCGGGAAAGATTATTACTACTTCATTTTTCTGCAGATAGTCTTGGAAGAAAGAATCGTATATTTTGGTGAAACATCAAGTTTCATTAATTAGTTCGAATTGATGTGGCTTCGAGAATGACGACGAGAAAACATACAGTGTGTCCAATCTTCGGTCAATCGAAAGATCTGAATTGCGTGACATCACCAACTTACAAAGACATGATAGTATATTACCTGTGGGTCAGAAACAACGATCACAAATTAAAGGAATCAAAGGAATCCTCTTCTGTGTCAGAAATAGTTAACAAAGTTACATGTGGTATCGAACACGTCTGGAAGAAAGCATCCATGAACACAGTTTCTTGTAAGGGAGTGAAAGATATGATTATTGCATACCACAAGAAATATTCAAATATGCCTAGAAGTTCTAGAAAACAACGAGTACAGCAATAGCTAACAGGAAATCGTTTCTTGATATAGCGAAGTGCAAATGCAGATTTCAACAAATGAAATCGTTGTGGTAACAAAATCCTACTAATATAGCGGGAATTTTTATTCGATCAACGTACTACTAGAATGATGACAGGAGTGGACATTAAGACCACCAAGATAAATTACCGAAAAAGCTCAGAGGGAGGCATATAGAGCTGCTTCTCTAAATAGAAAGAAAAGGAAAGATTCAGCATTGGTTTCTGCAAACATCGAAGTAGAAGCCTCAACTGAAGGTCATTCGGAAAAAGATGAAGATTTTGTTCCAAAATATAATTTAATGCCACGATTGATGAAGGTGAAAACGAGAGGAGAGGGGAAAAAAAAAAAAATGAACGACTACCACTACCATCAATTCGCCAGCCCATGTGAAGAACGGGATATCGGACAGAAAAGCCACACAACTGGAAAAATGCATTAATGATTGATACGCGTTTAGTTACCGAGAAGGATACCTCTAAATTGATTGGTAAGTGTAGAGTGGAGAAGGGAAAGACAGAGGCGAAATGAAGTAAGAAATCAGGAAGTTGATATCCTGAAAGGGCACTATTTCGAAGGAAGACGAGACACGACTACTATTCAAGAGAAACGAGGAATGAAGTATGACAGGTGCAAGAGAAAGGAGGAACACGTTTCGTTAGTGCAAAAGCCCGGGTCCAAATACGCGGGCACTAACACCAAGCCTTGGTACAGGAGCAACTATAAAAACACAATTGCTAAAATCTTTGGCCGATGCTGGCATTTCTACGCAGGATTGGTGGCTGTTGGTTGTGATCGAACGCCGATAAATACAGGACACCTCAATGGAGCTATTCGACTGACAGAAAAGGAACTTAATAGACCGCTCCAGTGATGTATATGCTAACTTCATGCAAATGAACTCCTCCTCCGCCACCTATTAGAGAGCTTGGACGGACACATCAAAGGATCAAACATATTTTCGGGCCCAATAGGCGAACAACTAGGTGACTGAGAAATTATCTCTGGTCAAGTTTGAGACGGTGGAAAGAACTCCCCCATTAATTGATTCAAGGATATTGAGCACTGATCAGAGATATTTATATGAAATGTGCCAAGCAGTTGCAAGCGGCCAATGCACATCTGGATTTGAAAACAAAAACCCTGGCAAACTTAACAATTCGAGATGGGTAACAGTTGCGAATAGGGTCCTGCGTTTGTACACAAGCACCACTGAGCCTTCGCAAAACCTCGAAATTCTCGTTACTTTCATTATGAAAGTTTACGCGACCATGTGGTTTGATATCAAACGAGAACCACTCTGTGAACATAGGGCTAAACACCTTTGGAAAACATTTGCAAGATCACGCTGCCTTAGTCAAGATTTAAAGAATATCATAGATCCAGTCATCAAGAGAAATGGGTATTTCGGTCATCTGAAGAACGTCCTAATTTGCATGCTCCGAGATGAACGGCTCTACATACGACAATTAGCACTAAGAAGAATACTCAAGGCAAGAGTTAATAAGAATTCCCACAAAGTTCGCACCTTCCGACTACCTCATTTTAATCCCGATGCTTCACATTACACTGAGCTGATTGACTGGGGCATATGTTCGGAATCAGATTGTCAAGTGATAGAACAACCTTTGACGATGCACATCGAAACCAAGAAAATTTCACGTATGTTAATAGGAGATATACCGCTGAAAGTGGAAATCATAAACATACCATACCACACTCAAGCTGTTGAGCGAACTGTGAAACTTGTAATCGAAGCATCAGCAACCGTATGTAGTCCTTTGAACAGAAATGGCGTCATTCGAACAACAATTAAAGATCGGAAAAAAATTCAACGTGTAGAAACAAAAAGATTTTATGAACAAAACTTCAGATGATTCAGAATAAAAACCGAACCCACATGGATGGGTGGTTGGAGTGGGTACGTGTGAAATTCGAAATGCAGCCATCTCCTCGTGGTGAGTTCTGGGTTATTTTAGTTTGAATCTGAAATAAGCTAAGAGCAGCATAAAAGGGCAAATTTTTGTATCAAACATTTTTTTTTCCCGCAATAAACTACATTTTTGGCACCAAAATGTGGTCCTAAACTGAGCAAACGCAAGTTTTCTATGTACTAGTGCACAGTAGGGATACTACAGGACAAAAAGACTCCAAAGATAAGCCTAGTCCGAATTTAGACTGTGGAATAAACGACTAATAAAAATGCACAAAAGGCCTATAGGCTGAAATAAATGGCCCCGGCGGGAGACCTAAATATTATCCGATAGGTACAAGATTTTACATGCGTACTAATGAAACCATTTGGCCACTTTTGCGCGATAGCCCGGTTTCAATTTCGAAAAAAAAAAGTGAAAAACGCTGAATTTCGACCCACCCTATTCCCCACGGAACACGTGCTAAATTTAAATTATGGGGGCGGGGGCCGCTTATACAAATGACGTCCACTTCCATAGGCGCGTGCATATAACCCCGTTTTGCCTAGCATATAGAAAACAAAATATATATATATATATATAAAGGAACTCCTCAGCAGAAAAAACAGAACACAAAATTTAATAAAATATGTGGGTTTTCACAAAAGAATAGACAACGCCAAGAAGCAACTATTTTTAGCCTGAACTCCGCGTTTAACTTAGCGTCGTTTGGCGCCAATGCCAGAGTAATTATTTTTCGAAAACGTCTGAATTTGCACATGAATCAGATTTTTTGTAAACGTGTGTGAGAAGCAATTTAGACAGCGTAAATAACAAAGGATCTAATGCTCACATTAAGGGACACAGCTGAAGATTTTCGGGGGACTGACACGACGGAATGAATCCGAGGTCTGAATGGGGAGCTTGGCCACTAATATGTGGCGAAAGAGGTACCCTTGATGTGAAATCTCGAACTATTAGGTAAATACGTAATAACCATTATACGGTATATATGTAATTGAAATTCTATAAAACTGGGGCAGCCTGAATTACAAAAATTTTGGTGGTGTGGAAAGTATTTTGTCTTTAAACTGAAATGTCATTTCTTTAAGCATTTTCCTATTCCAAATTTTGTTTTATTAGATTTAAATCCGATATACTCCATGGATATAATTCAGACTAAAACCTTTTTTTTCTCCCCCCACGAAATATTTTTAATACAGAAATTTTTAAGGGCCAGAGAACAGAAGGAATTGACTACACATGCTGGAGTGGAATATGTGATTGCTGAATTACCTATAGTTCTTTTGCGAAACTTGACGGATGGTACAGCTAGAATTCACAGGTGCTGACGTCACAAATGGACTAGTTCATTACAGCAGAGGGGAGGACGTCATTTCAGAACTGGTTTTTGGCGCAGACAAACGTTCGCTAAAAA
The DNA here is from genome assembly GCA_006491805.2 of Dysdera silvatica. NCBI lineage: Eukaryota > Metazoa > Arthropoda > Arachnida > Araneae > Dysderidae > Dysdera > Dysdera silvatica. The sequence goes on from QLNU02015360.1 coordinate 127,930,188, forward strand.
TCAGTTCTGAAATGATGTCCTCCCCTCTGCTGTAATGAACTAGCCCGTTTGTGACGTCAGCTCCCGTGAATTCTAACAGTACCATCGGTCAACTTTCCGCGAACGAACAATACCTCTACTTTGACCGCTAAGCCACTGCATACAGCCATGCAGGGTCTCTTTTCCATATTTTCCAACTAAGTCTCCTCTCAAATAAATTAAGGAGATTGTGAAGGAATTAATCTTTAAGATTAAATATGAAACTTCTTTAGCCGGGGAGAACAAGATTTTCTTTTTGTAATTACTACTGTAAGTTTAACTTGGAAATCCTATTAGCAATTAGTGGAGGAAATTTGGAAATATAAAGAAATCGGAAGATACGTTTCCTAGATGATATTAATCGAGTCCACACCCACCGTACGTGTTGGCCATATCCGTTCTAATACCGCCTTCGCGACCTAAAGGATCATTAAGCGAAAATTACGAGTGACCTAAATCCGCAGCTGTAACTATCCATTTTACCACAGGTCCTAATAACAGCTTGAACGAAATTATTATAGATAAGTCCTCCATCATGACTTGGTATTGAAGACAGAATTTCCGGGAACAAATTTTATTCCAAAAAGGTCGCATTACTATAAAGTTAGCCCTAGGACATCCCGGGGGACTAGGTCAGAGAAGCGGGAAATCGTCGAGTTCTGAAAATTTCCGTAAATGCCTATTTTGACACTTCTAGAAGTATCGATTCACGTTACATCGTTTACAGGAGGCCGTTCAGAAACTCACTACCTTTACTGAGGTCATCGAACTCGCTGTCAGATGTGGATAACGAGCGGCATTGAAATTTAAAGAAAAATGTTTATAAATGCGACGAACTTTCGGCTTGCACAATTCAACTGAGATCACAAAAGAATTTGCATCCACACAAAACGCATTCAGAATGAATAAATGCAACGTGACAAATCGTGCATATATATATAGACACACTTATTATTAATTTAAAATAAAGGAGCATCAAATGGGTTGGGACAAATTTATGTTTTCAAAAGGTCTATTGTGAAAAGGGCATGAACGCCCATATTGGGGGGCTCGAGCTCCCCAAGGCGTTTAAAATTTTGGCTTGTTCGAACCTGCTATGCATTTACTTTCAAAAGTTTTACAGTCACATTTTAAAATAAGGTAATTTTTGGCTCATTGCTAATTGTCAAGCAATATCACTTATTTTTGCAGCGTTTTGGTATCTTGTACATTCACTAAAATTCTCGACAGCTTTGAGAAAGGGGAAATTTTTCTCACTCCCCTAAAAGTACTCGTATAGGCACCCAAGGATAAGGGGAAAATGTTATATGTTAATGGGGGGTGCATTTGTAAGGGGAGAAAAAGTATCTTAAGACTTTAATTTACAATATTCTCCATAATATATTACATCATAGGAGTTGATCACATAAAACATCCCTAATTTATATCATTTCAGTTAGTCTGACTCCAATCAGAAGTTAACGTTAAACATCCCCTTTGAAGAAAAAATAAGTATCACTTCAAAACAAACCATTACGGGTTACAGAAAACTGACTTAAGAAAAAAAAAAAGAAAAGTGAACCGTACTAGCGCTCGGACATCGCAGTTGTGTGAAACAAGCCAAGGCCAAAAAAGTATGGTCGGCCGGAGTAATGCAACAAGCTGAAGGCGTGGCACATCCGCACCCTTAAAGCGACTCTATGACAAAAGTATCGTGTTCAAAATGTACAATAGACGTCTGGGACATTCAATAACAGCGAAAGGACAAAGTTGGTGTTACACACGGCGTGCGACTGCCATAAAAGTCATTGTTTGCAAGACGCTCATAACAACATGCATACCAGCGGCCAGTTTTGTGTTAGTATTTTATGGCGCAAAAATAGCTAGGGTTATGCTGTGGCAAGCACGGGCTTTATTAAAAGTCACGTGGTAATGAAAACAATGTGAAGTATATGCAGGCCTATGTACCACTCAACCTTTTCGGCGTCAAACACGACCGTTTCAACTTCATTTTCCTGCGATAGTGCTCTTACATCAACAACCGAAGTTCATTTCAACCTCAAGAACAACGAGTTGTTGGACGACCCGATTAATAAAAATACACGTATATTCTAGTGATAAAATACGATAGATAACACATCAGCAGACTGATAACCTTAGGAAAGATAAGAAAACACACAATTCCAGTCTCACACTTGGATAAAGTTATCTGAAGTCCATCAGTGTTGATATTCAGGCCTTCCCAAGACTGGGTGGGCCAAATTCAAGTCTGGTAAGCTTGGGCAACCCTAGATGTATCTACGGTGTGGAACGTGCTCCAATTAAACCGCATCACGTTAGATGTTCATGATATAGAGCTGGAAGAAATGCATTACTTTGGAAACGGATTTTTTAATTGGCCAACAGAGAGAAGCGTCCACGAACACAACCAGGAAATCCTCCCCTCTTAATTTTGGCCAGAACACCAAAAGCTTAACAAGGCTGGTCCTTATTTCCTGTGGCCAAATTTGGAATCGTGCTTACAAACATGCGGCAGTTACGATAAAAATAATATTCCAACAAATCGTAAGCAAAAAATCAACTGCAAATGCCATTTTTCTAAGAACAGCCCAAGAACTTCATACATCCATCATTTAGTTTTTACAGCAATAAACTCTATAGATCAATCTCATGTCTTGGTCATTCGGTATATCATCAATACAGTGGCGTACCAAAGAGGGGGCTCAGGACACTCCCATTGGATATCGAGGTATTATTCTCTCAAATCACAAATTTTTAAAGCAAATTAAGTGTCCCCCTAGTTTTTCAAAAACTATCTCCTCTGCATGAACGGGTTGTTTCAGCGGTTTCTGCCGCCACTATTGTTGGTGACAGTATATGTTAAGATTCACCATTCAGATGCACTGAAAAGTTCAGACAAGATGCACTGAAAAGTTCAAACTGCACGCGTTGTGGAGTTCAACGTTGAAATTTAAACACCTTTCAGATAGGTGCAAACGAAAATTAATAATGGGTCAAAAGAATAGGGCAATGAAAACACAGGCAAGAGAATGGAGGAAATGCGGAATTTGACAGTGTATTCATGCCTATACTTTTGCAAGCAGTTCAGCCTTGACAT
>QLNU02015360.1:127933402-127954566 GCA_006491805.2 Dysdera silvatica
AAATAACTGTTGTCAGACAGTATTGTATGTGTACGATTTGCTGATTGTGCATTTGTTACTATTTACTAATCCAACTTATAATGGGATCAATTATGCAATGTCCCTCCAAACTGGACTCGGCTCACTACTGAGGACATTTAAAATTTTTTGGTCCCCAAATATGTGCCTGGCCGGACCTCGCAAAGGCATGATCGGGTCCAAGTTTTTGGTTCTTTTTCTTCAATGGTTGTGCAGAAGAAATAATGTGTTTCGATCATTTGTTCGGTATTTCCTTCGAAGTTTCGCACAATTTAGTGCTTTTCTTGCTAGAAAAAGTGAGAAGAACATCGTCGTGACGAGGGAATCCAAGGGTAATAACTAGGAAATGCTGCGCTTTTTACCAAACAATCCTCATATAATTTTCTTTTAAAACGTATTAATTCTCAAGAGCGCGTTATTCGCGCGGGACTCGACAAAATAAAAAGAACCATGGAAAGGCAAACTGCACAGCTGTATTAAGACGACGACCATTAGTGAAATTGTCACGTACAAGGAACTTGACAATGCTTTAATACTTTTCACTTTTTTTGGGGGGGGGGGGGGGGGTTCCCCTCTCACTTTCGTCTATCAATGATCGCCTATGAGCTTGTACGCACGTATGAGGAAGGTTAAAATAGTGCAAGTCAAATTATCCAAAAATGAAGTGATGTACATGCATACGTTTAATTCAAAAGTCGTGCAAGTCCAGATTCAAATGTGTTACAACGCATCTAGGAAACGTTTGTTGTTTGTATTTTCCGGCGCAAGGACGACAAGGGTCATGCTGCGCGGAGAACTACAGAGTTGTTAGTCGGTTAGCCTCCCCTTTTTTTTGCACGGTTAGGTGTCTAAACTGGGTGGGTTAACTAGGCGGATGTATTACAACATAACACCGAACGCTCCTAACTGGGAAACGCGCTTTTATTTCCAACATGCAAGAGAAGAAATTTTGCTTCCACCACTTTGGCTTTAACCCCCTCCCCTCCATTACGTTAAAGAGGGTGATTGTAAACAATTTCATAACATGCGCTAAAAAGAAATTAAAAACGAAAAGATATTAAAAGTGTCATATGTATATTATAGACACGTTTTAATATTTTTTCGTTTTTCATTTCTGTATTCAAACGTAGTACGACGAAGTTAACCCGCGTGCAGGCGCGCCGATTAGAGGAACGCGAGAACGCTCGCAGGGTGTTTTGCACCCCATCTGATTATATAGCATTATTTCATTAAAAACGTCCAATTTTACAGGCAACTATTTTACCATGTTTGGCGCAGTATAGCCCAGATGCTCTTGCGCCATAAAAAATCCAAACAAACAAATACAGGGAACAATAAGTGGAATTTTCTTTGTCACATTACCCGAAAGGATTGTGTCTTTGAAGGCAAGAGGGAAGAGTTTAGCCAGTTTTAGAAGCAAGGGTAGACTTTTTTTTTTCCCAAATTGTAAGTTATCGGGAATGAAACACCCCTGCTCGCGGATTAAAATACCAGTAATATTTTACTACTGCTGTGTGAAAACTGAGAGAAAATCTCCGGTCTTTTAGGTGTCCTTCATTTATGGCGAAGGCTTCCCTCTCTTCATTTCATACATCGATCCCTTTCTTCCACACTGCCGTCAATTATCGATTTCGTGAAATCGATCGCCACCGAACCAAGACACATTAATATGATTAGAAAGACTAAGAGGTAATGCCAGCTAAGTTTATATTGAACAGATACGTTAAAGAGAAAGTGTAGGGAAAAGAGCATAAGCAAAATCAAAGGCTCCGGCTCACCTTGAAGGAAAAAAATCCCTGACTTTCCCAGAGTTTTCCCAACAAAATTCGCTGACTAGTTGTTGGTTGATAGGGATGTCCTTGTGCCATAAAAACATAACCAAACTAATTCTCCAACATTTCGGGGAAAAAGAGCTCGACGTTCAAGTGAAATTTAGCTATTCAGGACAGAAATTGGGAAGGCTTTCCCTAACTTCACGAAGTTTAACCAAAAAAAAAAATCTTGTTTTTCCCTGACTCTTAGGGACGGTTTCAAATTCCATGACAATTCCAGATTTTGCAGGTGCGTGGATTGCTGAAAATATCTCCAAACTTTTTTCCAACCATTAATCAATAATTGCATCGAAGCTTTGAGAAAACAAATTTGGTTGAATCTCAAGGGCGCAAGGACACCGTAGGTCTTGCTGCGCCAAGACACGAATATATAAAATATTGGATACACAGCATAAAATACACACAAAGTATTAGTAATCAATATACAGAGTGGCCATAATTTACCGTGAGGTGTTTAAGAGCCCGATGGCGAGAAATCTATTGGGCCAAACCGAACGAAATTTGGTGTACATACTCCCAAGACCATGGGATTTTGATTTAAAAAAATCAGAAATTTCCGAAGTGTGAAATTAATGTTGCAAGTTTTTAGGATTTTACTAGCAAAGCACTATCATACTGAGTTAGCATGGAGCATCAGGTTGATCAGATAACGCGAAATACATTTTTGAACCTTTCTTGTATTCACAAATTGGCTTCAAGGTGCTAAAATTTGTATAATCTGTTTCTGGGTGAAGATATGGTCAGTTGCGCGATTTCAGCGCCAATTTCCCTTATGGTGGCAGAATTTATTTGTTTGTTTTTTGGTTTTACGGCTCAAAGACTACAGTGGTCATGCTGCGCCGGGACCTACTGTTTTCCGAGGAATCCGAACCTCTTAAGGCCTAGGGAACCAAACCCCGGACTACAGGTGGCAGAATTTGGAATTGTTTTTTTATTATTATTATTTTAGAAATCAAAATCCCATGATCCCAGAAGTATGCAGACCAAATTTGGTTCAGTTTAGTCCAGCCCAATAGATTTTTCGCTACGGGATTCTAAACACCTCTCATTAAATTATGGCCACCCTGTATATTGATATATTTCTGTTGGTAAGTGAAATTTAGTGCTAGTTAAAAGGAGGAGCACCGACTCTGGGGGCCCAGATCCTTTCAGTATGCGAAAATGAGTCGTAGAAATAAAGAAACAAGTGTAGCGGAATGAAAGCTTGTAATGAGGCTCCATAACCAGTGTAAATCTTTACGAGAGATTGCATAGCTCGTCGGCAGACCTCGTTCTACAGTCCAGTCCATAATTGACCGGCATTGTCAAAGAAATACGATTCAAAATATGCCGGGAAGCGGACGTCCACAAAAATTGACTGAAAAGCACAAACGTTTAATTGTTAGATTAATTAAGAAAAATCCAAAATTAAGTGCTCCAAAGATAAGAAAAGAGCTGCTGAATCAAGGTGTGTCACTGTCAGAAAGCATGGTGCGCCGCATTTTCAAAAATGCAGGGTACAATGGACGTGTAGCTCGTAAAAAGTTTTTCGTGTCAAAGGTAAACAGAAAGAAGCTTTTGCAATTCGCAAAAAAACATGTTGATAAAGGTCCTGACTTTTGGAATAGAGTTATATTCTCTGACGAGAGCAAATTTAATATATTTGGATCAGCTAGCAGGCAAATGGTATGGCGTAAAAAGAACACCGAGCTTCAACCGACGAACCTGTGTCCAACAATCAAACACGGAGGTGGAGGTGTGCAAGTTTGGGGCTGTATGAGTGCAGAGGGAGTGGGAAAATTGCACATTATCGACGGAATCATGGACCACAGAATGTATATTAACATTCTGAAGGAAAATTTGGGTCCTAGTGCTGCTCAAATGGGTCTTCAAAATAACTTTATCTTTCAGCAAGATAACGACCCGAAACATACTGCGTATAATACAAAGCTGTGGCTCCTTTACAATACTCCCAAACAGCTAAATACCCCTCCACAATCACCTGACATTAACGCTATAGAACATTTATGGAGCATTCTGGACTCGCGGATGAGAAAACGACGCATATCAAATAAAAATGATATAAAAATTGCCCTTCTCGAGGAATGGGCATCCATTTCAACGGATGTCACCAAAAACTTAGTGGATTCGTTGCCAAAACGCATGAAAGCTGTGATTAAAGCCAAAGGGAACCCAACGAAATATTAAGAATGAATTATTATTTTATTAATGAATTTTCTGACCAAAAAACAATTAGTGTACGAATATTTTTGACACATGAGCTATGTGTAAGTTTGTTCATTTTTTATTGTTATTTGCAGTGCACGTATATTTTTTTTTTTACTTTTTTTATGAAGTAAATACAAAAATTTATATTAATTGTGGTGACATTTGTCCCATATCTCTACATCTAATAATTATTATACAGCAGTTTCTTAAATAGAACACACTGCAGGTGTACGAATACTTATGGCATTCACTGTACTTTTTTTTTATTTATTTACAAGTGTTTGAACAAAGCATTGCAGACCTCAGGCCACTAGCTGAAACAAGACTTGAAAAACCGCCCTTTAAACATCTTTTACATGAACGATGGGTGTGGATGAATAAATTGGCTCATTTGCAAGTAGACACAAGTCGTGACCGATTCCTCCCAGCTTGCGTGACGACCGGACGATCTGAACTTTATTTTTGTCCGCTGGAAGAAACGCATCCACGAACACAAAATAAAAAAAAGTACAGCACAAGCTTACGGAAGAGTGCTCGTCGTAATGAAAAAACAAGGCTTTCAATCTGTGAAAACACTACCAAACACTTGATTTAATTTACGAAAAAAAAAGTTAAACACAGAAAATTATCAATCCAGAACGTTTAAGGATACGCAATGCATTCAAGCAAACTTACACTGCTGTGCTACATACAAAGATGTTTCTGAGATTAAGTTCATTTCAGATTTTAAGGACTATTTAAAAAAAAAAAAAATCTTTATGGCGCAAGGGCAGCAAAGGTCATCAAACAAGGTGAAATAGTACGTAAATAAGTATTTAAAAAGGATACATATTTAAAAAAAAAGTGACCGATTTCAGCAGGCATCGAATGCGAAAATACGAAGCGCTAGGCTGGTAACTTAACTACGCTACAAATTGGCTTGCGGAGGATGTATTTTAATCTCATATCGGATGCAAAATCTTTAAAAATTCATATCTACGAAAATAAGCCGCATTGTCACGAATGTCGAGACACGTATTTCCTTATTTTAGCTTTACTTGCATAAAATTTCATAAAAATCGGCGGGGCACTCACAGTGGGTTCTCCTTGTTAGTAATTTTTGGTACCTAACGGTGTTATCGAATAAATTCTAGTGCTTTAAGGAATTGCGGAACGTCCGTCGTCGAAGGGAGCGAGCAAAAGAAATTCCAGTTTTAATGTCCTGCTATTAACGAGCTGTTGAGGAAAAAAAGTGCTCGAGCTTTTTCCAGACTCCAATCTTGGAAATGCTTCATCACAAGGGTGGGTACATGATTTGATACATTGGGGCCATATAAGGAATAAATTTAAATTAATTGATATTATGATAATTTCAGTTACGAGTATTATCGTTAATTTTTGCTCGGTTGAATTTTCTTTAAAGCAAAATTTAGGGCTATATATAGCATTGTATTTTATGTTTTAATGCTCCCAGTATATGAGAACTATTTTTAAAAGCACACCAGTACTAGTTTTGTGGGTACATCAGTACGTTTTATTTTTAAAAAGCATACCAGTGCTTGTTTTGTAGTACATCAGTACAGTTTGTGGGTATAATAGTACAGTTATTTTTAAAATGTATCAGTACTTGTTTTATGGTACCTTAGTACCGTTTTTTTTTTTTTTTAAGGCACACCAAGTATAGTTATTGGTTACAACATTAGGGTTTCAAAATTGTAGACCTTGCTTATAATATCGGTATTTTAAGTTACATGTCAGGTGTAGTTATTGTTTGCAATATTGATATTTTGAAATTATCACGTGGGCGTGGTTATTGTTTGCAATATTGGTATTTAAAAATAAATTGCAAATGTATAATTATCGATTATAACATTAGTATTTTGATATTGCATATCGGGTAGGCCTATAGACCTTGATTATAGTATTGGTATTAAAATTATTGCAGTTGCTGTAATATTGCTATTTAATATATCTAATAATTAAGAATGGCTTTCGGGTTAAAAAACGTACCATTCTTTTACTGTAAAATGATGTCAGAAATTTTAAAACGTTATGACGAATTTGTCGTACCATATCTTGATGGCATTGCCATTTTTTCAAACACATGGTAGCTCCACCTAAAACATTTAAATCGAGTGTTATCACGAATAACAGCAGCCGGACTACCTATAAAACCTTAATGCATTCCTCTAATTATCTTGAACTAACCAGTATATATAGTATAAACTTTTTGCTCAGTTAAAAAGCATGACAGAGCATCACCTTCCTACTTCAAGTTTGGACATACTGGTGTGGCTGCATTGTTATCTTGCTGCGTTGTGCTCCACCTTGCTGTCATCTGTTATGAGTGACCTGTTAAAACTTTTCGTTCATAACTTCAAGAAAAGTTCTGCAAGGGAGGAAGGGCTGTACCCCCCCTCATTTACCAGCCATGTGAGATATGTCATTTGCCTCTTGACTATATCCCCTTTCGAACTCAGCCATAGCATGAAGATTTACTGATCTACACTCCGTCCATACAACTCGAATTTCTAACATAAAATTACAGTCCCTGGATCTGGGTTGACATCTGGAATCCGACCTTTGACATGTGTGAACCAGATCCGGGGATAGGATGGTAACAGTGACTTGAGACCAGAGAGGGGCCTGGACGCCGAGAGATACGCTACTATTAGACAGCCCTCCCTGGGCTCCTTGTACATAGAGAAAGTAAAGTTACTTTCAATGAATAAAATGTGATTTTAAATTAATTCTTCCAAGCGTCAATTGCCTGTCTCGAATTTTACTAGCTACGTTACAAAACAAAAATTGCGCGCCAGTTCTCCTTAGGATGGAGGAACCCAAGGGCAGAAGGTTAAATGCTTACATCACAGGATTTGGATAGGAACGCCATTAAATAATAGCTATTAAAAATACGAGCCCGATAACCGCCCTTCACACGTGGAACCTCTTACGAACCGTGAATTGACGACACACACACACACACAATCAAGGCTATTTAAATGAAAGCACAAACAAAATTCCTACATATTCCAAATCCCAGCGATGCCGTTTACTCCAGAAGAACCAGAATTAGGAGTTACTTTTCAGACCGTCGCCAAGACGGCAACGTAAGCTTCAGCTGGCCCGTCGCCAACGTGAAGCGGAAATGCGAAGTTAAAACGCAATAGAAAACACTATGGATCGCGGCACGTGCGTGCGCCACTTTGGCATGCACCAAAGCCAACAAACGTGCAACCTTAGTTTGTTTTCATCTCTCTCTCTATCGGTTCCTATCGATGAAACCATACTATTTGCTTGGAAGGAAAAAAAAAGGTTGTAAAAATCGACCACTACACAATCCTATCCTTGATAACGTTTACAAAAAAACTTCGATAATCGATCACAGCACGCTTGTGTCTTTTTTTCTTTTTTTGTCCACATGTTCAAAAATGGTGATATCTCTATTTTGTAACAATCTGAAAGATACAGCGAAATTGATTAGACGATGATGAAAAAGGAAAAATTCGGATAAACTTAAGAGTAAACAAGGACGTTTGTACGGAATGAGAAGTTTCAGACTTTTTTTCATTAATGAGATCAGGAACTTTTGCTTGTCTGCTGCATAAGTCGAATTTATGACTCAATAATCCTTTCCGATATCGTAATAAGGTACGCGAAAGTTATTAAATATCAATAAAAAAATCTTTTCAACCGATTGCCTAGTAAACCCGGTTTTGGTATATAAATTCGAGTTTTTACAACCACCTGAGGGCCCTAAAAGTTCAAAAAGGAACAACATTAAAATAAACGGAGAAAAATGTAATTCTAATGGCAAAAGTTTTAAAATTGTTTTTAAATGAGCTCTTTGTTTATGCAAAACTAAGATATTCACGAGACACAGGTCTCCTCTCAAACTTTCCTTTTGCTAACGACAGCTGAAGTTAAGCACCGAAAAGTGAACAAGCTTTAACTTACGCACAATCAAAATTTAACACTTCAACAATCAATAAATCCCGGTACCAAATAAAACTCCTGGATGTCTTATTAAACCTGACCTGTTAAAAATATATACGTCAAATCTAGCTCTTTTTATGCTGCCCTATATCGGAGTTTCTCAAGTGAGGCCACAAACCAATGCAAATGGGTCCCCACCTCAACGTTTCGAGTGTGGTTTGCTCTTCATGAACGCACAAAATAACACGAAGTCAAATGCAAATTCCTTTCTCCTCCCTTTATAACTTTGGAAGTCCAACCGGTGTGGGGAAATTCCGTACCTTTCCTAATTTTCGGCGTCTGAGGGGGAAATCGAGCTCATAAAAAAAATAGAGAATATGTAATTTTGGTTCCTAAATCGGAAAAGTAGTTATCAGTCTATGGCAGTGGTTCCCAACTCAATTTAAGCCGCGGACCACTTTTTCACTTCAATTGGACTCGCGGACCACTTTTTTACTTCCCTTGGATCACTTTGACGAATTCTCAAGAGTTGACTGCAAGACCTGAATAAAAAAGGGAGCCTGGTCTTTTTTTGGGGGGGGGAAACGTGTTTGTAAAATCGTTCTTTGGAAAAAAATAATAATAATAATGATAAAGAGGGAAAAAAACAAAAACAAATCTAATAATACAGTCAAACCTCGTTAAGATGAACACGCTTAAGACGAATTACTTTTAATACGAACCGTTTTCTGAAGTTCCGTCAGATTGTAAAATACTACAAATATGCAATCAATTTCATTTTTATAATTAATTTTAATATTTAATAAATAAGTTTTTAATTTTTTATTTTTTAATAATGACCCGTCCCGCGGACCACCAGTCCTACGGGATACTTTTTCGAGATCAACGCAAATAGTTCGCAAAAACGTGAGTCTATTACATCACGTTTCCCTTTAAGGATCTAGATATATAGGTCCTTGCACAGGACTTCAAAAAGGGGAATGTTAATAATAAAGTATTTTCCAGGGGGGGGTGGGGAGATTTTTTTTTTTCCAAATGTGGTTTTATTAACCCAACCCCATCCCTTCGCACAGCAGTCTAAATAGAATCATTATTTGCCATTGTTACAAATAGCAATTAGCCATGACTTCGAATAAAAGTAATATGTCATATAAAAAGTCCATTACGAGTACATAACTGAAGGTGTTCATGCAAATAAACGACGGGCCTTCCCGGTAAAAAATAAATTTTACCTGCTGGAGACCCAACAAATCAAGAAGACGTCAAAATACTATCAGGTAGAAATTTAAATATTTTTTTTACTGTTTGTGTTTAATATCTTCAGGAATTTCATTCCAATATTTTATTGCCATGTATTCAGTTCCCATCCTGACCAATTCAATCCTAATCCTAGAAATCTATCAACCACGAGAAATATGAAGAACTCAATGTATGCAAGGTTGTAGATTTACTGTCAAAGCATTTATTTTCCAGTACAATGTGTATTAAAATACGTTTTCTTTAAAAAAAAAAACCTGCGCTTTACATGCGTACTTTTTTGCCCTACGGAGCAAGCTAGGTACTCTTTAGACAGAGAAGTCATCCCCAGAAGTATATTTCACGTCCCACGACCATGCTGTAGGTTATCAGAGACTGAACCAAGGACTCGACGTGACCCCTGAACTATGATAGATACATTTACACACAACCCCTGACTTTCTAGGACTTGAACCCAACTCATCAAGTGTTAAAGGTCAGGATCGTAACCATTGGGCATCACATAACAAGGAAGCCGATATTTTTAGAAAGTTTAGAGGTATCATCCACCGAAAATAGCCAGGTTTCAATGTTTACAAAACCATCCCAGAGATATATCGACACAACTAACCGATTCCCGAAGTTTTTTGGGGAAAAAAAGTCTCTGGTTTTCTTTATTTCCATTCCTAATCTGCTCATGCCATATGGCCATCTTGTTTGCTTTCAAGACGGAAGTTCCAAGCCAGGTCTGTTATTATCACAGCCAGTCAGGGCGCCACAGCCAGGCCCAAACAAGTATCGTCCTCTTGATAACAAGCGACAGCTGCATGAGAATTCAGTTAACCTTGAACGATTCGAGCACGCAATAACACGAGCAGTTAGTTCAACACAAAATCCTCATTACATACTAATTACCTGTACACGCGAAATAAAAAGCTAAAAAATAATTTACTCGATGTTTTTAAGATCAGAAACGAACGGATATGAAGCTGTTTTAGAAGAGCTCCAGACCCTCTCCTCCATTCGTTTTCCTCGTCGGGAAATTCGGTCGAACACGTGGCAGAGTATTGATTTTAGGAGGAGACTGGGTCTCGGCTCTTCCAAAATTATTCAAGGCGCTCTTTTCCATTCCCGAATTTTACAGTCGCGGAGTTTACAAACAAACAGCAAATAAACAACCTCCAAACACCACTGTCATAGTGAAACTTGCCACTGTGCTGTGTTGGGCTTGATGTAGGCGCATGCTCAGTTCTAACCTCCTCGGATGGATGGTTTCCCGACCCGACGGAGTAGATTGGAAATAGAGGGTACAAAAACAACGTCGTACGACTTTGTAGTGGGAATTCAACCTTCTGTTTATAGCAGAAATTCTTAAAACTTTTTTGGTCACGGAGCCCTTTTAAATCCAAAACTATATGACGGAGCCCCAAATTCTATCACGTAAACCTTAAAAATTTAGCAATTCATTACCTGTACAAGGAGGCATTAAACTATTAAGTAAACCCCTTAGAAGGGATGGGGGTTTAAACTTTGCGTATTTTTTTATTTTTGGCAACGAAGAGAATGAACTCTGCTAACGTAATCATAGTTCTGTTGTATTATTTTCGATGTCTTACGCATCGAAAATAATACAACGAGCACAGTAGACCTTGTTGCCAAGTGATAACTACCCTAACAGAATTGCAATAATTAATTCTTAAATAAAACCTAAATCAATTTATAAATTTCTTTAAAAAGTGGTATTTGCAGCAGCAAATAAAAAATCAGAGAATAAAAACCTCACGTAAGCATGGGGATGGGTCAGCTATTTGCATTTTTTTTTTGCTTATTTGGTTATATGGATAAGGGTATAAAGCAGCCCAAAATATATGCTTAAATTTAAATAATACTGGAGCGACCTTTAAACGGTGGTAGGAGGAAATACGCTAACAAAATTCCTACCCTCTTTGCGAAGGAGTAGTTGGTGAGACAAAGATCACACATTTTTAAAATTTTTAATCTTATTTTATTTTAAGAAATTTTTATGAAATTGTGACCATACATATTACATATAAAAGTACCCCACTTTGGAACTAAAAAAATAAATTAATAAATTTAGTTAAGAAGATACTATTTTTCCAATTCCTGATTATTTTGATGCCAATATTCTTCGCGGAGCCCCAAAATATTACCCGCGGAGCCAGAGGGCTCCGGGGAGGACAGTTTAAGAACCACTGGTTTATAGCGTTAGAAAAAGCACAAACTACATGTTATGTTGACATGCACGGGTTGATAAAAAAAATTAAACCTTTTAAAACCTTAAATTGGCGTTTCTCCAGTTCACTATGAGCCAATGGTAAAATTTGAGAATTGAACTCGAAATTGTAACGAGTTTTTGCATCTAGTCAATTTATAGTTAACTATTAGTTATTAAGGGTTACGCCAGCGTATTGCCAAATTAATTGAAAGTCGCGTCTAGCGGAAGTACAAATTCATGCATGCGTAGTTAAAAATTTGTAATGAACTCAGAACTTTGAAATGAGAGACAACATAGAAATTAATGGACAAAATTACAAAATACCATAATTTTGTCATTCATGACCAAAAAAATAAAAATAAAACACTATAATTTTCTTCTACATTTTTTCTCCCTGGAGACTTATCCTTTAAAAAAATACTTATATGTTTTGATCTTAATAGGCAGATTTGGTAAATTTTCGAGACATACGACCAAAAAGTTGGGAAGATCGGCAACTATGTTAGGATAAAACTTGGGGTTTGAAGGTAATTGCGGCAAAGCAAAACCCAACTTCCGTCTGCTGCAATCAAGTGAAAGGGATTACTGTTTTGATACTTTTTTTCCGACTCGAGCTCTAACACATCGTTTACAAGTTCGTCAACCTGTAAAACCGGTCAGAGTCAGTTACAAACAGCTGCCAAAGTGAGGTAAAAAGTTCCATAAGAAGCAAAAAGAAAAAATGCTGGCAACATATTTATATTGACAGCAAGATTGGTTTTATTATTGCAGGTCGTATATATTACAGTTGGGAGAAGGGGTGGGGGGCCCAAATCGACAGGCCGCATTGGATTAGGGTTCTTCGGGCCCCGGATGAATTATTTATGACTGAAAAGACAGCTATCCCCATTCGTGTAACAAACGTTAATGCACCCGTAGAGATTTAATATTAATAGATAGCTAGTATGAGGTCCTTATATTTTTTTGTACAACTCTTGACAGATTATGGTTAAAGATGCTAGACTGTGTTCCCTTAGACCCAGTGATTATGATCTAGCTCCGATAATATACTAAGTATCACTACAAATATATCTAAGGCTATTATTAGGGTGTACAAGCACATTTACCAAGCATAAGAATCACTACAGAAAATGGAAAAATGGGGATGAACACTAACTAGTCAGCTTGCACTATTGGCGCATTGCCTCTTATGTCTGTCTACTGCAGGATTTTCAAACATTTTTTGACTCACGGTTCACTTTGTCTCTCGTACACTGACGACGGCTCCGAAATACCTAAAAATGTACGAATTACATGTTAATATACATATTAGACGACGTCGCGACACCCTTGGCCAAAACTCGCAACACAGCCTTTGAAAAAAAAAATCCTTGGTGTATAGTTATATAGTCACGAGGGAAGTACTATTACTTGATAAGAGATCTAATTATCACCTTACCCACAACTCATGCATTTGAGCAATAATGACGATACATTTATATACCGCACCTTAAAAACAGACTCGTGACAACTCATAACACATAAGCGAACTGTTTAAAAGTAAAGCAGCTGGAAACACGATAATCACGTTCACAAAAGCACGTTCTGTTATTCGTCCAATATCTTATTCTGTTGCTACCATCAAACTGAAAGGTGTGTATCCAGAATAACACCATTCAACAGCCTTC
This sequence comes from Dysdera silvatica, assembly GCA_006491805.2. Lineage (NCBI taxonomy): Eukaryota > Metazoa > Arthropoda > Arachnida > Araneae > Dysderidae > Dysdera > Dysdera silvatica. The sequence goes on from QLNU02015360.1 coordinate 127,946,515, forward strand.
GGTGAAGAGTGTGGTAAGCTTGGAAGACCCGGGCTGCACCACAAGATGGTGTCATCTACGGCGATTTCCTGAAGAGTGGAGAAAAAACAGAACATATATATATATATAGTAGGGATTCCATCTACATACAAATCCACCTCTCCTACTTCGAAAGTGGCTAGATACATACTCTTAAACCAGTTTGGACCACGCACTGGGATCTCACTGACGACCACGATGGAAATTTGAACATCCATCCAACAGCGAAAATGCCTACTTTCTAGATACCACCTCGTTAAAGTAACCCAACAACCGTGACTGCTTAAATTTAAAATATCACGGATTTCAATTCACCACTATTTAGAGGATTAGCCTGGCATCGCAGAACGGAGGAGGGGAGTGGAATGAATTTAACGAGTACGGCAAATTTTCGCCATGTTGCGTAAGTAATGGTTCAACTTTTCGCGTGTGAAGCATAACAGATTTCCTTCCTCCCAAAGTTTAAAGGTAAATTGGATAAGCTGGGAGATTAGAGGACTTGTCTTTGCACCGAGGTGAACCTGAAAGACTGTTCGAAATCTGCTATCAACCATGCTTGTGTGTATGTTTTATCGCTCTTTCCACTATCTAGGGTACAAAACTCAATTATCTTTCATTTTGCTGACTGAATTCGTATCCCTCAGTTTCTTATCCCTGTCGAAAGAAAAACGTCGATTATAGGAAAAAGAGGAGTCGCCACAATTCACTTCATCCGCAATCGGCGCTTACGCTTGGTTACTATGAAATAGCTTTTTGGAGATTTTGGTTACTATGAAATAGCTTTTTGGAGCAATGTATCTACGCGATATTTCTGTGTACATTACAATTCTACAACACGAGGGTTTTTACAATGGTGGAGAATGTTTTGGGTGTATGTATTTTTTCGGAAATTGGTGTGTATATATTTTCACCGCTCCTTATCAAGTTTTTAAACTGAAGAACTGGAACTAAATAAAATTCCTACTTACACCGAACTTTTATAAAATGAGAGTTCATAAAACTTTCAAAGCAAGTATGGGAATTTTTTTTTTTTTCAAATTGACCACTGTACATATGAGAGCACGCAATATTAAGTACCTAACGAACGTGTGAATAAATACTACTATAAAAGGACACTTACGCACGATGGTTTGCATTCTGACGGAAAAAAGTTACAGAAGAGCAATGCACAAATCAATCCGATCTCGAAACAGAGATTCGATGAACCATACGTACTGGAAATCACACCTGGCTAATGAGCTCCATGCAGGGGGATCTACCCAAATTCTATTTCAAACTTCCCTGACTTTTCCAGGTTTTCCAGACCAAGTCTTAATCGATTTCCAGTCGCTAATTACAGTAAACAACACACAACGCATTAAAATTTGCATAATCAAAGCAAGTTTCAAGACCATAAAAATCCATTAATGCATTACCCAAAGCCATTTATAACTCAATTATAGTGAATTTACAAATTCAAAAGCTGTATTAAAAAGTGTATTTCTTTACACTAAAAACTTGCATTAATTAAATATTTACAACGACGTTTTCATTTGGCCCTTTTTGAGTTCATTACAAAAGAGTTTAACTATATAATCGCAAAGCTGTGTTTAACTATATAATTGCAAAGTGTGCATGAGTAGATATAAGGGGAAAGAAGATTTGTATGATCAAAATCTCTTACAGATTAGATAGATAATTTAGTTAAAACACTTTTTTTTCCAAGTTTTAGTTATATATTTGGCAAACATTTTCTCCGAAGAAATATACGGGCTTAATAATTTTATATAAATTATATTAGTTTTGGTGAAAAATGGTAATTTTTGGAAGAAGTTTAGTCAAAAGTCCAAGTTTTATCAAAATTTTCAGTAGGCAATGTGGTACAAAAAGCACAGTTTAGGAAAATTATTTTAATAAGTTATTTATTATAACAATGAATTTCAAATTTCCCTGACTTTTCCAGTCAGAAAACACTTCCCTGATTTTTCCAGATCCATAGCCACCCGTTTAAGAAAGTGTTCAAAATCGCTCACTGACACCAAAGTGAATGATTTTGCCAACATCTAGCCGTTACTGGGGAAACTAGAGCGGCCAATGCCATTATAACAACTATATTTCATCCACGAAAAGTAGTCCGATGGTACCGTTAGAAATAACGGGAGTTGACATCACAAACGGCCTAGCCGATTACAGTAGAGGGGAGGACGTCATTTCAGAACTGGTTTCTCATGCAGACAAACGTTCACTAAAAAACAGTTCTGAAATGACATCCTTCCCTCTGCTGGAATCGGCTAGGCCGTTTGTGACGTCAGCTCCCCTTATTTTCTAACGGCACCATCGGACAACTTTTCGTGAACGAACTATAAGTGAAATTTCAGTATTCTACAGTTTGGAATTTTGTATGAACAATGACCGTTTTTGAAATAAAAGTTGACCTTTTCTAAAGTTTCTAGTGGAAACTAATAGAAGTCTATATCAATCTCAAATATATTTAGTACATCAGCTCTTCCTCACGAGTCACCAAGTCATTCTTTGAAGCGGGATCTTTTAACCGGGATTTCGCGAGATCGTGGTGTTTAAAACAATACAGAAAACGTCATACTGCGTCGGAACCTTCAGTTTTCTGCGAAATCCGAACCTTTGCTAGAAGGGGACGTAAACGGCGGGCAGAAAAATGGAACGAAATTCTACGATACCATTGAGAGTCAAACCCGGGTTAGTGGCAGGGAACACGAGCGCGTTACACACTACTAACTACTAGGTCACCGTAGGGCGCGTAGTAGTGGACCTACATTTTCACAAAGAATTCGAGCTTCTTGAGACCTAGGAAACCAACCACCAGAATACAATGAGCAGTCGAAGCGGTCTGCGGGACTGCACCGATTTCATTTAAAAGCCAATGAATAATAAACTTGTTTACTATCATTTCTGCAGAAAGTATGCGAAAATGAATCGTAGAAATAAAGAAACAAGTGTAGCGGAACAAAAGCCCATAATGAGGCTCCTTAACCAGTATAAATCTTTACGAGAGATTGCATAGCTCGTCGGCAGACCTCGTTCTACAGTCCATTCCATAACTGACCGGCATTGTCAAAGAAATACGATCAAAATATGCCGGGAAGCGGACGTCCACAAAAATTGACTGAAAATACAAAGCTGTGGCTCCTTTACAATACTCCCAGCTAAATACCCCTCCACAATCACCTGACATTAACGCTATAGAACGTTTATGGAGCATTCTGGACTCGCGGATGAGAAAACGACGCATATCAAATAAAAATGATTTGAAAATTGCGCTTCTCGAGGAATGGGCATCCATTTCAACGGATGTCACCAAAAACTTAGTGGATTCGTTGCCAAAACGCATGAAAGCTGTGATTAAAGCCAAAGGGAACCCAACGAAATATTAAGAATGAATTATTATTTTATTAATGAATTTTCTGACCAAAAAACAATTAGTGTACGAATATTTTTGACACATGAGCTATGTGTAAGTTTGTTCATTTTTTGTTATTTGCAGTGCACGTATATTTTTTTTTTTACTTTTTTATGAAGTAAATACAAAAATTTATATTAATTGTGGTGACATTTGTCCCATATCTCTACATCTAATAATTATTATACAGCAGTTTCTTAAATAGAACACACTGCAGGTGTACGAATACTTATGGCATTCACTAGGCGGCAGAATTTTGTGTATTAAGTCTGATATAATCAGATGTTTAGCCGAGAAGACGTCATGCTTTCCATTTAACTACCAGTGTTCGATAGGTTTTTAATTTTTGCTAAAATTCATTTCAATAAAATTGAATTTGATTTATTATATACCAAAAAGAAATAATACTTCAATATAAGTTAATATTGTTTAATGTTTATGTATCAATTTATGGGTTTGTTTCTCAGCAAATTTAACATCAATACAAGAAGTTTTTGGCGTATATTGAATGTAATATGTTCTTACCACTGATTTGGGGGGCAGACGGGTAAGAAGGGGTGGAAAAATATTAAATCCGCCCGTGTATAGAAGTAGATAATAGAGGGAGGTAGTGGAAAATCCCGATTCGTCGAACATGCGTGGTGGGAAATTTTTAAATATTTAGCTAAAAAAAAAACGCTATATCAAAAATAATCCAAATACGATTATTATCAGGTCCGACACTGCACATCAATATTATAAATGAGGAAAACGCCTTTTTACATTAAAAAAAACTTCGTCAGAGACGTAGTTACATGGGCCCAGAGATGCGCCCCGGGCAAATAATCCAGAAAACTACGTGTAAAATATTAATTTTTAATACGTTACGACAGTCCAAATTAATCTTAATCGGACGACAGATAAACTATGAAACATTTTGCAAGTCACATAAAAAGAACAGGCGAGTGACAGAGGGCTTGCTGGTCATTTGGCAAGGCACTTCTAGACAAAATGAAAGGTCGAAGTCATTTGTGCTGTGACCAAGGTAAAGCTTTCCAGCAGAATTAAATAAATCCATTTTTACAATGCCGGTTCGTAAATGAAAATTTTCTAGGATGTTGGTAAGTCCGGCCAGACCATGAGGGAAGAAAAGGAATCACCAGTCAAGGATTTTCATAGTAATTTACTTTGGTAATAAATGATTTTAAAGTACTTTCTTTGCCATCCATGCATATTTAAATCTCTCTTGCTGAAGGCTACAAGTTTCTCTCTCACCAATGTTCCAACCAGGAAATTTTTAACATATTCAGAAAATAAAATATTGCTTAAAGGATAGGAGAGAGGACGTGCTGAACACATTTAATGGAAATGTCTTTCCAGTTTTTATTTGTGTGAAATGCGAGACCCAATTTTACAAAGAGGAATTCATGGAAGTCAGTGTGAAAATAAATCGCGGGCACTGGATTAGGAAATGGGAAGGTTTATAGACGAAAAAAAATGGTCTCAGGAAGAGGGAACTCCCTGCACTGAGGCGGTCTTACGTGCCGGTAATTATGGAAGACTTGGGATTGTCGATGTGACCGGTTTAGACCAGATTTTTTTTTCGCCAAAATTTCGTCAAAACATGTTTGAAGGAAACATCTCAAAATTACTTACGAAACGTGGCTGGAGGGCATTCATTCCCCACTCATCTAATGGAATCCAGAATCCTCGGAAAACGACAGCTCTCCCTCTTTTTTGCCACTCGGGCACCCCGGGAAGCGAGGGAGATTGAGGTAGCAAAAGAGAATTTCTGGGCAATTTTAGGGGTTGGGAATTTTTTTCTTCTTTTGTGCAGATGAGGAGTAGAAGATAGAAAAATGGCACTTTCCTTCCAGGGCTAAATTTAGATGCAAATCAACGGTCGGCCATTGCTCCCATCCCCACATGTACATTGGATAACATTCCTTTGTGGCTCTGCATTTCTTTTGTTTGCGCTCGAATCCAAAACTTCAGTCAAAATTGGAAGAATTGGGGAGGAGGCTTTGTTGAAAAGGAGCCCCCTACCCCAGAAAACATTTTCGAAGGATGAATCATTCTTTGCTATATGAGATAACACCTCCCAACCCATGCAGTTAAGATTGTAAAATTCTACGCCCGTCAACTACAACGCTAATGACATCTATTAACTTTACGTTATATTAAAAATAGTTAAGGGAGAAGGAACTAATCCTGTGTGATCGTCTCATGGCTCAAGCTGCACACTTTAGACACGTGCCTCGTTTTTTTAATCATTTCCTTAAATAAAAGGTGGAGAAGCACTTGAAAAATTAAATACTGTAATTAATGTAAGGTTTCTGCTTCTGATTGCTAGGTAAATTTCAAGACTTTTTCACGAAAATTAAAAGATCATTATAAACTGCCCTCAAAGAGGTGTGTTCAGAAATGCCAATCGTCCAGAGACATACAGAAACATTCTAACTCGACGTATACTGCATCATAAACCACGATACTAAGATTCTGTTCCCATAAATGAAGGCTGGCAAAATATACAATTAACAAATCGGGATGAGAAGGAAACGATGGTGTTTTATTTAAATGCAATTATTTACACTTAATCTAGTGGCATCGCTACGCCCAATTTTTAGAGGGTTGGTTGCGGATGTGCAAAGAGCTGGACTTTATGTCTACCCCTCCCCCACAAACTAAGTTGTCACATACTGCGATAAGCGCAAAAATGAACGTAACATCGTGCGAATACATTAAAGATTAATTAATAAGATCATGATTCGATGGAGAAGAACACGTTCCATCTCCGAATACATATCGATACACGTTCTACCCAACATCAAAGTACGCTACATAACGCTATTACTATCCCTTAAACTGTGCATTATGTTTTAACACTAAAATTATGTATATAGTAAATGGTTGGTGCACGTTGACATAGAAAGGACCCTTCCTTAGGAACCCTGAGCTGTCAGCCCATTATGAAGATTTACAACGCTCCTAACAGAAAAAGCGTAGTTAAAACTGAAGACCAGTGAGATAAGGTCAATCGTTATTTTCCATTTCATAAAATCACAAAATTCTACACCATTTGACAACAACAGCGCTTAATTGAAAAAAAATCGCTTACATACATATCTTATTGTACTATAAATATGATGGAAGACTAACTAGTGCGTTTGGGTTTTGTGACGCAAGGACATTCAAGATCACGCCGCGCCTAAACCTACACTTTCCAAGAAATCCGAATCTCTTTGACCTAAGGAATCACCAAACCCGGAACTGCGAATCTGTCGAAAAAACTAATTTCTACTCGTGCTGACTTGGCTAATTATGAAATAATTTTACACTGAGCATCACAAAATAATAATCTACAACGGAAAAATACACTGCGCGCAAAACAAGTTGATACGTCATCAGTAACTGTCATCGGAAACTGACACCTATCGACAATGGGATTTCTTCCTCCCAAAGACCTTCGACTACTACATTTCATTTCCATGCACGCTACTAGGATTATTATATTGCCGAATCTGGGGTTCCGAAATGTACGGCGATTGGCTTGCACATGGCAGTTAGGGAAAAATGTGTGTACTGCGCAGAAGTTGGGAGCATCAACAGCCGTGAGTTTGCGTCGAGTCAAGGCCAAGGCCATCCAGCCCTGACAACCAATCCAACAGTACTCTCCCTTAATCATTAAACCGTCTTATTTACTTTTAGCTTCCGTTTACTAACAAAGCTGCCCAGGCAAGTTGTGGTTTGATAGGGGATAGAGGGATGAGGGGTCTGCATGCATATTGCAATGTTAGTGCTAGGTACAAGGAAGTTGGAAAAATTAACCATTTCGAATTGCTGCGAGACTTCTTTGTACGACGTCCACATCACGGCAGATTACGTACTTATCGGGAGCTTAGTATTTACTCAGTGGCGCACCCAGAATATCCCCAATGGGGGGGCAGTGTTACAAGGAATTTTTGGTGGGAAAAAATGGCCAGACGTCATATCAATTACGTTTGTCTTTCTGTGTACATTAATCATTATTAAATTACTAATTATTCTATAATGCAAGATACTTATATTTTATTTCATAATATAAACAAAAAAAATCGATATTGAGGAAACATTGAAATTAGACAATAAAATTATAGGTAGAACAAATGAAATTTCTAGGAATTGAAATAAATGAGCACTTAACTTGGAATAAACACAAAGGTAATTTGTAAAAAAAGAAAAAATGCAGGTATAATTACAAGGTTAAATGACTTAATACCTTACCACTGTGAAATAACGCTATACTATTTATTGATACATAGTCACATAATTTATGGAAATAGTGTGTGGAGTAGGGTAAACAAGGTTAATCTAAAAAAATTACAATCAATAATTGATAGATTATTAAAAAGAATAGGATACAAAACTAACAAAAGTATAAAACAAAACTAGAAAATAATGTAATGAATATAGAAGAAATACATAAAATAATAATGATATATTTAAGAATTAAACAGGTAAATATGACGAAACTATAAATATGGACAAAAATATAAATATAAAAAATACAAGATCAGGTAACACTTTAAAAACAGAAAAAATAAGAACAAACGTGGGGAAAATATATAAATTATTATGGAATTGATAAATGGATTAAATTA
>QLNU02015360.1:127958308-127994258 GCA_006491805.2 Dysdera silvatica
TATTATTAATAAAATATGCTTGCAAAAACTTAGCTAAAAATGCTTAAAAATAAAAAATTTCTGACACTGAATAAATTCATCTATATTTTTTTTACATTTGTGGTATTACTTGAACTGAGTTTGTTGAATTACTACTTGTAAGTTATTCAACAGTGTTACTTTGATGTGAGATGTGTCTCCACCACATGGATGGTTATAAACAAACAGGTCTTCCTGTATAATGTCTGCATTGAATGGGTAATGTTGGATCCTTAAAATATTTTTAAACCCATGATTATTGGCTCATAACGCCTATCAAGATTTGTACATTGCAGATCCAATTCTTCTTTCTTATTCAGACCAGCTATGATCTGCCTAAATTTATATATATATATATACTACATCATGTGTATGTGAACATAAGGAAATGAATGTGAGTGTAAGAGGAAGCTTTACTTTCAGTATTTAGAACGGCGGTATTGAGAAATACCGTATATATTGATTTTACATTTAAAGTGAGATCGTTCCAGAATATATATAGTGGAACCTGGTAAAGTGATCACCTTTATAAATTGACCACCTGCATAAAGTGACCACTTTATTAAGAGAGAACTAGTAGAGACTTAGTTATGCTTATACCAAAATATGTCGTGTATACTGACCATCTGTCTATGGTGTCTGTTGCAATCTAATCTCAAAAGTGGTCACTATAGGCAGGTTCTACTGTATATATATATATAAAGTGCGCATCTCAATTGTTTTGGTAATGCGAATTAATAATGGCAGACTGCTTGGTCTATCTACCTCTCATAAAAAATAAATATCTGTTATTTTTATGCCAGTACTTTTTTTTTCGTTGTTTTAGCAGAATGAGATTTGCAAATAAAAAATTAAATGCACTTATGCTTATAAACGAAAAAGATGCCCCTAAAGAAATGTCAAATACCTTGAATTTTACAGTTTGAAATTCCCAGGTCACAATGAGAAAATGGAGATTGGTTTGCGAGGCTATAGAAAATTTCAGCTCGCGTTTGACGAATCCGAAATAGTTTAAAAGAAGCATAAGAATATTAACACTCACACACGTTCTTCCAAATAAAGCAGAAGAATAATTTTTACAATTCCCACCTTTGCGAGTTTATTTCTTCGTATTCATTTTAGCTGAGCTTCATTTTCTTACGTATTTTCGATTCCAGTGAATTGAGAAAAAATATTCTTGTCAATTGCTTTCTGTCTTTCGTATCGAAATTGTTTTGGAAACGTCGCAGCCATGAGAGTGAAAGGGCTTACATTAAAATTAAAATAAGCAACGGCGAAATCTTTTACAGTGATGAAACCAACAACGAAATTGACTTCGTAATTATCTTCTTGTATCCATCAGGATATAATTTGTTTATAAATACGAATTTTAGTTTAATATTTGGCAAGCCTGGTTTAATTGTTTTTGTTCGAAAAATTGATTATTATTCATATATCTTCGCCATACTTTAAAATTTGTCTAAAACCCTTTGGTACAAAAGCATATTTACATATCAGAAATCTATTTAAAAAGAAATTTACAAGCTATCGCAGTTACATATTTATAACTGCGACAGTTTGTGTATTTCTTTCTATATATATTCAACTCAGGTTTCTTCCTTTATAATGATATCAGAAGTAGCTATTAGGATCCTCTTACGGTATTTTCATGGCTCCCATATGCACCTTAAAGTCCTGAAGTACATAGGACACCCAATTTTCACACCCTTGGTAAATGTAGGCATCCTAGAACCTATTTTCTACTAAAATAGGGCCATTATTACAGGTTCAGAAACAGAGTCGGACCGGGTCCTCTCAAAAGGCGAGAGTCCTTGTCTATTCGGAGGCGCGAGTCCGGCACGAGAGCCAGGCCACCCCTGCTCAGAAATATAAAAATAAAGGGGAGTTGAATTTTGCTACGTCCATAATTTCAATACGAATTGATCGTTAATAGAATGCGACAAAAATTAAATCCCGCGATTATTCTCTTTAAAACTTTCTTTACTTATTACACACAGATTTTCTCTGACAAACAAGCAGGAGAAAACACTACGTGGTTGATCACGGTAGCTTATTGGTCAGTGCACCGAGGCTGAAGTCAAAGAGCCGCTGACTTAAGTCTAGTCTGGAGCATGGTTATTTATATTTTTCTCTTAGATTCTCATGAATCAAAGATGAGTTCTAATTTAAACCACTAATCAAAATGTGAAAACAATTAATTGCTGTAATAAATGTCTCCGCTTTCTGATTAAGACAAGCTCTCTTTGAACAGGGAAAACGAATTTCAGAAGTTTTATTTCGTATTTCACTTTAACAATTTAATTAACCGATACATAATCCAGTGAAAGTCCTCTTAACGGACACTCTCCAGATACGGTCACTCCGTTTTTATTATTATATAGGAATTCCTTCACAATAATATCCCTCTTTTACGGACAATTATTTTTTTAGGTGAGTATCCTCTAAAACATGTGGGAGATTTACTGTACGTCACTAACAAGTACTACGTGGTACATCCAATGAAAAATTTCATAGCCTATGTGCATTTCTCATATTTTGATAAAATGCCGGAGTGGTTGAAAAAATGATTTTTTTTTTCCCTTAAAAATTGAACAGAATGAATAAAAAGAGTAGTTCTTTATATAAGAAAATGGGAAAACGGTTACGTGTATTTTTTAATATTATTACAAATTATTTAGATTCTTATAACACTTTGTGGTTCAATGGTTGACAATATAAGGCTTTGCTCTATCGAACCTTGTTTTAGAAAGCGCTGGTTCGACCATTCTAGCTTCGTTGGAGTTCCTATAAACTTGAACGTTCTGTCATCGGTTCCGTAAAGCTGTTTGAAGGTCACTGTAAGTCGTTGATCCCATTTCAAGAGATCTGGTGGTCAGACTTCAAACTAGTCCACCAACATCGCTTCTTACATTTCCTTTGGCGAGCTCCCATTTTCATTCTATCTAACCTAACCTGAATGAGCGAATATACAACATTTAACTAAGGAATACTCATTTTTTTCCACAGAACGTATCGTTCTGTTTTAATAAAAATATCCTATCTCCATTTTCTGCATAACTGAAAAAAAATACCGTCTCTAAAACTCTTGCCGTAGAGCAGTGAAGGAACGTTGCCATCTTTCTGTGAATTAACTTCCTATAATATTCTGTGGTTTTGTAGTCCCGTTTTTGTTAATTTAATAATTATATGTAATCACAAATCATTAGAAACGGCTCTGCAGTGGTGACGCGTTGAACTAGCGTGCCGTTAACCAGGGCTTGATTCCCAATGGTATCGCAGAAAGCTTACCATTTTTCTATCAGGTTTAATTCTGTTGGTAGTAGAGGATCGGATTCCTCGGAAAACTGTGTATCACTATCAGGGCCGCCGTTTAGGGGGGGAATACGGGTACCCGGGCCCGTGATTTTTTTATCAGAGGGCCAGTTGAGAAAATCGGTACTGGGCCCGTTATTGTTAGCGGCGACCCTGGTTACTGTATGGCATGACCTTTGCTGTTCTTGCGCTGTAGAAATGCAAACAAAATTGTTAGGAAAACAGAAGTACAGTGAAAATCGGTTATAACGACCTTCAAGGGACCGTGCAAATTCAGTCGTTATAAACGATATCTTTTTAAAATCATAGTATAATACACTCTAAGAGTTTTATAAATCATTTTGATAGTAAAAAGTATTAAACGTTTAGGTTTCAAAATTAAATAAAAATATATTTAATTATAATGAATTTAATTTCCGTCTATATTAAATTATATTCATAGCCATACATAGCATTTTTTAATTTTTAATTAAAATATCGTAAAAAGGGAAAATACTAAAGTATATAATGTAGAAAACAAATGTAATGAATAATATTTATTATATTATACTAATGACTTCAGAACAGTGCCGGTTTAAGATTTCTATGGGACCTAACATTTAAAAACGGCATGGGCCCCTAAAGAATATGACCCTCATGATATTCAATTAATAAATCACGTGGCTTTTTTTAACGGTTCATTATCTTCAATATTCAGGTTTAGCAGTAATAAAAATTTCTCGGACATTTGTAAATAAACAAGATTAGAATAACGCTTAAATTTTAATAACACAAGGCTCCTTCAAGGTCCCTGTGGGATTCCAAAATGGCGGGGATTTAGGTCAGGACCTACTTGGTCTATACGCAGCAACAAAGAGTTTTTAAAATTATTGGGGGCTGGCAGACGTATATTATATGTATTTATGCATTACAACATGTGTAAAATACCAATTTATTTCAAATTACTGGGGTAGTGTGGAGTCTTTGGCCCTATAAGCCCATATAACTCTACGCCTATATCTGTACCTAGGCCAAGAAATGCTTCAAAAAAAAGAAAAAGAAAGAAAAAAAAAATCGGTAATTTTCGTTTCGATATTTCGTCATGAAATTTTACTATAAGGTTGAAAATGCTTACCTAGTTAGTGTTACTATAGTAATAATAGTGTTCAGTTTTAAGTTACGCATCAATATACATTGAGTCTACCTCTAACTCTACTCCTACGTCTATGCGTCCGACCTCCCTTTATTTGAACTTCATAGTGTGATTCCAGCGTTGTCTCAAACCCACGTGGTTCCGATGTACGACTGTTAAGTTGCGTCGTTATATTCAACACGGACTTCGTTACTTAGAATCTACGTAGACTACAAAATCGCCGTCGTTATAGCAGGTTTCGTCGTTATAACCGATATATTTAGTATGGAGTAGAATAGCAAACCAAACTTCTTGTAAAAATTCCGTCATTATATGCAGTTGGTCGTTATAACCGGCGTCGTTATAAACGATTTTCACTGTATACACCCCGTAAAATAACCGCAAGGCCACAGTAGCAAATATGTTATATGTGTGCATAAGTTGTTAAGAGGTATGCAAATGTGTGTAATTTAAACGAAAACGTTGGGAGATGTGATTAGCATAAGCTTTGGCGGCCAAAGGTGCTTGGCGACAAGGATAATTTTGAATTTTCATCACTTACTGATATTTTAAATGATAAATGTAATTTAGTAACATCTGTCGATGAATGTAGCAAAACGTATATGAGACATGCCAGAAAAAACAAAACTTTAAAGCCAAATTAGATGCAGCAGATTTTATGCTGTAAAATTAAAGAGAACTGTAAATAATAGATAGTAATTTGTAACATCCACGCTCGAAGTCGAACTAGAGTTTGGACTGTATTTTGACCATTCAGAAATTGCGTTAATACTGAGAAAGGTAATAATAATGACTTACAAAAATAATAAATAAAGTAATAGTTAATATTTTGCCCATTTACCATTTGATCTGATGACGTCAAAAACGTGATTCTCCACGGGGTTATGGAGTCTCTAACAAAGCAAAAATTCTGCCTTGTACTACTCGTCAATAATAACAAATACTAACCCTTTTTGTGTTACAAATTTCCTGGAATTATGGAAAACTAGACGACATAAATCACTCCATATATTTCCTATTGGATTTAAGCATGGATTTCTTGCAGACCATGGAAGAAGAGTCGTATTATTCAGCGCACACCATGTTTTAACACCATTACTTGTGTGAATGCTGGTATTGTCAATTGCTGGTAAATCTAATTCTTTCCTGCAATTTCATGTGTAATGGTAAAAGATTAGTTTCTAAGAGATCTTTGTATCCTAAGCCCTTCATTATATTTCTGGGTAACTGCAATAGAACCAACATCGTTGCAGCCGAAGTAGGTCCAAACCATTACTGATCCTCCTGCATATTGTCTTGTTGAGAATGTTCATTTTCCCTTTCTCAAATCATGCCAGTATTAAACATTCCCAGTAGGACCATCCAGGGAAAACTTTTATCTCACCCGAGAAAATGACCCCGATCTATTTATCTTTAGATGTCACAACTTCCTTTTCGAACTCCAATTTCTGCACTATGTGTTTTTTCTTAAGTGAATGTTTTTTTTTTAGTCACGTGCTTCGAAGTTTTACACTTCTTTAAAATATTGTATATTATTTGTTTTGTTACCGGTAAATTTATTTCTGTGCGAATTTAGTTTGCGAAATAATTTCCAGAAGACGCTATTCTCACAACAGTTCTTTTCTCATGAATTGTCAGTTTTCCTGGTCGTCTTTCACTATAGGAAAAACCCGGTTATTGCGGATTTCGATTTATTGCGGCATTTAAAGGTGCCAAACAAAGACAAATGAAAAAAAAGTTTTTAGATATATTTTATATCTTTTCTAATTTTTAACTTAAAAAATTTAATAATAAAATAAATATATTAATATATATAATAAATATAATAAATTTGGTGAATCGAGTTCATGTCAACAAACAAGGGAGCTAATGTCTGAGGCTAGTACCAGTATATTTCCGATCTGTAATTGGAAACGTCTCCAACGAGGCTGTCACAGCATTTAAAGGTACGATGCTGCGAAAGATGAAGAAGTGGAAATGATAACAAAAAAATTCACTTTAAAAGAATTAGAAGAAATGTTTCATATTGAGGGAACTTTTTAAGCAAAAGATTGTGGATAGAGATCCTAACCTTGAATGTTCTTCGAAGGTGCTTAGATAAATATACAATTCAATTCGTTGTTATAAAATGATGTACGAAGAAATGAAGAAAAATGCAAAGCAAATAAATCTCTTGAAGTGTTTTTTTTAAAACAATAAGCACTAGTACGTACAGTAAAATATACATACGTATACAGTAACAGTACTGTGCATACACAGTTTACACGTACCATCGTCTAACATTACTTAGTAGCTTTATAAACATAATTTTTAAACAATATTTTTGGCATCATTACCTTTATTTTTTTTCATTCGGAAACTTTATAATTTCCGAAGCTTCGGCAAAAATAACCTATTTTTTATATACTGTATGTCTAGATTATCGCGGTTTCGATTATTGCGGTGTTTTCATTGGTACAATTAACCAAAATAATCGGAGTTTTCATGTACTTTTTTATTTCATAGTTACCTTTCAGAGATAATGAACTATCAATTACTGTCTTAGATCTTCCAATTTTTCCCTATTTCGTGTAAACTATCACTACGAGTGAAGTTAAGGCTTTTCATATTCAGATAGTCATGTTTAGGCATAGCCAACATTTTAGTACATAAGCACGATATATTAAATATTACAGTATTTAGCACTTATTTATTGCAGTATTACAAGGAAGAAGGATTGTAATAGCTACTTACACTATTGTACAATGAAACTTAACACACTGGCCTTAAATTTTTTTTTTTTCCAGCGCAACTGATGTGTCAGTGCTTTTACTCTCGCTGTCAACTCCATTATTTCACATTCTCCACTTATCACACGTTTATGTAAATTCCAGTCCCTTATGCTTCAAACTGTTACATTAACTACGACTTTTCAATATTAATGTCGTCATATTAGGTTAGCCTTAAAGTTATTTCATGAAGTGTATATACAAATTCTTGTCCAAGTAAATGTCTTGAGGCGCAGATACGTGTGAAAAGTCAGTGAGTTGGTCAAAAGAGTTAACTCACATCAAAGACTATCACAGATGAAACTCCGCCACTTAAAAGAGTTATGACTCACTCCTATGATGACTCGCTCTTATGATTAACTCCTGCTAAATCTAGCTAAATTTAGTCAAATCCAGATAATTTTGATGTTATTTAGCTAACGAAAATAGACATCTAGCTAATTACTCACAGCCTAGTCAGTTATTGAAATTAATTTTCATCTCAATAAACCTTTATTTACACATTAGCAAAATGTGAAATATTTTTTAAATAATTCTAGCCATATTTCGAAATTGGTAATACTGCTTAAACCTCTCTTTCGACATCTCTCTCTCTCGATTTCGTACTACAAATTTAAAAAGGTATCTCTTCAACTGTAAGCTTGGATACGAATAAATGTGTCGCAATTAATAGGTCACGTTAAGCCGTCGTTAAGCCATCTTAGTGAATAAGAAGCACAGTATATCTAAGTATGTGCTCGCATGCACTCTACATTTAAAGTTATAAAATAGCATTTTGCTGAAACATGTAGTTACGTTAGGGCAAAACTAGCTATTTTCCAGGCAGTTACTCACAAGGAGAGCTAAGCGCATCTAAAACAGCCTATTAGTTTGCAGTTGGATCAAATGTTATTTTTTTTAATCGAAATTTATGATTACACATGCTGACTCTCAGATATTTTTGGATTCAGATCAGATTCTTTTGATCAGATTCTTTTGGCAAAAATTTTGATAAACAGATAATTTCACAAAAATTATCCAGGTGTGTATCGCAATTTTCTCAAATGAGGCCCATCTGAAACCCCAAATAACACTAATACTGCTTATTCATCAATTCGTAAAAACGACGCTCAGTCTGTTCTTAAGTTATTACAAGGTTTTCACGTCCCTCTACCAAAAGCTGAACTCTTTAAAACAAGCATAATTCAAAACCATAAAAATCTATCTTTTCTTCTGTCAACATCACCGCATTCTGGAAGAGAATCTCGTAACAAGCTTCGGCTTTATATTCTCTTCCATTTCTAACCCAAAGCCTAAAAATAATTTAATATAGATCTTCTCTTACATTTCTATAACTTTTATACTGCTCAAGCTATGTATCACGAAATATTGTATATCGGGTTGAATAAAAATTTATTATTATTAATTACTGATCTGATATCTGAGATTGTTTTTCAGCCGTTGAAATTAAGTAAGGATATGCGACATCAACGGTCGGACATAAAATGTATAAAAATTATTAAATTGTTAATAAACTCATGTCCAAATTAAGGTTGCACTTAACATTATTTCAATGGCAGAGGTACATACTTTGCTCTCTAACTCTCAATATATTTTATTTATAAAAAATCATTTTACAGAAAATTAAAGGGCTATAAACGCTTAACAGAATTACAATAAATCAAAAATTTTCAGGCTTTCTATGAAAGCGAATCCAAGATCAAAATAGGTGAAAATATTGAAGGTCAAAAACAAAAATTCGTAAAAAAAAACAGATTTTGGATAACGAATTTGCTTACATAAACATCAACAATCATTTTCTAATAATTTTGCATGTTTATGTAATAAAATTTGTTATTCTGAATTAGTTTCTTATGTATTTTGCTTTTCAACTTTCAACGTTTGCATCAATTTTGACCGTGGGTTCTCCTGCATAGGATACCTGAAAAAAAATTTTTTTTTTTGTAATTATGTTAAGTGTTTATAGCTCTTTAATTTTCTGTAAAATGATTTTTTATAAATAAAGCACATTGAGAGTTCAAGAGCAAAATATGTACCTCTCCCATTGAAATAACATTGGGTTTAACCTTAATCTTGGACACGAGTTTATTTAACAACAACGTACAAAGATTGACCAGGGCTTACCATAACTAGTAAAATTTGACACTGGTCGGAATATACGAAATACAAAAGAAGGCAAAACATACCTACTTCCAGCACAGAATCCAAAATCAATAAATTAATTAGGGGCCGTTTAATGGACCCCGATGTTATTGGAGCCTACTTCCAGCATAGAATCCAAAATCAACAAATTAATTAAGGATTGTTTAATGAACCCCTTTGTTGTTGGACCCTACTTCCAGTACAGAATCCAAAATCAATAAAATAATTAGGGTCTATTTAAGGGTTGTGCAACATTTATCATTTAGAGATTGGTCACCCCTTCCCCAGGCTTTGTGGACTCTGAATCCACAAACCATCTCACTCAGACCTATCATCAGCACTATGGGCCTCACCCTACTACGAAACTATCGATGTTAAAACGGTGAACCCACTCACTGAAAATTCTCCCTCGTTAGGGGCTAGGCATTTTGTAAACATTTAAATCAGTTGACTTGGACCGGTGATGATATTTTAGTCGATTCTGACGTAATTAATACACTATTTGAAACTTGGTGAAAAATACCATTGAACTTCAACTTACAAAAATATTTTTCACTTGACATGGAAGAGTTCGAATCCGCCATCAGGCTGCAATTCCACAGGTAGCAGTTGAGTGGATTTTAAGTGCTTCATCGGACTGTGTTAATTTGTCCTTCCAATTGGCATTTGGAGCAGTGTCGTCGTCAAATTATTTCAAGGTTCCTTTGGTTGTGCCGGCTGACTAGTTAGAATAGAAGGAAGAATAAGTCGCATTGTAGATAACGCATGGAACTTAGCGAAAATGCGAAACGCTTAATCGAACTATCTCCCCGAATGGTGGTTCCAATTATCGGGGTTTTCTCTCTATTATTATGCATTATTTTCATAAATTAATTTTCTTGCAACTATTAATAATCTCTTGTCTCTTTACATGGGTAGGGGCTCAAACATGACATATAAATAACAATGCTGTATATGCAGATACCCATAGCCGTCCCTGCCAAAGGTACTGGCTCGGCGCCACTTCCCGGGGCGTGTTAGCGGTGGCTCCATGTAAGGGGTGACACAATGGATCTCAATCTTGAGGCAGGCTAGATTGATTCGTGGTGATGGCGTTCAGATTTTTCGTTAAACTATAGGTCCAACTTGCCAACCCGTCTGGCCAACGTGGGGAGTTCAGGCCGCTTCCTCTGTATTTATTGCACCGTACTACATGTACGTGCGATAAAGAGAGAGACCTCATGATGGATTGAAGACGATGAAACGATATGTCCCCGAATAATTTATATGCGATTTTCAGCATGAAGTATATCTTGAAAAGTTAACCGCAAATAAGAAACATCCCCCCCCCCAAAAAAAAAATTACAAAAACACTAATTTCATTCTCTTTGTCGGATGTCAAACCAATAACCTAAAGTCTCGAAACAAGAATCTGCTGTCATGGTGTCCCGTGTTTGCTTTTTGACGGAAATTCCAATACATGCTACACTATTGTGGCGTAAGATAAAGCGCAGTCATATATTATTAGGGCAGTGATTTGAATTCAAAGAATATGTGGTCACGTTGCGACGATGATCCCGTTTCATACTTCCACGCGAAATATCCAGGGACGTAAAATTAAAAAGCAACGTACTATACGCTATTGCTTTTGGAATTATTGCATATGTATATTCTTTTAATCTTGTTAATCTTACTACCAAATGCTGGCAGACATTCGTTGAAACATAACAATTACAAAGCCACCTATACACCTTCTTTTACATTTATAAAATCAATAACGTTTATAATTTTCCAGTACAATGTGTAATTTTCACGATAAAATTTTAGGTTTGCCCTCCCTATACCTCTGTTTAAAAGAGCTATTAAAAAAACGGAGAGATTTACTGCCCACTCTCACTCAACAGCCAACAATTTTGGCGATTTTTAAGGCAGCAATTTAGCGATGTGCTTGGCAAACCTGAGCTCCTAAAAGCTGTTTTCTAAATTTGTTTGAACAGAGGCAGGATGTTCTCGCAGATTATCTATCGGGGATGGGACTCTGACTGATCTAGGCCTTTCCCCTCTGTACTTTCACCCACCCGCTTCGATCCCCTCTAATCTAGCCTTTTTTCTACCCCTGACAGTTCTTCAATGATGTGCAATTCTTGGCTTTTAATATTTTATTTTCTTTTGGTTTATGTTTATATATTATTCCCAGCATTGTGTATTGATGTCGTTCGAAAAAAAGGGGAGAAAAATCACGTAAAACACACACACACATTTTATAAAAATGAGATTAACTTTTCCGGATGTTGATGGCGAGGACACGTTTTTTCGAGTGTAATTATTAAATAAAAGTAAATTGCGATTTTGCTATAAAGCAGCCCCGATTTTTTCTCTTTAAATCAAAAGGATGTCAGTTTGTATACCATCGCTGGTTAAAAGGACGAAAGTGTTGCCACCGGAAAGTTTAATTGGAAAGAAAGTTAGTTTTTAATTACTTATACCACAGAACTTGGAGAATCGTCTGTCCACGACGATCATACTTAGGAAAGAAAGGCTGAAAATTAAAATGTCCGACGTCCATGGGGACGTTGAATTACTTAAGAGTTGTCTTTCAGTATAAGGTTCTCGTCGTGGACGGACGATTTTATTATAACGTTAGTGTGCGTAAATAAATTTAATAAATAGATTTCCTTCAGTTGAATATGTGGATGGCAACACTTCCGCCCATTGAACCAGTGTTAAAATTCGTTGGAATATAATTAACGTCTCCGAGAAACGGCGCGATCCTCCAGTAGTATGTGGAAAGTTTTACGTAGCTTTAGTGCCAATTGCAATACTGCACTACCTCTAAGTGTATTGCTTCTGAAGGAGGCGAAAATGTGTATAGGGCTATGGTATTGTTAAATAGTCGCTAGAATGGTATATATTCCTAGATATCCTCCCGGTTGCGCATGAATTTTAAACTTTTACAAATCAATTAAGCGAAGAAAATTTCTTACGCGTTCCATATCAATAAGAATTCTTCTACCATAGTCAATGAACCAAAATCTACTCCCAGTTTTAGTCAAGCTTTGGAAGCGTCTAATAAATTAAAAAATTTCGGATTAATTGGTCATTTACAACTGGAAACACAATAGTCACGCAATAACAACATCTTCAATATTCTAACATTTTTTTTTTTTTGCAAGCCTGACGAAAGATGGCTAAGCCCGTCTGAAAAGTACATTTTAAAAGCTAGCTTTTAAAAACTAGCTTTTTAACTTTATGCCTATAAAGTTGACTTGGACAAACAATTTTGTATAAAACATTTTCCATTTATTAATTAACGTTTTAACAAAGACCGATACATTTAATTAACAAAAAATCATTGAAAATGAATTTTTATGAAGCATATTTTCAATTCAAGACAGAAACTAAGAGTTCATATAAGGCAGTGTTTCACAACCCTTTATGCATCACGCGCCCCTTGGAATTGCGTGTGGACCCTTTGCATAGATAGATAAAAGTCTAGTTATAGTAAAATAATGGGAATAAAATAAAATATCTAAGCGATTTAGTATTCTTAAATTACATATATCGATAAACGCAAAAAGTAACAAAAAACTTAACAAATCCGACATAATTGTAAACATTTTACTGAGTAATCTCTCTAGCTTTTATGGCCTACCCCATACTGATGAACTCTGACATGGAGGAAAAAATCTTTTATCGGCTCGCACAGATTGCTAAAAATTTCCAAAGCCATTTTTCGGCCCCACTCAGAGAACAATTTCAATATCAACTAGTATACAAATATAATGTTTGTTCGTAGGGCGTAAGGGCAACAAAGGCTATGCTACCTCGAGTTTTACAGTTTTCCTATAAATCTGAATATCTGTTGCCGGGGGAAGAAAACTCGGATGGACAGAAAAATGGCACGTGATCTACGTGGGAAATTTTATACCTCACCTTTATAATTGTACTTTTTTTTTCGAAGCAAACCGAAATATGGGTAATGCCTATACATAGGGTCCCTTGTCTATACCTGCCGGCTCCCATGGCTTGGGCAGGAAAATATTACATACACTTGGAAAGTAGTACGCATATTGAGATATCACCACAGAAATGTGAAGACGTATAAAATTATTTTTTTCGAACTTTAACATTCTAATTATATAATTTACAATGAAAACATATTCTTTAGAATTTTTTCATTTTTATTTTAAAAGAATTAAAAATTTAAAAAAAAAAAAAAAAAAAAAAAGGAAGAAAGGAATATTGAATTAGTCTGATTGATTGAATTACAAGTGGATTAGAAAATCTTGAAAAACTACAAGTGGATTAAAACACACTTTTGAAAATTTTATGAAAAATTTTTCAGAAAAATGCCAAAATATGCGCACAAATGTGAAATATGCAAAAACATGCAAGTGCATAGAAATCCGGGCCCTAGTAATAAATACCTGAACAGATTAATATGTTTAACACGAATAAATAAATTCCTTAATATAAACTTTGCATTGAAAACTTATAGAGATATACTAAAATATATAATTTCCCTTATCCTCATTATAGTGTAGATGGAAACCTAAATCTCTGTTCAAAAAAAAAAAAACAAGATTTAAGATATGAGTAAAAATCTATTTTGAATCTTTTTAATGTTAACGAATAATTTTTATTTTCATGTACAATTTTATACGAAACATCAAATTTTAAACAAAAATTTTACACTAATTTAGTTTGAGATAAAATATTTTCCGGGGGGGGGGGCTCAGACACAGCCTGGCTACGGCCCTGTTTCTTTGTCTTTCTAACTATTGGGGAGGTCTCATTCATTAAGCATGGATATAATTTTTATGATCATAGTTAATTGGCTGGAAATCGGTGTAATTTCGTCTTATTTGTTTATTGCTTTTATCTTACTCTTCCAATTGAAAACTAGAAAATTATCAATATATCTCTATTTTTACATTTCTTAAATTATAAAAAGAATATTATATTCGCATTATGATTTTTCAAATTTATAAACATTAATTCTTTTGCCACCTGACTGATCAGTTTTGAGTCTTAAAACCATATTAATAACAAAGACTGCTTGCAGAATTATATAAAAAAACAACAACAAAAAACAAAAAAAAACCCCGGGGTTTATTCAATTTATTCTTAACTACGGACGTCATAAGCACGAAACGAAATAAAAATAAGCCATCTGTGCATTTATATTAAAATTCAAAACATAAAGTTTGTTTAGATCATTTTTATATTTCTGATTGGTGTCAAGAATAAACCTGAATGACCTTTTTTCTATTTACCAATTTTAAATGGAACATTCTTTGTCCCACTTTGATTTAATATTTGTTTCGTGAATACACAAATGACAGATGTTAAATATCCTATCAAAACATGTCTTCCACAATATTAAATTCTAGAAACTGTACTCTACACGATCATAAAGTTGCCGTTCTTCCAAATATTTTTACCATCCACCAATTTTGGTTTTCATTACCAGTTTTCAGTATCTAACGGTTTCAAACTGCCAGATAAAAGCAAGGAATAGATAATTTAAATTTTTATACGGTCCCTGTACACAAAAATTCCCAATGAGTAAAATGTGCCCCATACTCCAATAGGTCAATATACAAAATTTCAGCATTCTAGTGGGAAAAGAACCAGAGATATGAAAGTCCAAAATAACTGACTTACAACACTTTTTCTAGGGAGCAGCAATAGGTACATGCCGTGAAGAGGGAAAATTCATTCTGCTAGGTCACATTATTTTGGGTCTTGATATCTCTGGTTCTTTTATCCACTAGAATGCTGAAATTTTGTATATTGACCTATTGGATTATGGGGCACATTTCACTTATTGGAAATTTTTGTGTACAGGGACTGTATAAAAATTTAAATTTTGTATTTCTTCAAAAAATAATCCTCTGCAATTTTAATAAATTTCATAAAATTCTGCACCTTTTTTTTACGCCACTTTCCAATTTAATACATATGTCTAAGATCAATATTTTTGGAACACACTGTATATATATTACCTAGCGGTTATAAATGGTTATTTTTTTTTATTTGGCCTACTCTTGGAGATGAGAATTGGATTATTAACTTCATATATAAAGGAGGTAGACTCTCGAAACGAGACAAATAAACAAACCTATGCAATCTCATCCATCACTCCCTCACCTTCCCATTGTAAACACAACCTTTTGCAATTATTCTTAATTGTCCTATTCTTCCTGTACAACCTCCTCGTCTCATTCTTCTCTCTGAACCTCTCCACCTCCGACACAAATTATTTAAAGAATGGAGGCTAGAAGTAACAGCCATTTTAAACGTGATCGAACGAATTGAAATGTCAAACAATTGCCTGTCAGCTAAAAAAATACGTATGTTATTAGTAATAAAGAAGGCTATAATTACGTTTTTAACTAGTAAATCTCTTTCAACTAAAGCACAAGAGACTAAATAAGTGCTTCTGTTCTTAAGAACTGGTGAAATAGTTGAAGAACTATTTGAAAAAATTATAGCAAAAGCCTAAAAAAAGTTTTTTTTAGTCACAAATCTAGAAATACGCCAGTGTGTATTCATGTACTAGAAAAACCTGCCTGACTAGTAGACGCATGTCTTCTTTTCAATTGAATTACAGCAGCAACACGGCGAAGTATGAACTCCACAAGTTCTCTGAAATACTGTGTAGTGTACACTATGTCCCCTTACTAATGATCCCCAATTCTGCTTCATATTCGCCATTTGGTGGAAAACTTCCAATGATTGATTGATTGATTGATTGATTGATTGATTGTTTGGCTTTTTTATGGCGCAAGAGCATCTGGGCTATACTGCGCCAAACATGGTAAGAAAACTTCCAATGAGATGGCAAGTTGAACTGCGTTACAGATATCTTCTATTGGGCTTAAATTCGGTGAGTGATTGGGCTGATTCATGATACGGAGAAATACCCACTATAACAAAACAAAATCGACGCACCAAGAAGTTGTCCGATTGTAATGAAATTTCGTATGCAAAGACATTTTGACCGAACATGCAAATGATTAAAATTTGGTGTCCAATGAATGAATAGCGGGAACTCCAGCGCATCGGAACTGCGCATTCAGCAGGTGTATATAAGGAGCGATTCTCAATATGTGGTCAAAATTTCTGTTGCATTTTGACTGTGGATATCTTATGTCGACTGTAACAATGCCTCGCTGAAAGATTCGTGCTCATTACGAGCATATGTCAGAGTTTGAAAGAGGTCATGCTATCGGATTGAAAGAGGCTGGTTGGACGAATCGAAGAATCGCTGGACATGTGGGTCGAAGCGATGCGGCGATTGGACGGTGCTGGCAAGAGTGGGTCAACAATGGTAGATGTCAGCGTCGGGACGGCAGCGGTCGACCTAGGGCCACAACAGAACAGGAAGACAGAGCAATTGTCAGAGCAGCTGTCACAGCACCGGATTCGTCGTTATCAACTATCCAACGTGTGGCCCGCACACATGTGTCCAACATAGCGTCCCAAATGTGCTCTATGGGAGAGAGATCAGGAGACCTAGATTGCCAAGGAAGTATTGGGCAAGCTTGAAGACAATTCATAGCAACACGTGCCGTGTGCGGCCGGGCATTGTCTTGTTGAAACGTAAGTCCAGGGTGTCGCAAAAGGAACGGTAACACAACCGGTCGTAGAATGTCGTCTACGTACCGCTGTGCTGTAAGTGTGCCAGAAATGACCACCAAAGGGGTCCGGCTATCAAAGGAGATGGCACCCCAGACCATAACGCCCTGTTGTGGGCATGTGTGGCGTGCGATAGTAAGGGCAGGATCCCCACGCTGCCCTGGACGTCTCCAGACACGTCTGCGGTTGTCGTCAGGACACAGTTGGAAACGGGACTCGTCACTAAAGACTATACGTCCCCAGTCAGCGCAGTTCCAAGTTGATCGAGCCCGGCACCACTGTAATCGGACTTGACGGTGTAAAGGCGTGAGAGGTAAGCGGCGTAACGGTCGGCGCGAGCGTAAATTCCGCTCTCTCAGTCGTCTGCAGAGGGTCATGTTGGACACATGTGTGCGGGCCACACGTTGGATAGTTGATAACGACGAATCCGGTGCTGTGACAGCTGCTCTGACAATCGCTCTGTCTTCCCGTTCTGTTGTGGCCCTAGGTCGACCGCTGCCATCCCTACGCTGACATCTGCCGTTGTTGACCCACTCTTGCCAGCACCGTCCAATCGCCGCATCGCTTCGACCCACATGTCCAGCGATTCTTCGATTCGTCCAACCAGCCTCTTTCAATCCGATAGCACGACCTCTTTCAAACTCTGACATATGCTCGTAATGAGCACGAATCTTTCGGCGAGGCATTGTTACAGTCGACGTAAGATATCCGCAGTCAAAATGCAACAGAAATTTTGACCACATATTGAGAATCGCTCCTTATATACACCTGCTGAATGCGCAGTTCCGATCCACTGGAGTTCTCACTATTCATTCATTGGACACCAAATTTTAATCATTTGCATGTTCGGTCAAAATGTCTTTGAATACAAAATTTTATTACAACTAGACAACTCCTTCTTGGTGCATCGATTTTTTTGTTATAGAGTGTATTATCACGTACGGTACGCCCGTGAAATCGTTATACCTGTGAAATCCAAAGTTCATGCTAATTTTGGAGATGGGATGATCCATCCCCTTTTGCACCAACTATCAAACTTCACTTAAACATTTCTTAAATCGTGGTACGCTATCTTCTTCACTGCGAATTCTATAACAACGTGGATTGAAAAGCTAACTGCCTTTATATAAACACTTCGGTTACAGAAGATTCTATTTCCATGGTAGCATTTTCTTGAAATAAAAGTTGCAATTCCATTTTGACTTGAACACTTAAGTGCATATTACCTATATTACTTATCGTTAAAGTAGATCACAAATAGTTATTTTCACAGTATGAGGAAAAAATACATATACTAGAAATTTATAATAGTCTTTGGGAATTTTTATAAAAGGTAATAGAGACGAACGGTTTTATAGAAAAGAAATAGAATATTCTGCACTCTCTGTAGATTTTTAAGTATTCTTTTGAAATCTGCCATTTAATTCAAGGTTCAGTATCTATAGGTACGGATTAAAATTTATTATTCCACTTCACCTCCTATATAACGCAAATGGGAAAAATACTTCAAGGAGGATGGATTGTTCAATAATTAGGTAGCGAAACGATAAAAGTCTGTTTCAAATTTAATTCAATATTTTAATATTGAAAGCTGCTTCCCATATGCAAATTATACATATATTTCGAACTGTAGTCTTATATTTGTGTTAAAATCGAAATTTTTGATAACCGAAACGGGACATTATACATCCTGTGAGGGCGATGACTAACAACGCATTTTAAAATACCCCAATTTATTCGATTTCTAACTATGCCGGGGTGTGGTGTTGAATTAAATTATTTCCGTAATAACCTGACCAGAGGTTCACGCAATTGTGAGCCACATGTGCACCAAATTAAGTTATGTATTAAAGAAAAGAGTACATAAGACATTATCTAAGGAGCAAACGCGTAGACGCAGGTAAAAGTTGTCCCAAAAACAATTTTAAGTTTCATTGCTGAATGTCGGCAAGGCAAATAAGCTAACTTGTGACAGAAATGCGATAATTCAATTGTAGAAACCTGGGTTTGTTCCGTAAGTTATCGTTAAGTGTTACGAGTGAGGTAGTGATTGTGAAAATAAAAAGCTTACTAAATTGAAAATCGAATTGTATGTGTAAAAATGTCATTTTCAGAATAGGCCTTAAATAAGTGACAGTTTCCATAAACATTAGGAAAACAAAATCGAAAGCAAAGAGACCCAAGTTCCACTTTCCAAAATAACTACGTCAATATCTCCTACCACTTCAAACCAACCTGTTCGTATGATCAGTATTTGATTTAATCTTAAGTATTTGCATGAAGTTTGTCAGATTAGAAACATGTGACTTATACTAAATGAAATCTTTAAAATGATTAATACTTCTCCTTTATTATTTACAGAGTCGAAAATGGATTTACATGTGGTCAAGGATTTTTAATCACTTTGTAAATTGTGCACATTTTTATCAAGATTTTAATAAAGAACTTATACAGTCATAATGATGCAAGAAGACATGTTCGGACATTTAGCAATGACAGGTGGTCATATGTCTATGATGGACCTTAGTCACCTTGCCCACCCACAGCAAGTAATGGAGCAAGAATCAAAAAAGAAACGTAAGTAACATTTATATATATTTTAACAATTCTCATATCTCAATAGCTTTTCGAATTTTAATATCCTTGTCAATTTCAGCGTACTTGACAATTTCGTATCCTTGTCAGTTACTATTTTAAAAATTTTAACTTACAAATCAATTCTAATGTCCTCGATGATTTCTATTTTCAAATAGAACACTTTAATCTTCATACCTTGTGTTTTTCTCTTTCTTTTATTGGATGGGGGGGCTTTAAGTGTTGTCATATTTATATGGCCCCACACACACCATAGCTTAGAAGCATTACTTGAATTCATCATCTCTCGAACTGAGGTCCGCAGCAACCCAAGAATTGTTAAGAAATTACAGGGTCCGCACAATATATAGGTGTTTAATATTTTTTTTAAATTCTCCTTAACCTGTATTAATTAATTTTCGCTGGATGGAGCATGCGACTTCTTTTAGATATTAAGCCACAACTAAGGAGACATCACTGTGTAGATCAGCGATTTTCAACCGGTGTATCGCAAAATTTTTTAAAAATATGACATACTGTTCGTTCACGAAAATAAGTCCGACGAAGCCTGTAGAAATAACGGGAGGTGACGTTACAAACGGACTATCCCATTACAGTAGAGGAGGACTCACATTTCAGAACTCGATTTTGGCGCCGACAAACGTTCACCAAAAACAAGTTCTGAAATCGTAGTCCTCCTCTGCTGTAATGAACTAGCCTGTTTGTGACGTCACCTCCCTTTATTGAACAGTTCCATCAGACTTCTTTTCGTAAACGAACAGTACCTGGCTGCTTAGTCACAGGTACTAACTTCGTTTCCCTGAGATTTTCAGTTAAAAAAATGGCAACAGCCAACATAACCATAGCGTATAATAGAACGGCGGTCAGCTATTCCGAAGAACACAATAAATTAGCAAACCAACTGAGCTACTGTGCATTCGCGCTCAGTTGGCGCGTGATACCGTTAGCAGACGGGTTAGTCCATTGCAGTTTAGGGAAGGCCGTCTTGGAGGAACTGGTTTTTCCCTCGCGGAAAACCAGTTTCGGCAAGACGCCCTTCCCTAAACTGCAATGGACTAACCCGTCTGCTAACGGTATCAGGCGTCAGGTCTGCGCGAACGCACAATAGCAGTCCAACAGGTTTTCCGCTGGCATATCTGAGAAGCCCCACATGGGCTTATTATATACTGCTTATTATTAATGTTTTATAGATCAATAAAAATTGCACATATCTTTTTTATTTATTTATTGTTATTTATCTATTTTTATTTTGTTATCAGATCGGCGAAAAATATATATATATATATATTTTTTGTGTATTATAGAATTTCAGTAATTAGTTTTGATGTGTCGCGAGATAAAAAAGATTGAAAATCTCTAGTTTAGATTAATTACTTCTTTTCAAGGTTTCTTGAATTATGATTCGCAAGCACCTACAGAATCTTGGGAAATTTTAGAAACTTCCTCCACACCACAACGTATAACCGTTTAATACACATATAAAAGATGAATTCCACATGAATCTTGAATAATCAATAAAGTTTGCAAATTGGAGAGGTCGTTTTCTTTTCTCTCTTAGGTAAACTTTATTTCAGGCAGAAGGCATACAAAGTGAAATATACAAATCAAAACATACAAAGTGAAAAATACAAAGGAAAATATATAAAATTAAATTATGTAAAATGAGATATACAAAAAGAAAATAAAATGCAAGGAAAAAATCATATATATTATATACATACTATGTACATTCTGCCCGGGCAGCATTGGGGAAAAGACTTTTACATCTGACGAAGCCCAAACTGTCCAGGTTTTCCCCATATCGAATATTAAACGTTCTTTATTTGCATCATCCCCCTCCTTCATCACTTAGCACCCCAAATATTACAAATAAACACTCTCTATATCGATCTTTGTATATCATCATATCCAATCATTATCTATTCACTGCTGGATGAAAGTTTTTCTGCTTTCCACATGTCTGTCCTGGGCAATCCGCTTCCATATCACCACAACCTGCTTCCTTCTTTCATCCGTCCATCAAGTTTGAGGACGTTTATTAGTTCTTCGATGATTTTTTTTTGGAATCCAATTGAGAATTTCTTTTGCCCATCCTTGATCGGTTCTTCCTTCGACATGCCCAGCCCATTGCCATTTTAACATTTTTACTTTAATAATAATGTCCTCTACTCCTGTTTGCTCTCTCACCCAAGTGTTCCCTTTTCGATCCCTTCTGGTTGTCCCGAAAATACTCCTTTCAGTTGTCTGTAATTTCTATATTATTAAATCCGTTAGTCTCAAATCTATAAGAGAAAACTAGCAATACGCTGGTTGAAGACCTTGCTTTTTAGACACAAAGGTAATTTTCCCTTCAGGATAAAACCGTTTCTTCTGAATGTATTCCAGCCAAGTTTAATACTTTCGTAGAGTTTCTTCACAATGTTGCCTTCCATTGAAATCAGTTGGCCAAGGTAAATGTATGAATCAGCAATTTCTAGCTCAATGTTTTCAACCTGTATTTTTGTTTTCTCTGCGAAATTATTGAACACGATTTTATTTATTACTTTTTTTTTTGTAGGTTCATCTTGAATCCAACTTCTTTACTTCTAGTTGAAAGCTCCTGTACCATGTCTTGGAGTTCTGATGGGTTCGTTGAAAAAATAACAATGTCATCAGCAAACCGCAGATGATTTAAATATTCACCATTTATTTTTATTCCCTTGTTATTCCAATTTATCAGCTGAAAAATCATCTGTAAAGCTGAAGTAAAAAGTTTTGGAGAAATGGTATCTCCCTGCCTCACACCTTTACCAAGTTTGATAGTTTTGGTATCTTTATGTAACCGAAATTTTGCACTTGCATTTTTATACACACGTTTCACCATGTCAATGTACACATCCTCGATGTCTGTTGATCTTAAAGAGTTGATGACTGCTGATGTTTTAATAGAGTCAAAGGCCTTCTCATAGTCAATAAATGCAACACACAATGGAAGTTCATATTCATGTGTTCTTTCAATTAATTCTCTTAATACTTGAATATGGTCCACTGTACTGAATCCACTTCGAAATCCAGCTTGTTCTCTTGGTTGAGCTGCATCTAATTTTTTCTGCAGGCGATGTGTTAGCACTTTTGTGAAGATTTTATAAATAGCAGGTAACAAGCTAATTGGTCGGTAATTTTTCAAATCCTCTTTATCACCTTTTTTATGCAAAAGAATTACTGTTGCAGAATCCCATTGGTTTGGTATGTTACCGCTGTTAAGACATTTGGTAAAGAATTTTGCAAGTATGTCTTCTACGAAAGAAATACGTGTACTATAGATATAATATTTATTACGCTGGGGTTCCGAAAAGGATGCTAGAGACTTCAAAATTAATTTAATAATTCCTCCAGGATTAAGAAAGGTTAAAAAAAATACAAATGTTTTAATCGAGAAAACTTTAACATATAAACTCATGTATTTATATAAATCACATTATGTAGATTAAATCAAACAAATATCAACGTTTATTGGCGTAGTGATACCAGCGCCGATGTTATGGCGTGATTAGATGGTGAAACGTTCGGAAGAAATATTTTTGCGTTCGGGGGGACCTGAACCCACGACCTTCCACCTGCCCGGCAGGAGGTGGAAGGTCGTGGGTTCAGGTCCCACCGAAGGCAGAAATATTTATTTTCTTTCGAACGTTTCACCATCTAATCACGCCATACCATCGGCGTTGGTATCACTACGCCAATAAACGTTGATTGATATTGTTGTTTGATTTAAACTCATGTTTGTAAAAATTGCAACACCATGAAGGAATCACTTGATTGAGCTGAAACTTTCAGGAAATGCAAATTAGGGTATGCTATTCAAATGATTAGAATTTCAGAGTCATCACGCATGCGTGGGCTGAGCAGCGCCCTCTGAACTGCTGATGGATCCGTATAAATAGAGGGCTGTAGCGGGGCGTGTATGGTTATCTGCTAGTGGTAAACGTTACATGAGACGTCACTATGCCTCTACGACGAAAGAGGGCGACATTTCAGCAAGTTACGGAGTTTGAACGGGGACGAATGATCGGCCTTCGTGAAGGAGGGTTTTCTTATCGTGCAATAGCAGCTCGTATGGGGCGTAACAGCAGCACAGTGATGCGAGTGTGGAAGCAGTGGGTTCAAGAGAACCAGACAACTCAGAAATCCGGGAGTGGACGCCGAAAGGTGACGTCAGCACGGGATGATAGACACCCAGGCCCGGCGCAAACATATAGGGCCATACATGCCTAGGGCGGCACCAGGACATTTTTTTTTCTTTAAATACTTAATACTCTAGAATGATTGAGATATACTTGATAATAAATAAATGGAATTGAATGGATTTTTTTCGATTGACTGCCTTCAATATTTGCACTTTCTTATATATGCCTCTCTTATCTTTTTATTCCATACTCTCAATTGTTTTGCTTTCTTACATTAAAAAGTTTTCTTCTAATTAATTTACGTAACTCTATGTAACATTTTCTCATTATCAATACACCTTCCGGTGGCGCGAGCAGTACCGCTGCTGCATTGGAGTCTTTGAGGACGCTTTTTCCTTTTAATATTTTCTACATTAATACAAGGCATTGAGAATTACAAAAAATTTCCTCCTTTACCAGAGAAATCCAAGACTATTGTTTTGATTTTGATCATTTATTTTTGTATTATAAGGTAAGCTGTGATTATCATACTTCGTTTTAACCAGAACTATAGTGAGTGGCAGAAGGTGCCGTATGTTTTCACTTTTTGCTTGTTGTAACATGTATTGGGTCTCAATTTTTTTTTTACGGTGGGGGGGCACACTTCGTTCGCCTAGGGCGTCAAATTTGCATGCGCCGTCTCTGTAGACACCTGGTCCGCATTGCGGTGACGGACCGTTTTGCTTCATCTGGACAGTTGGCAGAACGTTGGTGCACTGCTACAGGTGTATCATTGTGTGCTTCATCAATTCGTCGGCGTCTACTGCACCGTGGACTGCGTGCAAGAGTTCCTTTATACAGGATCCTCCTGACGCAAAACCATCGGCGCCTGCGGCTACAATGGGCTCATGGACATAGAGACTGGCGTGCTGATTGGCAACAAGTGGTGTTTTCTGATGAATCCCGCTTTAATTTTTTTTCTGGGATTACAGCGCCGCCTCCGGCGGCCACCCTTCCCAATGAAACCCTTGCACAATCCTCCTCCTCCTCCTCCTCCTCTTTAATTTGGAGTACAGTGATGGCCGCATCCGTGTTAGACGCTATACCGGTGAACGCCACCTTCCGGAGTGCGTTATCCAACGTCATAGTGGACGATACCCCAGAGTTATGGTCTGGGGTGCGATTGCGTATCATGGACGATCTCAGCTGCTACGAATTGTGGGTAATCTTAACAGCAACCGGTACATCAATGAAGTTCTGGAGCCCGAAGTTGTTCCCTTCCTTCAAGGCATTCCCGGAGCTGTATTTCAACAGGACAATGCCCGCCCACATATTGCCAGGAATGTTCAAGACTTCTTTTCATCACAACAGATACAGCTTCTTCCTTGGCCTGCCTATTCGCCGGATATGTCGCCGATTGAACATGTGTGGGATTTCGTTGGTCGGCGTCTCGCTCGTGATCCTCGTCCCATAGCTACTACAGATGAACTTTGGGGTCGCATACAAGCAATCTGGAATGCTCTTCCTCAGGCACACATTCAACATCTGTTTGATTCCATGCCACGTCGTATAGCATCACTTATTGCAGCGCGTGGTGGCTTCACCAAATACTGATTTTCGACATGCAATATTATTTTTTTGCTTTGTAATTTTAATCGTTTATTTGTATCAACACAGGTCGTTTGTACATTAAATTTCATTCAATTCACACGAGTCTTTCATGGTGTTGCAATTTTTACAAACATGAGTATATTTATTACAATTATATATAGTTAGTTGCATTATATGTATTTAGTAGTATATCATTCGATGAGTACTGACTGATAAATATGTATAAAACAGATATGTATATCATAGCGCAATTTTGTGGAGTAAAAAAAAGAGCTTTTTTCATTCTTCGTAGCCACGGGTTTGATTTCTGAGATGGTTCAAAAGCCAACAGAAAATATCGACCTACTCTTAGCCGCCTTGGCTTGGCACGACGAGCTTTAGGCATCTGAAGGCAGTAAGCAGAAATTGTAACACTATTTATACTGCATATAGTATATTGTTATATGAAAACATAGGCATTGGCAAGGTCCTAATCCTCATTGGTAGAAAAATTGCATTGGTTCTCCATAGTTTCAATGTTAGAAAATGAAATGCAGCACTATATACCCCACTTCAGTCATACACCCCTGTTCCAAATCCTTCGCTATGCCCATTTATGTAGGCACAAGTCAATCTCGAAAATTGAAGAAAAAAAGGTGTGCACAAATAATGTCGCTCTACGTGAAGAGATATGGCACGTTATTTGGAAATTAATGGCAAAGGCTGGTTTTAAAGACTCGACAGTCGACAACTCCAGAGCCATATAAAGATAAAGATAAAGAAGCCTGTAGTAAATAAATATCTAGACGCACCCCTCTTTAGTTGGCAGCCCTATAGGCAACCACATGCGTTCGCCTATTGTTAAAGCGGGCTCTACGACTTGGAACTTAACTTAAACTAAGGATAAGCAAACGAACAAGCGTGTAGACTAATACCCAGAATCCATCATGGTTTTCATAGAACAATCCTAAAGCTTTCTTTAAAGTTAGTTTTAATGGCGAAGGGGCCTGTGGTGGTGTCGTGGTAACGCGTTCGCCTGCCGTTTTCTTCACCTGGGTTCGATTCACAAAAGTGAAAAAAAAAAAAAGCTTACAGAATAACTGATTATTGTAGTGGTTGGTTTGCTAGGATTTAAAAGGCTCAAATTCCTCTGAAAAATGTACTGTTCGTTCACGAAAAGAAGTCCGATGGAACAGTTAGAAATAACGGGAGGTGACGTCACAAACGGGCTAGTTCATTACAACAGAGGAGGACTACAATTTCAGAACTTGTTTCTGGTAAACGTTTGTCAGCATCAAAATCAAATTCTGAAATTGAAGTCTCTCTCTGCTGTGATGGAAAAGATCGTTCGTGACGTCACTCACCGTTATTTCTAACTGTTCCATTGGACTTCTTTTCGTGAACGTACAGTAAGCTCACTGTCCCATGGTGGCATAGTGGAATCCCCTTCGTCTATACTTTAATCCGAGTTCGATTCCCAATGGTGTGGCAAAACCAGGGCTGTAGCTAGGAGGTGGCATGGAAGGGGGCGTAGACGAGGGAGGGCGCAAAATCGACCGAAAATAAACTCGAAGAGAATATAGGTCTGTGACTTGGGGGCGCAATCTAGACAGTTTTTCCAGGAGCGCAAGATCATCCAGCTGCGCTCCTGCGTAAAACGCGGGACGTCTTTCTGCTCGCCGTAATCCGGAGCTTAATTCCCTACACAGTAGAGGTTCAGGTTCCTTTGAAAACTGTGGTTTCGGTGCAGCATAACTCTTGATGTCCTTGCGCCATAAAACGCAAAAATTTAATGATGACGGAGAGTAAAATTTACTTGGAAAACGGACACTCACGTTTCTTTTAAACATGGCCGCTTTGAAAGGTGCTCGTGGAGTCAAAGAATAAAGAAAAGTCAAGTCGATATTTTAGTTTCCTGTCAGGGCCAAGGGCAAATGCCCAGGGGCTCGACTCGCAATTTTAATAACAGAACAAACATAATATTACTACATTTCTGCCCGTTTAAATTGACATTCATATGTCCGCACTTTCACACAAACGAAATGCTAACACGTAGAAATAAATCTTTTAAATTTGTCGCTGTATAACCCAGATGCTCTTGCGCCACAAAATTCCAAACCAACCAACAAACAAATCTTTTAAAAATTCAATCAAAATCGTGGAATATTGTATACAGGGTGAAAAAAAATACCCGTATTGACACAAAAATCTTTTAAACAAAAGCTTGTAGAGCAATAAAATCTAGGAATAATTATAGTAAAAGCGTATGTACCCGATTAGAAGGGATTAATAGTAGTGTTCTCTTTGGCGAAATGTAAAAGTTATTTCACCTAACTCGAAAACTCAGAAAGATGAAGAAAAAATGTAAATCACGAAGCTCTTAAGCATCAATTAATTAGTAGGAAATGATGTGTCATGTATTCCCCGATGGTCTAACTGGAGTATGCACGTTTGGTTTAATCAGGTTCTCGTCACTGTCACATCATAAATAATACAAATAAATATCAATGATAATACAATTTATGTCATTATAAATCAAATTTTCATAATAGAATTATTCTATGCATACTGTGCAATAATAACTTAGAATGAAATTTTTCCGTTTGGCATCAAATGGTGGGAATATATACTACGAATTCGTTCAAATGTGTACGTATTCCCGCTATTTGATGCTGGACGGCAAAACTTAATTGCACGTTGTGGTTGTAATGTAAATTGAAAAATTGTAGAATTATATTATACATTGTACGCTTCTACAATGCAAATTTGATCCATGGTGACATAGATTTCATTATTTACAGTTATTTTACATGTGTTCTTGCACTTGGCAGTGTAGACTTGAGACGGGCGGTGCCAAGTACTTAAGACTGCCTTCTCTAAATTATTCAAATGTTGTACCCAGGAGCTTTCCGACTGTTCGGCATGCGTTTAAAATTGTGGCCTTTTGTAACTTTGAGGTCAATTTCAAGTATTTCCAGACGTCTGTTCAGTGTGATTGGAATTAGGTCAGTAGCTGACAGAATTATGGATACAATGTGTTGTTATGCAATGTCATTACTATTATTTATGATGTAGCAGTGAGGAGAATGTGGTATCACCAAACGTGTACAGTTTTATATTTACCATATCGGCCTACATGGCATGTCATTTCCTATTAGCTAACTGATGTTTAATAACTTCGTAATTTAAATTTTTTCTGCATTTTTCTTAGTTCCCGAGTTAGGTGAAATAACGTCTACATTTCGCCACAGAGGGCGCTGGCGTTGATCCCCTCCGATTGGGTATGGACACTTTTTTACATACACCTATTTTTTATTACTCTGCTAGCTGGGGCTTATTTGTTCGAATACGGACTTCACTTTACACCCTGTATATATATGTATGTAAAAGGAAGATATTAAAAGCAAAATTATACGATCTTGGGAGGGAAGGGGGAGGGTAATCCATTTGCTTTGAGCTCTTAAAAAAAATGGTTGGTAAGGGCCTGTAAACCCAGTCCCGGACCTGTTTCCTGTTATACTAGAAAATGTCCCCTTTAAAAGTTTACTAAGACCGGAAGACGAAAAAAAGTTTTACCATATTGAAAGGCATTAAGATGCTTTCTATACAGGGTGTCCCTGAATTCATGACCCAAACGTTAAGGGGTTTCAGGGGACATCAGATAAACCATATTGGCCGAAATCTCCATGTCCCCAAAGGAGCCAATTTGGCTGTAGAGTGAAGCTATTATTTACATCCACATCGTTGCTACGTAGGAAGTTATATGAACAAAAAAAAAAAATTTTGACACATAATTTAAATAATTGACTTAATACAGCAAAAGCAAAAAGATCGAAAATTCCCTTCCCTGGTCCTGAGTAGTGTTGCCATTTAGTCATCAAAGGTATGGAAAACGATTGTTTTACCATACTGGAGGCAATTGGGAACCAATGAATGAGGTGAAGGAGAACAAAAGAAACAACTTTGGTCCAGTGAAACAATGTCCGAAAATGAGCCGTTCTGGAACTATAGGGCTGCTATTATTTGCATCCACATTAGTCGATCATGTAACAAAATTTGAAAAATTTGCCATTCCAGCCTTGAATCATATTTTAAAAGATTCCACCGCTGACTACAGTCCAAAATATTTTCCCATGGCTAAATTTATGCAATTCGGGAATTTATGGCCCAAATGTAAGACTTCCAGAAAATATTACAACGAATTTTTTCTAACGATAACCAGGAAACATCGCTCACTAACGTAAACTAACGACTTAACCGTCAGCAAAATTATCGTAAAAATGCGACTACGAAAAAAATCGTAAGTGGCGTCGTGCTAACGGAGAAGTACCAAATTTTGTATATATACGGCATATAAATTTTGTATATATACGGCATATAAATTTTGTATATATACGGCATATAAATTTTGTATATATAAATATATGGAGTTGTGGCTCTGTAACTCACTTATGGATTTCCTGTGTAGGCTTATGGATGGGAGGGCAGACTTTATAATTTCTTCTTGGAGCAAGGGAGCGGCGAAATTTTATTTAAAAGTCAGAGTAACTGTTGACCTCCACAAAACGTGAACATGAATGGTATAAACGTTTATTCAAAAATCGCCTAACCAGTGGTGTAGCTGGTCTCAAGGTCTAGAAGTGGGTGGAATATAGCTTCACTTCAATACTTCGCATGCCGCATTTCTTTCCAAAATCTTCGTATTTCCAGGGGACTAATTTTTTTCTAGATACGACTAAGCCCGCTCATCCTACCCCACCTACTTATACCAGTGTCGCTAACGTTTACCAAAGTGTGATTATCAAATATTAAATGTAGGCTACTTCATGTAATTTTATTACTCAGATCAAGGTAATGTGCCGGTCACGCTCTTTTATATAAAATGCATTTTTTAATATACAATAAACCCTTTCTCTGTGACGTAGTTATAATGCGTTCTCTTCTCGCGTGTTAGTGCAGACGACTTGAATAGTATAGTAGAACGATGATTTTTTTTTTTTGACATGCCGTGTCGTCGTGCGGGATTCGCTTGCTTAGGCAACGGAGGTTCGGATTCCTCGGAAAACAGTAGGTCCCGGCGCAGCATGACCTAGTGTCCTTGCTCCATAAAACGAATATTCAAATAATTATTTATAGCGCCTTTGATCGCACTAAACAATGCATCATTGTTCTTACTTTCGAGTAGCGATTGCTTTCAGAAAATTAGCAGTAGGAGAATTCTCAAGTGGATCAGATTATTTTTCCATTTACCTGCGCATGAGTGGACAATGGCTATTGTAAATTTAACACTTTAATTCTTCCTGTTAAATTTTTTTTTTATCCATGTTAAGCTTTTTGATTGAAATTCAGCTGAAAAGTTCTGATCATTATCTTATATAGCTAGAGAAGGTTTTGCTTGTGAATATGGAAAAAATAGGAAGGTTTGCGCGATTTCAGGTCGCTAGGTTTGAATCTTGGATGATCAATGCCATTTTAATATGTGGGCCCACTGATCCTAGGGTCAGACACAAACAGGGGCCCAAATTGGTAAAAAAAATACCTTTATTATGTTTTTTTTATTGCAAAGGTTTGAAAATATAAGAGTTAGGGTAAAAAGTGCCCCAAAAAATGATTAAGCATAGGGTCTTCGAATGCGTTCAAGTGTTCCTCTGAAGAAGGCATCGTGTCCGTATTTATCCAATATTTCAGCTGACTTTATGAATATGTTTTAATGTAGGATTAAGCAAAATAGGCGTGCATGTGCGCATATTACATTTATATCATTTTTTCATTTTTATGGCGCAAAAACAACTAAGGTTATGTTCTATTAGCACCTAATATATTCCAGGAGATGCTAATCTCTCTGACCTAGAGTCATTGGCGTACGCAGGGGGAGGTTGATAGTGTCATAACCCTCATTGAGATGTAATTTTGAATATATATACATATGAATACGTGGAGTCGTAGCTCTGTAATCACCCCTTTTGCGCTTGTAACGCCCCCTATGAACTTTCTGCGTACGCCGATGCCTAGAATATCGAACACCTCACTGCGGATCCTTAGAAAAACGAAAAGCGTTCGGTTCCATTTGGATTGAAGCCGAGGGCTTTTTTTTTTTTTTCTTTTCTGTAGACAAAGCTTTGCCACTACTCCATATTAGCACCCCAAACTTTATTGCCTTTATTGCGCCTTTAAAGATTAAACTAGAAAGCGCCCGAGAGTTCCACAGGTACGATCGGAACTTTCCCGATCACTGGGATGGGTAACGTAGATTCCTAGTATGAGTTTGGATGCAGCGGCGAAACCATTGGTTACAGAACACTACAATCCCTCGGTCGTGTTTCAGATGAATGTACCCTTGGGACATCAAAATGCAATAAGCTGCAGAGGCATGGGCGCCGACAGCATAAAAATATTGGGGGGGGGGACAGTGTACCATAGAAGGCAGTTTTTGTGGTTACGTGTTGGATGCTCACGTATATTTTTGCCCACGTACGATTTGCCACGAATTTCCCACCCAAGAGGGGAGAAGCATCGCCTCCGGCGGTCTGATGGGTAGCTTCCTAATACCCCCTTTTCCTATCCCCCTTCTCTTAGTTCAGTTCAGCTTCTTTTTTTTTCCCCCAACTTTTTGGGAGTTTTCAGATTTATTATTCAATATAACAAAAATACTAGAGAAAATCGTTTACTTAGATTTTTATCATGAGTATGATTAATAAAAAACGATTATTCGGTCAAAACTTAGGAGGAGGAGGATTGTGCAAGGGTTTCATTGGGAAGGGTGGCCGCCGGGGGCGGCGCTGTAATCCCAGCGGTCAAAACTTAAAAGGCGAAAATTAAACAGTCGGAGCCAATCGAAGATATTGTTCAGTATCCATGTTTTTCTTTTAAAGAAGATTTAAATCTGAAACGTAATTCGGGAAAATTTTCTGACGTTTTTGATATGTGAACCACTATACTAGAAAATGATATAATTCTGCAATCTAATCAAATTTAAAAAGCTAGAGGTTTGAAGAAGATAATTAGAAAGCTATTCGTATATTAAAAACTACTGTGAATACGTCTATTCTTGTTTTAAATCCGCATGTTTATGTGGAATGACTTTTCTATATTTAAAATTAAGGAAGGCAAATCAAAATTCCCCTCTTACCGATTCCCATATTGAAGATTCATTTAGATTATCCTTGTCGGCATGGATACCCTATTATAAACGCTTGGTAGCGAATACGAAGACATAGACTTTTCATTAATAAACTTTTGATTATTAGTTATCTATTTTCTAATATACATGCATGTTTGATCCTAATGAATCTGTTTTTTCTTAATGGGCAGTTCCATGTTCAGGTATGTGACATTTGTAAATCGTATTTTCCCTAGATAATTATTTCAAAGGTAATAAAACTAAATATTTAGCCGAACTTAAACTTAATTTTATTATTCTAAAAATTTCACTCTTGCATCTGTATAAAAAATGTTGCAGACATATAGAATAATTAACAGTATGGTAATTAAATTTGTAACTATCACATATTCGACAATTTTTGGAAGTTCATGTTAAGTGCAATATTTTGTAAATTTATTTCTCTAAATATACAATGATTTGAAGGCTGATTTTTTTTTTCAGTTGAAAGAGGAACTAAAATTATGGAAAATATTTTTCTTATACACCCATACAATTAAAGCGCTGTTGACGAAAAAATTTGAGCATGCTATCATGTATGTGCCAAGGTGATCATCTATGTGACAGAGTGAAAATTGCATGTGCACTTCAAATATATTGTTGCATTTGTGTAAATGGTTAATCCCCATACAAACATTACTACTAACTATAACTGGAATAAAATTGGTTTACAAAGTACACGTGGGAAAAGAGGGCTGGAGCGCCTCCCCCTGGCCATTTAAAAATTTGATTTGCCCGATTCGGCTGTGCATTTATTTTCAAAATTTTGCAGTCACATCTTAAAATAAGGTACTTATTACTGCTTAATATTTACTGACAATTAATTTTGTAATATTTCAGTATCTTGTACAGTCACTAAAATGTCTGATAGCCTTGACAAGAAAGTAATAGTTTTTATCAGTCCTTCCCCCCCCACCCCACCCGTAAATATAGTGATAGGGCATATGTGCCGTATTTTTTCACTTTTCGATTGTTGCAAGATGTAGTGGGGTGTCGATTTTTTTACGGGCGGGTGGGAGGCGCACACGTTGTTCGCCTAGCACGACATATTTGCTTGCGCCGGCCCTGTTTATATATAAAAATTTGAAGAGCTGTAAGGAAATTTTATCTCGACATTCATTAACTTAATAAAAGGGAATCGTGTAAAGAATGTGCTACACACCTTATTTCAGAAATTACATTGTTTACCAATAAAATGTTTTATCAAATCATGCATAATTTATTTTATATAATTTTTCTATGAAACAATACGTTTAAATTTTTCAGTTCATTTTCCAACATTTAAAACCTCCGAAAAATAAAATGTAAGTCCATTTTTATGAAAAAAAAACTATTTCATTAATTTTTATTTTTTACATCGGTAGACTTATAAGTTATATATATATATATACTATACCAACAAATATAT
The DNA here is from genome assembly GCA_006491805.2 of Dysdera silvatica. Taxonomy (NCBI): domain Eukaryota; kingdom Metazoa; phylum Arthropoda; class Arachnida; order Araneae; family Dysderidae; genus Dysdera; species Dysdera silvatica. The sequence goes on from QLNU02015360.1 coordinate 127,992,198, forward strand.
ACTATACCAATATATTATATACTATAATATATACTATACCAACAGAAAACAGAACATGCAATTCCAAATTAACCAGAAGGTCTTCTACAGGAAGCTTCGAGAGACCCCAGCGAACAAAGACAAGTACGAAGCCCCAAAGCCAGCAGAAATAGAGACCTTCTGGAAGACACTATGGTCCAATGAAGTACAGCACAAAAGCGCCCCCTGGATTCAGCAAGAAATGGAGGCTACGAGAGGAATAGAGGAGATGGAGTACACGGGCATCACGATAGAGGAACTCCAGCAGGTAATCCAACGTACGCACAACTGGAAAGCACCCGGTATTGACGGCATACACAACTTCTGGTACAAGAAATTTACCAGCGCCCATGGCCCATTAGCCAAGGAACTTACGGCGATAATTGAAGACCCCAGCAAAATGCCTGAATTCCTCTGCAAGGGAATAACTTACCTCCTACCGAAGGACCAGGATACCAGTAACCCAGCGAAATACCGACCCATTACGTGCCTTAACACCCTGTACAAGATACTCACGGGGTGCATCTCTGAAAAAATAAGCCGGCACAGCGAAAGCAACAACTTAATGACGGAAGAACAAAAGGGATGCCAGAAAGGGACTCTGGGATGTAAAGAGCAGCTTACCATCGACTCAGTTATCCTGGAACAAGCAAGAAAACAAAAGCGAAAACTCAACACCGCATACATAGACTACAAGAAGGCTTTCGACTCTGTTCCGCACTCGTGGCTCCTTGAAATACTCAGCATATACAAAGTGCATCCCTCAATCATCCGATTCCTACAGAGCAGCATGAAACAATGGAGAACCCGGTTACAGCTAAACACGCCAGACAGTAAAATAGAAACGGCCGAGATCCCCATCCGCCGCGGAATCTTTCAAGGAGACGCACTAAGCCCCCAGTGGTTCTGCTTGGCGTTAAACCCCTTGTCAAGGATGCTGAACACAAGTAAATACGGATACATGCTGAAGAAAGACAAGAGAAACCTACATAAAGTCTCCCACCTCATGTACGTAGATGACATCAAGCTATACGCGCCAACAATCACCCAACTCCGACAACTCATCAGTATAACAGAGACATTCTCCAAGGACATAGGAATGGAATTCGGCCTCGATAAGTGCAAAATACAGAAGAATAGCAAAGAAGATTTACCAGGCATCGAACTCGAAGACGGGAGACTACTGAAGACCTTGGACGAGGGCGAAACCTACAAATACCTAGGGATAATGCAAAAACGGCAGCAGGAGCACAAGAAAGTCAAAGTCCAGCTCACGCAAGCATTCCAAGAAAGACTTAGAAGCATTGTGAAGACGAAACTGAGCGGGAAGAACACCACGCAAGCAATTAACGCATATGCGGTACCAGTGCTCACCTACTCCTTCGGGATCATCAAATGGTCCAACACTGAACTAGAACAACTCCAGCGGAAAATGAGAACCATCCAGAGAAGAGCCGGACAACTACACCCTGCAACGGCAATTGAACGGCAAACACTACCCCGGGAAGAAGGAGGACGCGGACAAGCGGACCTCAAAGACTTACATGACAAGCAGATCCAGAGCATGAGGCAATACTTCCAGTTGAAGAGTCCCCGATCGCCACTCATCCAAGCCATAATACAAGCAGATGCAAATTACACGCCACTAAACCTGTGTAGTACCGAAGAGCGTGTCCTCGAAACAGCCAACGAACAGAAACTGAGAACTTGGGCCGGAAAACCATTACATGGCAGGCACTACAATGACCTGCAACAACCACACGTTGACAAAAAGGCATCAAATTCTTGGCTGGCCAAAGGCACTCTCCAGCCAGAGACAGAAGGATTCATGCTAGCCATCCAAGACCAAGTGATCGCAACAAGGAACAATCAGAAATTCATCCAGAGAAAAGACATAGAAAGCGACAAATGCAGACACTGTCATGCGGCATCGGAGACAATCCAACACGTGATGGCAGGATGCAAGATCCTTGCGCAGTCAGACTACAAACATAGACACGATCAAGTAGCGAAAATAGTCCACCAGAAATTGGCAGCGAATGC
>QLNU02015360.1:127999862-128014463 GCA_006491805.2 Dysdera silvatica
ATTTTATTTTATTTTATATAGTATGCAGATGTGGCTGTGTGAATATTGGTATTCCGCATATATTTGCACCTACCTATTAATAATTTTCATTTACTCGCTTGATTTTCGACATTTTGATTTATATTTATGTTTACATTATCTACTATTTCCTATTTATATATTTTTATCATATTGATTGCTGCTGCTTCATGCGCGCTCTTCATTGATAAACTTGTTTGTATTTTTATTTTATTGTTTACTATTGTTTTTTATTTGTTTTCATTTCTCACCAATCTATTTGCTTGATTTTCTACATTTTCATTTATATTTACATTATCTACTATTTTCCCATTTATATATATATATATATATTACCTTTAGTACATTATATACTATCTTTAGTACATTACATATTTTTAACATCATATATCATTAATGTATTATCAAAAGTATATATAACCTATTATCAATAGTTTTCAGACACTAGAAAAAAATGTCATGATTGCAACTCACGGATTCGGGTAAACTTGCGTTATAAGTTTGGAAGTTTAGAATGAAAATCCCAGATCTTTTTTAGTTATAGTACAAAGGTCGGATCCAGAATATATTTTCGGGGTGGGGGAGGGCGCAAAGCTTAAGAACAAATGTAGTAACCTATAATAAGTGTGAATTTGTTATTCTCAGGGAGGGGCGCAACATCTGAGGCCCCTTGATCCACACTTGAATAGTATTATATTTTTATGCCAACATTTATATTTTAATTTTCAGAAAGGCATAACAACTACTCGTGAAATTAACAAAACATCCTTCAGTTTCTTACCAATATAGTTACTTATTTTATTACTTTCGTAGGCGAACAGGGCCCTGTTTAACAATAGGCAAACTTAAGAGGGTACTTAGAGCTGCCGACTAAAATGGGTCGTCGTCTAGATTTTTATTTACTACTGGCTTTTAACTCTTTGCAGGGTCCTAGCATCGTCGAGGGTCGAGCCTCTAAAACCAGACCCTGTCATTAATCTTGAATAATTTTCCAATGTTTCTTCACCTAACCTAACTTTTTTTATGTTCAGCTTCAGTTTTCAACTTCTGTGCAAGCACTACTTTGTTAGATCTTGCCTTCACAAATAGACGCACTGTGTATTCGCACTCAGTTGGCGCGTGATACCGTTAGCAGACGGTCTGCGCGAACGCACAGTACCAGGATCTCGAAAGAGGGAGTGGCAAAACCAACTTGGGCTTTATAGTGCTGTATTTTGTTTTCTAATATGGAATCTATAGCAAACTAATGTAATTCTTCCACTAATGGAGGCTATGACCCCTTGACTGCGCCTTTGCTTAATAATATAATCGTAATCGCCGCCCAGGGCCGCCAAATGTATAAAGTTAGCTATGTATGCGAGTATGATTATCCGTCATTGTTGAAAATGGAAACGAAGTTTTCTCATTGACAAAAGGTATAACTATTTATTTAGGAAAACATGATCATTGGTATTAATAATTCTCTGCGCGTACGGAATGACGAACCTTAGTAGGTAGAAAACGTACGTTCTGCCACAGTTAGAGAAGAAAGCAAAACCACTTTTAGTATGAAGCGTCAGTTTATCATGGTACTTCACACTCAGGTCATCCACACTCTGACTAGGACGAAACCTTTGTTTTCTACCTATCTTCGTTAAAGGAAACTTTATCATTAAATGATGAATATCTATCTCTTCGCTCATCGTATTGAGAAACCAGTAGAGGGTGTGAAAATTATTTCTGAATTGCATTAAACTCATTGGTATTGGTATAACGCCGCTATCCCATACTGTGGAAATGCGAAAACGAACTCCTTAAGAATTTTTAATTTTTTTGTACGCTTATAAAAACGTACGAATATACACTGCTTGGCAATTGCTAAGGAACAACAGGTTGTGGTCATGTAGCGCGGCCTGCCATGCCCACAACAGGAGTACAATAGCAAAAAAAAAATGAAGAGGGTGCTGTTGTACATTAGTATAATAGTAAGTACATTACTCGCTGTTGTTCATGTAACATTAGAATCGCAAAGCTTGAAGGTAAAATCATGTTGTATGTTTGATTCGCCTAAAGTATTGGTTGAAGATTCTCTTGAAGCAGTTGAACGACGAGCAGTTGAACGGGCCGAGGTAAGAGAAAGTGTCACTGAAGTTACGACAACAATAAAATGTAATTTTTCTATTGAAAAAACAAACAAACCCTGCTGAATCTAGAGGAACTGGAGTTCGAATGCATGGGGATAACCGTAGAAGGAGCACCGTAGCTCAGAATGACACATACATAGGCGTAAGCAGAAAATTCGTAAGTGGGGGGCGGTTATAAGTACAATGGAGGGTTACAGAGCTATAACTCCATATATTTATATATAAATATACAAAATTTCATCGCAATGAGGAGTTACAACACCCATCAACACCCCGTGCATACGTTAGTGCAGACACATGACCTTTTTAGCGAAAAGAAGCAAAAATTTTTTACATCTGGCCAGGTATCCCCAGATCTTGCAACTGTTACAGGCACTCGTACATCTCCCAGAATCATTTCTCGTCACCTTAAGCAAGTCTGCTCGTATGCACGGACACTTGTCAGATACATTCCGTTAACAGCACGCTATCGTTAAGAAATATTACACTGGGGTAACGAGCATCTGCATTGGTATCATCAGCAGTGGTCAAAAGTAATGTTTTCAGACGAGTCCCAGTTTACCATCAAGTGCAATTGTGGACGTCAACTAGTGTGGCAAGAACAGGAAAATTGTTATTATCAGCAGAACGTCCATGAAGTTAATCGTTATGGCCTAGGAGTCATGGTACGGGCAGGAATTATGTATAATGAAAGCTCACATCTTCACATTTTTGTCGTAAGTTCCATTACAGCAATACATTATTGTACCGAAATTCTCCTGGGCCATGTTCATCTTTTTCGCGGAGCAATGGGTCCAAGATTATTGTTCATGGACCACAATGCTCGTCTACAAGGAGTAGCTCAGATATCTGAGATACAGCAAAGTGAGGATATTAAGCTCATAACATGGCCGGTTTACTCTCCAGACTTGAATCCCATAGAGCATGCCTAAGATACTCTCGGTAGGCGTATGACGCAAACAAGACCCCCCCACCAGCTCTACAGGACCTGAAATTTTCCTTGAAGGGCGAATGTAGGGTCTCATATCTCCACAATTCTCTTCAACACCTTGTTGGTGAAAAAAACATGCCAAAGAGATGCAGATTGTGCACTAATGTCCGTGGAAAGCATACACCCTACTAAGGCACCCAAATCTGTCGCCATTCACGTGAAAGGATCCATTTTCCGTGTCTGTTCGAAGATGCTCCAAGGAAGAATTATTTTTGTTATTTTTTTCTACTCTGGTGCAAAGTATATACCATTTTGATTCATGAAGGTACCACAGTACCTCAACTAAATATTTAGCAAGTTTCATTCCTTACAATAGTGTCCATCATTAGCTATGACAAAACTATTCCTGTTCCTTAGCAATTGTCAAGCAGTGTAGAAAGCTTGCAGCATGTATTCTATTGCTTGTCATGCAAAATTACGACTGATAAGACTCCTTTGAGCAAAATAGTCGCAGGTAGTCATTTAAGATTTTACGTAAAGATACGTGGATATATACAGGGCATTCGAGAAAGTTCTTTAATATTATAAAAATTCGTTAGACACAAAAACAAATTCGGTCCATCGAAATGTCATTTGCAGTAAAGAAAAGAATAATTCAATGATGTTTTGGCACTAGTTATTTATAACGGTAAGCGTTAAATCTATCCAGTGCCACCTGAGATATATTAAATATTAGTATCAATGTTAAAGAATGACGTTTCTTGAACTACGCTCCATAACATTAATACTTAGATTTAATGTGTTTATAGAGGTGCTGAATAGTAGTTCCATTTTCAAATAAAGGGTAACCCTTGGAATCTGCATTGTTACACCCAAAATGTTGAACAACAGCTGATAGGAAAGCGGTTACCGATTGAGCATTCCTTGTCAAACTAAAGGAGTCCTTATTTTGATTTATTGAACTGGTAGGCTGATATAAAGTTCTCATAGTAATCCTTTCTTTTACGGCAAAACGCGCAAGACCGTTTCGTTTTTGCGTTAGGAATTTTTTATATCGATAAAGTACCATTTCGGATATCTTGTAAATTAAAAAAAAAAAAGATTGTTTCCAACACAAGCTTAATTTGTTTGGATCGAGTATTCTGAAATAAAGACATGATTGTTTGGAGCTCAGACGATCACCCTATTTTTTTCTCCTGTTTAGTTTGGACAGTATATAAATGTCTGCCAGCGAACAAAAAGCAATGCTTACATTAACTTTCACGAAGTTAAAATTAAAAGAAAAAAGTTGTATTTTTCTCTTACAAATCTCTCTCTTTTCACGGGTCAACGATCAACGTTTATATGCATAAATAAAAAGCTACTTTATCCTAAAAGCCATCTTTAAATGCAGTATTGCAATTCGCGTGCGAAAGTTATTCGCGTTAAAAGTTATTGAATTATAGAGACATATTATAACAAATAATAAAAGAATAACGCAATCACAAATAAACACATTTACTGTATTAATTCATTACTTGTCACAAAATGACCTTTGCTGTCCTTGGGCCCTCAAATACCAACCGAAAATGCTTTCTTTGTGAGGATAGATTTTTCAACATAGCACTACGCAACAAGCGCAGACACGGGGGTGGGGGTCAAGGGTCATGACACCCCAAAATATTTTTCACTGTAAAATTCCAATTTTCATGAAAAATGAGGTGTTATTACAAGGCCATGACAAATCCTGTCGTTCCCCACCTGTGTCCGCCTCTGCTACGCAGGATGCTCAAAAGTAATCAACGGCGTTCATAACCGGAGTTTTAGCTGTAAACATGAGATTCAACGCTTCTTTTAAATAGAAAAAAAAGGTTTTTCGATTCGGAAACAGCCTTCTGTCTGTTTAAAACGCTTCTAAATTCACCTTTTACGACTAAAACTAAACTGACAAACGTTGTCGCTAACCTTTGAACCTTTCTTTGGTTATATGTTGTTCCAAAATGCTTTTAACACGTGTACTGTTTTAATATTTTTTATTTACTTCCATTGAATGTTGTTACGGAAATTTTAAATGCATCCTTTCTCATTGGCAAACGATTTTTGCTTAAGGTATACGTATTTCATTTTTGCTAATTCGGTCACCAGACAGTGGGCAAATACTTTTTATAAAAGTTGTATTTAAAATGTTATTGGTTTGACGCATTTGATTTTAAATATACAGCATATTATTGTAGTGCCGAAGATGAATAAATGTATATTTACGCAAATTGCAAGCAGGGCCGAAGAGTAGGGGAGGCAGCAGGGGCCGCATTCCGAGGGCCCGTATGAGGTTCAAGGGCCCGCGCTGGCAACGACCTAAATTGTGGGGGGCCCGGCCTTACCCTGCCCCCAAAATATTTTTTATACGATATTCTTTCTTTTTCATTTAAAAATGGAAAAAAGTAATGATGTGCCTTCCCGTAATTTTCCCGGTCCCGGTACATATAATATGCCAGAATATACTCCAAGGAACACCCCTTATAATATATTTATGCTAAACTGTAGCGTCTAGAAAACTTGATGCATCGTTCAGCGATTAGAATCGTGTACAAAAATTCATGTCTCAAGCCGACGATTGCATTCAAATAATAGAAATATTCGTAAATAGGACTACGAGCATTAACATGAATTTTCCACGAATAATCCACCACCAAACTGTCAGTGTTCTTTACTTTGAATTAGTACACAAAAGTAGATTTCCTTGTCTATATGCAGCCCGCATTTCAACCTGTAGAGGTAGACCAAACTCATTAAGTGCAATCTCATATTCGAACGGGACGTCTTGAATTTTATATGTAAGTTGATTTTTCGACAACACACCGAAATAAAAATTTTGGAACTTAAATATTACGCAGTACATTTTTCGCTATTATGTTGAAGGTTAGAGATGACAAATGCGACATAATATGGAATATAGAATTATTAGAGCTTTACCCTGAAAGCAACGTAATTAAGGGAACTTCGGGTATAAAATACGAACGAAGGCACAGTTTCAAATGAGAAGATGAAGCAATAATATTGATTTGTACATGTTTGTGTGTGTTGTACGATTTTTAGGATCCCTACTTGTGAACCTCTTCGCACCCACCAAAAGGAAAAGGAAAAAGTCAATGTTTGTAAGCCAAAGTATACAAATTCAACGCTTCGTGAGCGCAGGCAATTCTTCCTTCAGAACTCGTGGAGCGTAGCTCCTGTGCTACCTAATAGCGTCGGTATAGCAATTCTTCATTCACAGCGCCGTCTATGAGCATTTAACGGAATTAGAATTCCAAAGTTCAAGATTACAAGTCATCTCTATTTAAACTGAACGATAATTCTGTCTGGCGGGGTCGTCTTGGTGAAGCACTTAAACCTCTTCTCGGGCTAAAAAAGTATCAAATATTGCAATTAAACAAACTTGCGCTATTTTTATAAAACGGGAGAGTTCAAGTATTACGTAAGCAATATTTTGGCCATTTTATACTCTCCCCCCCCCACCCTTCTGGTAAGCAAAAGTCAACATTGTCTAACGTAGGAAAATAAGCGCAACAGTAACCTCCTCCCCCAAAGGTGCTTATGTAATGCTTGAACCCTCCCTAATGGTATCTCCTTAGTCAGGTTCAAATTTTTTTTAACTGACCTAACAGTATGAAATTTCTCTTCAAAAAAAAAAAAGTTTAGAGAAATTCTTTCAGAGACTTTTGGCCACTGTTATAGGGCATATGGCTCACTGTGCATCTGTGAAAATCTCCTGTTTTCGCCGGAGGGGGGGAGGGGCATCAAAAAGCAATCCTTGCCAGGCCGACTGGATTCAAAATCAAGTCCAAGCAGCTCCTGTTTCTAATGGTGCATTATATGTGCAATATTGAAGCGATCGTAACTGGAAAACCTTCCACATATTTTAAAAGCTAAGATTTCATTACGTGAGAAGTTCCCGCATCGCGATATTCAAAAGCATTTTTTTCCATAAAAAAAGAAGAAAAAAAGAACGGGAACCAATAACCAGATCCAGTAATATATTCTCCGGTATTTGAAATATTCATAAAATGAAATAACTTTAAATGTGCCTGATAAAAAAAAATGCCAATTTTTTTTTTAACTAACTTGAATAATAATCATGCATTTGTTTAAATACAATGACTGAGATTTATTGTTTCGACTATCTCAGGAGCTGTTTTTTTAAACACAATGGCTGCAGCAGCAAACACTCCCAATCGTAATCTATTCCTGAATATAAAGTACAACAAACTTTTTCTGGGTGAAAAAGTTGCGTGCAACGACAATTGAAGCTATAACCACAAACGACTAAAACACAATTGAAAACACAACTGAGCAACGACTTTTTGAGAACTTCCGTTACATCGAAAGCCAGTTGTTCCGTAAGTGCTTATTCGTGACCTCTAACACACCTCTTCCCCTACTCCTCTTTGGGTTGGGGAAGGACGATCTCGATTACCATATGTTATTCAGGAAAGCCTCGTGGTCCTCTTCCGCTCGCCCCCACCTTAATAATTGGTTAGTGAAAAACCGCCGTTAGTTGCATGCGAAATCATCGATGGATGTTTCAAAATATGCCTCGTAAAAATAACAAATGAGAAGCACACGTGCCACACCGGAAAGGCACGTCATTGATGTATAATTATATTCCGGATTTCAAAAATAGGGTTTTAATGGAAAAGGTGGGAGGTGATAGGAAATTTCTTCTCTCTCATGAGGAAGTTGATTTTACAGTTAATAAAATCGTTCAAATGGGGAGGTTTAACCCTTATACCAACCCCCTTGTACATGGCCTTAATTATATTAGTTTCTATTATGGTATATACCATGAACGCCGTTAGCAGGGGAACAGTCCGCCCCCATGTTGGTGTTAGGGTTCCAAATCCCCATTCAGTTTCAAACAAAATGCCTTCTACTGGCATATTGCCCCAATATTTTTAGGCCAATGGTATATACATACAAAACTGGACAAATCCAACTGCCATTGGCCACTATACTAGTGAGTAGTTGCAGATGCTGAGTAGTAACCCTTTTCCTACTAGGCTCCTAGGCAGCGGCATAGGAAAGAGAGGGGATCGGGGGCTTACCCCATTGGATATAAAACACACTATTTTCTCTAAGGCTCCATCACGTAATCTTCTTTAAAGTCACTTGAGCCCCCCTCACTCATAGCAACTCGAGTTCCTTCCCCCTGTATTTTGAATTACTATGCTACTGTTCCTGAGTTTTCGTTTTATGGAAGGATTCACCACTAAGGCAAGGAAAATGGTATTTCGCATAAACTACGCATTCCTGCTCTACATATATTGACAAAAATCTGTCAAAGTATTAGGAACTTAATATTGGCAAAAATATTCATGTTATACACATTTTTATTCTATTCAATTTTTTTATGTCTCGTATTATCAACGGGCAATTACGAGTATAAATTACATGCTTAATTAATACTCGCATATAAATATATATGCGAGTATATACAGGGAAAAAACTTCTTCAAGGAATCAAGCTGTATACTTTACTTCCGGTCGTAAACGAACACCCTGTGTATACACATATACATGAATAATACACACGTAAATAATACACACGTATACACATATACAGAATAATCCTACACGTGTATGAATATAAGCCATATAAAAATAACTACTTATCAAAATTACACTGCCCTTTGTATCAGGATTTTAGAAGTTTTCCCTTATAAATGTAACCAATATTTTTTTAAAATTATCATCTATAGCTGGGGTCGACGACCCATGACACACGGAGCGATTTAACAGCAAAAACCAATTTTCAATTACGATTGTTTAAATTCCTAAGAAATATTTCGTATTATTAAAAAAAATCCTGTTTTTTCACACACCTTCTTTAAAATGGAATGTTGCTAAATACTGGTGAGCGAAGTGTACAGAACAGCAATTCTGAAACAACATACAAAGACTGACCAAGGTTTACCAAAATTAGCAAAATGTTTGATTTTCCTTTTTATGTCATAGTGCTGTGGAGAAAGGTGAGATGACTAATCTTCTGGCAGAACATGCCTGGGAGAAAGGTCATGTTCCTGATTGGAATGGTGTAAAAGTTTCTGCAAAAAAATTTAATTTCTCCCTACAGTGGACTTTTATTGGAGTCCTGGGAGGCTTTCCGGATGCGTAGTAAAGCGATGAACGTTCCAAAACCGATCCTGAATATTACTGCATTTTTGCTAGAAGATGGGGAAAATGGGATTCAGGGAGGAAAGAAACCAAACAGGGGGAAAGAACCCAAGAGGGGGGCCAACGTGGGGAAATCCAAATTCAGACAGGGAAAGAAATTCGACTGCAGGATAGCTCTGGGGAAAAACCAAAGTTGGGGTATAAATACCGAACACCTACACTTCCTTGACACTTTCGCTTGATGAAGGGAACAGTAGTTCTCGAAACGTTGCGAATATTTTTGCAGATGGCACGTTTTACCATCTCCTCCTTTTGTGCTCCATATTCCGACTAGTGTCAGAAAATTCACTAGTTATAATAATTATACGGTCAGAATGATTGACCTCTGACTGATTGAATAATGACCTTTAGCACCCTTTCCACCCAAAGCCCCCTTCTTAACCTCCACGTCTGCTCTTCACACCGTCATACAACAAGCTGGTTGGTTGAAGTTGTATGGCTCAGAGACAGCAAAGCTCATTCTGAAGCAAAACCGTACAAAAAGGCAGTATGGCAGTAGCTATTTGTAGAGATTAGTACTGTTAGTAATTAAGCACTGTCAAAATTCCTGTGCTGTAAAAAAGCAAGAATTTAATATTCGTTCTTTTCAAAATCCTTAGAATATAGCGAATACGGATCCTTACAGTAAAAGCTCTGTATTATTAAATTGTTGTAAATAATATGTCAAATGTATAAAAACGTTTTCAGCAAAACGGATTCCTTCAACGTTTCAAGAAAATAACAAAAGATCTACTTAATGTGCATTAATAGTTGGATAGCAAACTAAACAGTCAAGATTGGACCAGTGTGCTGGTACACGGGACGAGACTGCAGTATGACTTCAGTACAAAACTCCTAATAAGGTGGCCCACCCCTGGTCTGTAACGTTAAGAATAGCATATTGAAGGAAATTTTAACTGTCAATTTTTTATTAAAAATATGTTTTAATGTGAATTTGTGTGGGAATTCAAACTACCTATATAAATTAAAAGCCTAAAAATGGAATCAAGACTCGTTAGGGGAACCCCATTAATTTTGACTGTTTACATACAATGCCGGTGATCACGTAAAGGTACCATCGGTAACCCCCCCTCATAGATAAACCCTTAATTCGTCTAGAGACTAAAATTCAAAGACAAATAGGAAGAAGTTTCTAGAATTTGACAAGTAACTTCGCAAACCAGATTTCTTTTACACTTGGACGATTTTAACCCTTGTACACCAAATCGGTTCCACGATATGAATCTTCATGGTTGAGGTTTGACATCCATTAAAGCGGTCTTTAAAATAATCTAAAAGGATGTAACGTATGAGGGGTGATCAGAAGAAAGTGTACGCGCACTAAATATGAACTCCATGAGTTTGTTGTAAGCCCGGATGTTGCTAAAACATCCCATTGCGTCGGCAAACTATGGCACACGTGCCTCATGTTGCAGGTGAATCAACTTTTAATGGCACGCGAATTGATTTAAAAGAAAAAAAAATCGGAATATAAATGTTAAAATTTAAAAAGAAATAATTTATTTATATTACATATTTTGGAATGTGAGTGTTAAAATTCAAAAAGAAATAATTTATTTATATTACATATTCTGGAATGTGAGTGTTAAAATTCAAAAAGAAATAATTTATTTTTATTATACATTCTGGAATATGAGTGTTGAAATTAAAAAAACAAAACAATAATTTATTTATATTACCTATTCTGGATGACAAAGATATCCATATTATTAAAGCTGCCCATTGGAACCAAAAACCGAAAATTAAAACCGACAACGATAAAACAAGCTGGGTGGAAATAAAGCGAGGAGTCAGACAGGGATGCTTCCTTTCTCTCATGCTGTATAATCTTTACCCAGAAGAAATGATTCAAGAAGTCATGGAAGAAAGGAAAGAAAGTTTAAAGATAAATGGAACTATTATAAATAACTTGAGATATGCTGATGATATGGTAATAATGGCTACCTCAAATAAAGATTTGCAGGTGCTCATCAATGAAATTGATACAACAAGCGAAAAAATGGAACTCACCATTAATGTGTAGAAAACGAAAACCATTCGTCTTAGCAGGAAAAGCTTCAACATCACTGCCCATTGTAAAAGCATGGCCATAGAACAAGCAAATTCTTTTTGCTATTTGGGAAGACATTTTTGCCACAACAACAACAACCAAACAAAAGAAATAAGGTGCCTAATTGGCTGGGCAAAATCAAAATTCAATGAATTACAAAAAGTTCTGTGCGAGAGAAAATTAAATTTACATCTCAGAATTTTAATTTTAAAACTTTATATTTGGCCTATACTATTTTATGGTTGCGAGACCTGGACATTAAAACAAGAGGCCAGAAATAAAATCGAAGCCTTCGAAATGTGGACCTTCAGAAGAATATTGAAAATAAAATGTACTGACAAGATCTCCAATCAGGAAGTGCTGAACAGATCCAACACAAAAAGAGCTATCATCGCCTTAATTCTGAGAAGGAAGTTAGCTTACTGCAGACACATAGTGAGGGGAGAAAAATGGCACTGAAAGGAAACATCGTGGGGAAGAGATCCAGAGGCAGAAAAAGAAGAGGATACATGGATGACTTACAGGCTTGGACTAGGCTAAGCACGAAAGACATTATCCATGCCAGTAGAGACAGGAAAATGTGATCCATTTTGGTAGCCAACCTCCGATTTGGAGAAGGCACTTGATGATGATGATGATATTCAGATGAAAAATCCATTCCTATTTTTACGCCTTTTAAATAGGGATGTTGCTAGATATTGGCGGGAAAAGTAGGCTGTATAAAACTATAAATTCCTCTCTTCCTGCTGCAGTCAGACTGGCTGAATCTCATGAACGATTCTTACTTATGTACGTATATTTCTATCCGAAACTTCATTTTTCTCTTTCCCAGCTTTTCACTATAATCTGCGTTTGCTTGTCACAAGCACTGGCGTTGATGGGGGTTGTAACTCCCATTATGATGAAATTTGTATATACATATAAAAAATATGAAGTTGTAGCTCAATAACTCTCCCATTATAAGGATGTAACTCTCCCTATGAATTTTCTCCGGACGCCTATGGTCTCAAGGTTAGTGTTATGATCAATTAATATTGTCAAAGCTTAAGGAAAAAAGGAAGAAATCTATAATAAACCTTTTCAAAACCCTTGTATTTGAAAATAGGGATTCATACAGCAAAAGGGTGGCGTTGTTTGCGCTTTGCATTGTTAGTCTGTTTTAAATCGTACGTCAAGTACGATGACATTTCCAGGAAAATGAATTTTTTAATGTGTTAAGAATATATTAAAAGACCTATTTAATTAACATTAATAAATGGATAGTAGCAATAATATTCACAATTTGATAAGTGGCAAGCGACACAATTTGTTGAGTGGTTCCTCTGGCACATGTGGAATGACTCTGCACAATTACTTTGGTACAACACCTCAAAAAAGTTGTCGATCCTTACCATGAAAGCTATATGGCTCGGTGTTGCGTTGTATTTCTCTTGTGCGTTACTGCAGGGTGCGCTCTGTTAGTTCGAAAAGGCTGTCGACAAAGCCTTTTCTAAAAGCTATCTTAGAATTAAAACGAATATATCGTATTTGATTTGAAACGAAACATTTCACTGAAACGGTTCTGTTAAGAATACTAAGCATATTTAAATAATTAAAAAGGACATATTACCAGAGTAGAACCTCTCATTAGCTGACATTCGTCATACCGAAAAATTTGTCCGTAAACGAAAAGTATTATTGTGAAGGAACTTGGGGAATTTTTACTTATAAAAACTGGGAACGGGGAGATCGTATATGAAGGGCGTTCGTAAAGGTGAGTTTTACTGTATTTGAAAGTAAAAAGTTATATATTTTATATTATTAAAACGTAACATGTGTTATTGCTGTGTGTATAGATCAGTGGTTCTCGGAAGGTGTACCTAGTGACATTCCTAGGTGCGCCGTAGGAAATCACGGATAGCTATGTGTGGGGTTATTATTAAAATGTTTTTTTAGTTATATAGTTAAATACAAGGCTATATGGAAGTTGACTACCTATAAAAATTAACATTAATAAAAATAAAATTAATATAAATAAAAAAATTTTGCGTCTTACTTATTAACATTTTGTGTATAGTGCGCCTACGATTTTTTTGTAGGGCTTCGAGTGTGCCATTACTTCAAAAAGTTTGTGAACCACTGCTATAGATATTCTTATATAGAATTCTGTGTTATTCGAAGACGACAAAATCAGTTTCTCCGTGTATCAGTTAAAATGTAATTTTTATTAGACATGCGAACCAAGTGCATTTAGGCGTCAGATTTAAGAGTAACATTCCACACACGGTTATCTTTCAAACCAAAACCTTTTTTTTACCCTTAATACTCCAGAAGGGAAAAAAATATCGACCACGCCCTCAGACTGGATTCGAACAAGTGACCTTTGCATTACCATTCCGATGATTTGAACACTAAGCTACTGAGTACAGCCATGCATTGTCTTTTAACATCTGAAAACCTATAATCTCAAGACCATAATATCTCAAAACCTATGCCTGGATCGTAGAAGATTTGTGCAAGAAGATGGGGAAAAAGCGCGATAACAAGGTCAGTGGAAACCTGGGTGGATGCGGCACTACTCTAGGAAAACTAGAACTGGGGGTATAAATGCAGGACGTTCTCGCTTTCTTAACACTTCGCTTGATAAAGAGAACTGTAGTTCTCGAAACGTTGCGGAAATTTTTCTTATGCCGTTGGTAAGTTTTGCTTATTTTTATCATTTTCCTATTTCTTTCTACTTGATTTTCCTTATATTTTTATTTGGCATTCTTCCTTTCTCTTTATTTTCTTTTAGTTTAGTAAGTTTTTCTAATATATTTTCTTCATTTCGTTACTTTTGCAATTCTTATTCCCATTTTACTTTTCCACTTTACTCATTTTTCTTTCCCCCTTTTTTTTATTCCGACCAGTGAGCCAAAAAAAAAATAAAATAAAATAAAATAAATGAAAAAATTGTTCTTATGGTAAGCCCTAGTCAATCGTTACATTCTTTGTCATTTATGTCTCATCAAATGAAGTTTCTTATGTACGTATATTAAGAAGCCCCCCCCCCCTTTCGTAAAGTGTAGTTCAAAAGAAAAAAAGTGCCTTTTTAAAATAAGCGCTAATATTTATGTCATAGTCAGGTATATATATGCGATCACACAGCGTGTGTGCAGGTAGTCGTGTGCTGCCACCAGCTCGGCTCGTAGCTGAGCAATATACGTCTCTTCGTGAGGCGGGTTCTTTATTCCTGTTTTCTATGTAGAAAACTAGAAGGTCGATGATGAAGAGTGAGGTAGATATCAAGAA
>QLNU02015360.1:128029159-128040181 GCA_006491805.2 Dysdera silvatica
ACATTTACGATCTATGTATGGTGCTACCCAAATCATCAAGGCGTTGTTCTGAAACCTGACCAATTCTTTCAGATTCTCTACAATGAAAAGCAGTGGTTAAACTTCGAGGATACATTTCCCTCTTCGTCCTATCATTTCAAAGGCAACTTTACCGTTCAAAGTTCTACAGATCATATAAAGTTTTCTCGCATGAAATTCCTAAACGGGAGTGAAGTAAATGAGAAGTAAATAACCCTTAATCCTTCCCAATGGAAGAAACTGTTAACGCTGAAAGATTAGGTTGCCCATTGTATTGTATTGCAGAATCTAAATTTGCTGTATTTTCCTTTATATCTGTTTACAAGGAGATTAAAAATTCTATGAATCAATCAAAACAGGAGAATTTATATGACTCCGGAATGGATAAAGAGGTTAATTCTGTTTCCGGTA
This sequence comes from Dysdera silvatica, assembly GCA_006491805.2. Classification (NCBI taxonomy): domain Eukaryota; kingdom Metazoa; phylum Arthropoda; class Arachnida; order Araneae; family Dysderidae; genus Dysdera; species Dysdera silvatica. The sequence goes on from QLNU02015360.1 coordinate 128,029,589, forward strand.
ATGTATTTTCTTCCCAAATGGAAGAGGTTGTTTATTCCAAGTTCAGTTTATATGAAGAGGAGGACGGTTATGATAAAATTCCTGAAATTTTGTTTTATTGGGAATTGCTAAATTTTAATGTCTCTGACTGATCTTGTAATTTTTTCTAGTGTTATCAATAACCGCGGTATTTGGAAGCGCTGTGCATCTGAATTCTTTTGTATCCGAAAGTATGTTGCGTAATATTGATATCTTGGAAAGAGTTCTAATGGAGAGAGAGAATCTATGTATGAAAGCCTGCCCTCTCCTGAAAATGTTGATATATATAATTCTAAAACTTCGGGAGATGAGTTTTAGCGAGAAAGTTATATCAGCACCATTCCTGTAATTTAAAATCTGCTTTTTAACTATATAAGTTATATATTCGGTGTGGGAAAACTTTATGTGAAAATCTCGTCTCATGTACTTATAAGGTTTTCTTCCTGTGTGTGGGAAAACACACTTAAAATCTTGATCCTAATCACCATTTATTCGACTGGGGAAAAAAGGTGTACGCATAAATAACATGTATTACCTTTCTGAAAATATCAGTTTCACCCAATTGGTAGAAAATCGTATTTTGTCACGAAAATAATGCATGCCATGCACTTTGTAGATTTATACAATTTATTTACTATGTGAAAAACCGTTTGTAAAATCTCGTTTTTGTTTAGTATTTTTTCAATGTATAAAATAGTGATCGAATTAATAATGTGTATTATGTTTCTGAAAACATCAGGTTTATTCAATAGATGGAGAAATGTCAAATATACTTTGCCACTAAAATTTTTCATGCTTACAACCTGCAAACTTTATCTCTCTGTGTAATATGCCTCTCTGTGTTATAAGATCTCAATATACAAAGAAAACCTTGTTTCAAGTATTACGTAAGCAATATTTTGGCCATTTTCAACACCTCCTCCCCCCCTCTGGTAAGTGAAAATTAAAAATAAGCACAAAAGCCACCCACTCCCGCAAAGTTGCTTACGTAATACTTGAACTCTGCCTATGCCAAAGGATACATTTTTTATGAAGTTACCAGCTTCAGAAAAAAGATTGGTATTTCCGTTGGCTTCCTTTTCTAATATTTGGCGATGAAACAACCTTTACTAGATTGCCATACTTCGGAATTCCAATGACGTATTTGGACACGCAACTAAATTTTCAGGTTTGAAGTTAACCAATAAGATCTGTTGTGCTTAGCCATGCCTCTCCAAGAATTTCTTTGGTTTGCTTTTCTAATCATGTGCGTGTCTGGCGCGTGATTCGTTCATCTTTGGCCTTAATTATCTTATTAAATATTGATTTTAAGCAAAAATTGTACTGGACATTTTTTATTCCTTTTTTTTAAACTTTTTTACGCCATTTTGTATACACCCTGTATGTGTATTGGTATATCCTTGGAAACGGCCATTGCGGGAATAAAATTCATTGAGGTTGTAGACGGCTTTGTTTTTGATTACTCTTGTCGAATGGATCGAGAGTTTGCAGAAGCCTGCAGGCGTGGTCCCTCGACTGCCACATTATTCGAGATCGAAAACACCATAATACAAAGAAAACATCTTCTGTATTAGTTTGGCAAAGTGCATCTAAAATTATGGTACTAAATACTTCCCCCCTTTTATCATTGCAATGTGTTTGGTTAGAGAGAATGAGTATATTTATGGACGGAGCAATCGCCCGACTTAATGGTCAGTTGACGTGATGGTCGCATTTGGTTTGAAACGGCCGTTTGTTGACCGAGCTATGCTTGCTATGCCACAGCTTTTACGTAATTAGCCACCCCCCACTCGCCAAACGTATTCTCCCTCTCAAATCTCATCTGTCAGTGACTGGCTGTCCTGAATCCATGTTGGTGCCATTAGCGATTTTTCGATGTTATAGCGGAGGTCGCTGAGAGTTTGTGTGACGTCTGATATAAAACCAACTAAAAGGTACAAATATTCAAATAAAATTCGGTTGATGCAGCAAAATCAATAACCTGTTTGTTATGAAATTGTTTATATTTTTCCTTTATTTATATGTATAGCCCTATAGCACATTTCTAGAGTCTTACAGGACAGTGGAACAGGAAAGCCTTTTCTTCATTCACGGATACTTTAGATCAGTGTTTCTCAAACTTCGGTCACTCACGTATCGCTTCAAGCATTCCTTTATTCATCAGGGATCATCAGGGATTTTAGGGGATTCACTCCCATTAAAAATATATTGCCTGATATTAAGGTTGTCAATTATAGTTAATAATATAAAGCTCCCATTTGGCATCTCCCTAAGGAAAGACATATCTAAATAACCTCGATGTATGTGGATTTCCATTGGCAAACTTATATACGTATTTAAGATTTTGGCAGGAGAGATTTATCCATCTCTTGAAATATAATTTGTAGTTAATTTTAACACCTTTTTTGATGAAGTTTAAGCTTTTTTGTTTTTTTAAAATATCTTTCGGCAGAAAATCTCTAAAATATCCGACCATGTTCTTAAAATATGGGTTGGTTGCCAAACTCACCTGAAACAAAATAATTTTTAGAGTAATGCTATTTGATGAAAAGAGTGTCAGTTACGATCTTATTTTGTCAAATTTACAATGAAAATGACATCATTAACTTAAATAATAATAATAAGCAATGTAGACAGCATGGGTGTATTTAGAGGATTCAAATCTTTCACGAAACGTCGAAAGGCAAGGCTTATAACAAACAATATTTATAAGAACTTCCTTAAATATTACTCCAACCTAAATTCTAGCTACGCCAGCAATTTCTAGTCCTTTTTTTTGAAATTTGGTGACGATCCTGCTGGCCACTTGATAAGCCGTCGCGGACTTTAAGAAACACTGCCTTAGATCAAAAGCTTTTTATATTCGTTTTATCCGTAAAATAAATTTTACAACTCAGGGAAGCTCTGTATAAAAATTATTATAGGTGTAATCAGTGGCGTGGCTAAGGGTCATTTGGCCCCTTATTTTGATTGAAATAGGGGGCTTGAAAATAAAGTAGGGCCACTATTCCTTGTCTACTTTTGCTATAAGGTAAATACGCACCTGGTTATAGTTCACAATACGCTCGCTTTGTCTGTATGTTTGTTTTCAATCATTGTCGCTCACGTCACCTCTAGCGACGACTCGCAGAACCCTGGTTAAATAGCCTTGAAATTTTTCAGAACCACGATCCATTTTTTAGAGCGATAAACGGTCGCGACCCAACTAATTTCAATGATCACTTGTGTCTGGGATTCTTTTGGAATCTAATAATTTTTCATTGCAGTATCTAATGCTGTATGTATGTGTGCTAAACGTATATATGTGTACAGAGTGTGATATATTATATATGTAAAACTGTCAATTAATTACAGAATTCGTACATTTTAAAATTTGTACGTGAACCACTAGAAACCGACTCGGAATCCACAATTTCAGAATTATCGTTTTAGAACGGTGGTGGTGGCTAGTTGGAGGCCCGCGAGCCAAAAATGGTCCGTGAAATTATTTCGTGCGGCGCGCAGCAAGATTTCATGAAAATAAACTATCATTTATCATTATTTTTTGGCCACAGACTTGTTGATGCTCGCGTAAAATTGCATACTCTTCCTGTAATAAAATTTAAAGTATAGCACACCTTAAACAATTTATACTGACGCTAAATATCCTGTACTGAGTGAATTTAACGGAACTGTATCAAGACCGTAGCCAGGATTTAATTTCAAGGGGGGGTTCAAAAATTTTTACCGCATGCATCGATAAAATCACAGCATGCAAGGCTGTAGCCAAGTCCCATTAAAAATTTAGTTTCGGGGGGAACCGGTCCCTAAGATCCCTCCCTCCCTCCCTCTGGATATGGGCGTGAACTATATCCACGTTTGGGAGTACGGATATGTGTCAATGTATTTTTTCTATCATAAAAGCAGTGAAATTGTTACTTAGATCACAATTAACTGATAAATACCTTCAGAACGTGTTAAAAGTATCGAACCTCGTAGAAAATTAATCTTTGTGAACTTGTCTCACCTCACGATTACTCACATTTCTTTCATTAATTTGTATCAACATTTCACTAAAACTTGTATTCAAAATAACATCTTGAATTGCTTATGTGTGTGCGATCTTGCACATGGTCACACTGTCGTTCTATCTGTTATGAGGTTTACAAAGACAATTTGAAATAATCGTAATTATTATCTCGAAATAAACAATATTTTCTATTCCAGATCATATTTTTAAAAGTTGGCTAAATGAAATGCACAGTGATGTTTCATGACGCCGATGTGCATCGTCTATTGGCCCACATATACGCAGAAATTGGCCATTACTACTTTAGAATATGAATATACTTTATTTATTTATTTATTCATTTATTTATTTAAAAAAAATAAAAAATAAGAAAGACATCTCTTGGCTATATATTATCAGTTTATTTATTGTAAGACAAACTATTTCCGGCCACCGAGAGCGGAGAAGAAGGAACCGTATGTATGACCTCATCTCGTTTGGCGTCGAATGACCCTTGCTGTCCTTGCGCCATAAAAATACAACCAACCAAAAGTGGAGAAAAAGAATACCAAACCTCCATTTTTTAAAGGTAATCAATAAATCATTTAATTGCAGAAAAGAGCGACTTTCGTTTTGTATAAAATCTTTTTTGGACTAAATGACAAGACTTGTCGATTTCGGGGGAATTTGATTGTGAAAAGAAATCCCTTCCTTCTTATTTCCTTTTATTTGAATGAAAGGTTCGCACCCGAAATTTTCTGACCGGCCAAAATGGCTTAAAGCGTCAATCCTCAACGTAACCAAAAATTCGCAAAAATCAAAGAACGCCCAAGGGGGCTTTTGGCCAGGTTCACGCATACTTAGGCAAACGGCTCGCCAGTTTCCTGGTCCCTAGGCTTTTGATAAATTTCCCAACATTAAGCCTATCGCGCCACGACCGACGCTCGCGTCCAGCGGTGCGTTGAAGCGATCGCTTGCCGCCTCTCTCCGATTCCAGGGCCGCGTGCAAGAAGCAAGTCTTCCGTTGAATGCTTGCGCTCTGTCCGTACTTTATAAGGCCCGGCGAAAATTTTCCCAAATTTAGTCAGACGCTGGCTGCTGGAAGACTAAAAACCTGAAGATTTTCTCCCCTTGAAGCAAACAGGAATACTTCTAGAATTTCGGAAAGCGCGCTAGATTTCTCTGGTTTAAATTTGAAACTGACAATTGAAAACGATCTAGATTTCTCTAGGATACTGGCATTAAAGAAATGTGACTTGAACGATGAATCCTGTTATATTGATTTCAAGCTGGAAGATGGTATGCTATTCTTTTTAGCTCCACATAAATATTTTCTTTAAAAAAAAAGAAAAGAAAGAAAAAAGAAAATTATTTTCTTCTCTCCTTTTCTTATTTTTATTATAGCTGTGAAATATAGGCCTATATCACCCCCCTTTTTTTTTTGCTTTTGGGATTTCTCCATTCCATAGATTCATTAAAATGGAATCACGGTAATGGTCAATTTAAACTTCGAAGTTGAAATAGACTGATTAACTTGATATAGATGGAACCATGTCTATTGCTTGCCAATCCTTTCAAACGAAACTCGGAAACTCTAGACCTGTAGCGGCAAACCGCACGGGACCGTGCTGAGCAACAGATCAATCCTTCTGCGCATGTGCGTGGACTCTTGCCTACTAGTAATGCCGAAACATACTGCAAATTAGCTAGATTTAGTAGCATCTAGCCGTTGAATAGCGGTATTGCCAAGTATTCTTATATTAGCAACGTATTTTAATCGCAATATGTGAGTATCGTTATTTTTATTTTATTTAAATACACTGTGCATGAAGATACTGAATCAACATATACTGATTCAGACAGCGCACATCGAATGTGATCGAAACGGCACGAGTCGCGAAGAGACGAGCGGGAAGTTCTCTTCCCCCAGTTCGTCTTCAGGTAAGTACTGATTTATTTATAAAAATACTAATTCATAATAAAATTATTATATTAGCGAGGATACAAATACGGCGTTGTATTAATACTTGATATTTGATAGCTATTTTCTTCTATTTTTCTGGCCAAGCAAATGGAACCACTGATAGGAATTTTTGCGAAGATCATGCACATGCGCAGAAGGATTGATCTGTTGCTCAGCACGGTCGCGTGCGGTCTGCCGCTACGGTCTAGTGTCCGAAACGTGTTTTAGGCTGATTACCGTGCAGTTCGTGCAGAGCTCCTCTGGAGCATAACCTGTGGCGCCCTCTGTCTTTCTCACGTAGTAACAGTTTCTAAGTGTCTATAACGCTCTGATCGTTTGTATATTGTAGACGGAGCGCAAAGTTTTTAAGATATTTATAAATTTTTATACTTGCCGCATTTTGGCGATTTCTCATTTCTTCTCGGAGTATTAAACCATTGTTATTTCGATCTATACATTTAAAATGTGAGATAATAACCTCGCATGAAATTAAATAATGCATGTCTGTTACTGTTTAAAATCGCCAAAAAAACATGCTCATTAAATTAACTTAAATATGTAATTGGTTTGGTGGGATATAGGTTTTTCCGTAACAATATTAATAATATCACTTTATTTAGATGGTAAGTGTTCGATGTTTGTTTTGCCTTTGTTTACAGTTGCAAATATTGTGAAATTAAAATAGAGAGAGAGAGAGAGAGAGAGAAAGAGAGTTTAAATTTCCAGTTCCTTAATTTGTTTTATCCGCGAAGTATCTTTACGTGAGAAGTCCTTCTCAACACACCTTCCTCTTCAAAAATATATTCACCTTTTTAATCAAGCAAGTGACAGTAGTGCTGGACTAGAAATTTGATGCGCAACGCTTACTGCCCATCACGGGCGCCTTTGGCGGGGGGACCCGGCCCCTCAATGTTGTCCCCCTCAATTTCAAACAAAAATTTTATAATAGGGAACGGGGTTTAAAAATTATTTGTTTTTTAAATCTAAGTGGGTGCGGTTATATTTTTCGGCGTAGTGTATTTAGTACGAAATAAAAAAATACGCTTTGTCACTTATTTGATCTAATTAGACCTTTCGTTAGATTGTATTCTATAGCTCTCTTTTCTGCATTCCAGCGTTTTCATTGACGTGTTATTATTTCAATTTTCAAATGGAACGTGAAGAGTTGTTAACAGCAAGTCCTCAACCAGGAATTATTTTGGGGGCGCAAAAAATGTTTACAACCTCGCTAAAGAATAAATATTGGTAGTAAAAACATTTCGGAAGGGGGCGGACCCTTGGGACCACCCTGGATACGGCCCTGTTTAACAAAACGCTTCCGTCCTCTGGTATACTGCACCCCCCCAATATTTTTATGCCGTCGGCACCCATGCTGCGCGTGATATGATCTCTGTCTTTGACATATAATTGACTATATTATGTAGGCTATATATTGCGCTATTTGCACTCTAAAATGTTATATTATGTAGGCTATATATTGCGCTATTTGCACTCTAAAATGTTATATTATGTAGGCTATATATTGCGCTATTTGCATTCTAAAATGTTATATTATGTAGGCTATATATTGCGCTATTTGCACTCTAAAATGTTATTTTATGTAGGCTATATATTGCGCTATTTGCACTCTAAAATTTTTTACGTTACCGAACAAAGCAATTGAGGCAAAAATAATCCATGCGTTTTCTATGTGGTATTTTGTTTAATAGCATGCATCTACAAATGCGTAGTAAAAATTTTTCTACCAGTTTTGGGAGATCCTCATATGGTGTTAACCCTTGTTGTTTGTAACCATTTCGAATAATCCTTTTTATTGACTACAATATAAAAAAAAATCGTCGACGGCCTTGACTCTGCTCTTCTGGGCATATTAATTGCAAACCTTAGGCCATTTATAAAATAAATATGGAGCTTTCAATTTTGAACGCTCTTGAAGGTATGAAGGAAAGAACTTAATTAATTTATTTACTTAAAATGATAATTCTATATTTGTACGTTATGGCAGAATGGGACCAAAAACATCACTTCTTTCATAACCTATACATGTATAGAGCTGGTTGGTCACATTAGCTACGCAGGAAGTTCATAAGGTGGGGGGGGGATTACATAGCTACAACTCCAGATATTCATGTGTATATTCATACACAAAAGTATATCGCATTGGAAGGGGTTATGACCCCCATGAACCACCTGCGTACGCCAGTGGTTTGCCACATGTGATACGACCAATCTTTCTTTCAGGAATCGAGCCCATGACCACAGGATTGTAAATAAGTATTTATCACCCTAGTTAACCGTTGCCGCAAATTCTGAACTGGGTAGCAGGTCCGGATTTAGAGCGGTTTCCTCGTACAGGACGCTAAGTTGGGGAAGGTGGGGGCAGCTAATAACCTCGACATGTAGATGAGTCGAAACCTAATCTGATAACCTAATTAATCTAATAGTTATCTACTTAACTTAATTAATTATCTAATTCGCTTATTAAATTACTCTAATAGTTATTTTATTATTAAATAGGCTTCGATAAATCAAATTTCAACAAACCCATTTCCCAATACTTTTATAAATTATCCATTACTACTTATGTCAGTGGAAGATTAAGGAATTGTGTCGTTCTGTTCGAGCGGGATTCGAGCCCCTCCCTTCCCGGTTGTATATTTTGAAATGATAGCACTACAGATTAGCGCGAAAATACGTTAACATAATTAGCTTAAACACTCGCGTGCGGGGGGGAGACTTTGTCGCCGATTTGGTGAGAGTAATTACGTAGCTTAAGCTGGTAAGTAGTACATGCTTAACATGAAGGACTATGGTACTATGACTACCAAATTACGACTCCCACCGCAGCTGCGAACTAGGTATATCTGACTCCAAGAAATTATGACGTAGGGAACTGAGACACGCAGTTGGACGAGTACTTTTATTTTCGTTGTCAGCAAGTCGTTGAACATGGCAAAAGATGAATATTTACAATGATGACGCAAATGCTCTTGCGTCAAATGTAGAAACTAATAGACCATGTCTGAAACTATTGGATTTATCCAGAAACTTAAAAGTGCATAAGAATGATGTGAATAGTTACGCTTGTAACTCATGTATGGCCGAAACCAGCAAAAGAAGCAAAGCCAGATGCACAGCCACATGTTTTAAGCGATAGGGTGGAAACCAGGGCTCGTGCGTGGTTGTACGTCCCGGCTTGGCTTTGCGCTCATGTGATGACATAACTTCTAGTTATAGAATATATAAAAAGAAATTTATAAGAAGGAGAATTCATTTTTATTTGCAATTAATATAATTCCTCTGTGCAGAATGGAAACGTATTTACAAGCACATTATTTATCACAAGCATATCGAATGAAAACTTCCAGATTTTGAAACCACGAACTTCTCTATTACGTCATTGAAACCCAACTGTCCCGTCAAATCGCTTTCAATAAAAAGTAAAGAAAAGGAATTTAACGTTTTGTCTGTCATATTTGAGCGTGCTTCTCTTTAATGCGTTCCATTTTAGAAAACGATCTTTTCCTTCTGCATTTGACACTTTTGAAGTGCTAGGTATATTCTAAATATAATGTCCACGGTTGGGAATGTGGAAACAAGGTCATTGTTCTTTAGTAGCTAATATAAATTTGTAACAGTAGGATTATCTATTTTCTCTTTTATCCAATGCATGAATTGCATGAATTTTTCTGGAGAAGTATCGTCGATATCTTCGTTACGGTGACACAAAAATTTCTTTGCACTATTTCTGGTATCACTCAAATCGGAACTACACGTTTTCGTTTAGAGGCCAAACCTCTTCTGGTGAACGATGTATTGGGCAGTTCGCTTCCATAGGGCTTCTGTTTGTAAGTCAGCTATAAAGTTGAAAGTACCAACTCTAAATCGGGTGCTTCCTTGTAATAGTAACTCCGTTTCTTCTTCATCAGTGCTCTTCGTTTCATTTGGGAAAATCTTGCAGATCTTTTTTCTTTTGCTTTCAGTCAGATACAATTTATACGAAGATGCATTGAGCGCCTTGCTTTCTATCTCATTGAATTGTTCTCTAAGATTTGACATAAACTTGCGTAGTGATTGAAGAAGATCAATTGTCGTGTTCAGCTACATTGAGACCTATTGTAAGTGTTGTGTTGTTGCACTGAAACGTTCAAAAATCACATTCCACATGATGCATATGAACCGATATCCTTACCTGTGTACACGTTTCCTTTCTTTCTTAGGTATTGAGACTTTAGTATGTAAAATTATGAAGGATCATCGTATTTAACGGATAAAAAAAAAAAATTATGTCTCAGCTAATTTAAACAGTGTAAAAAAATTAATATGAAAAATGAACTTTTAGCATAGATACTTGGCGAAATTGGCGACAATTTTGAAGGCTACTCCAGGTTTTCGTTCGAGGTAGTTATTTCGTATTATCGCAGCCCATGTCAAGTTTCTTTTACATTTCTTTTTCCAAAATATTATCTCATGAGGAAAAGAAGCACATGAATACATATAAGCATGCATACATGAGAATGAAATGAATGAATGAATATATGAGTATTCATATACAAGATGTGTGAATATGTGAGTAAGAATAAATGAAATGTATGAATATATGAGTGTCCACATATGAGATGCA
>QLNU02015360.1:128048223-128058464 GCA_006491805.2 Dysdera silvatica
GTTTGGTTTGTAATAAAAAATTATAAAACATATTTAGTAACACTTAACAATTTAAAACGACATAGTATTTTTTTTTTTTTTTTTTTTTTTTTTTTGTGGCCTTTGAAATTTTGAGGCCCCTGAAATTCTGAGGCCCATGTTGCGCCTGTGAGAAAATCCGCTACTGTTTCTGTGTGTGTCGTATTTGAACTTGGGATTTAAGCATTGTCGCAGAATTTTTTCACTCTTTGAAATTTCTGTGGTATCACAGAAGACTATTTTACTCCCGTGACTTTCTATACGGCGAGGTTTCTGCAGCTTATTTTAAGTTACTAGCTTGCCTCGCATTTCAATACAAGGAAAGTAAAGCTATTCCTCACTTAGAGATCGTGATGAGTTTACTGTGACCCACGTTTCAGCTGACCCAAGGAAAGTCTTGAGATGTGCAAAGTATCTTCCATGCTAAGAGACAGAACGCCAACTCATGATCATCTCGCAGACGAAAAAAAAGACGATGAAATTTAACATATATTTGGAGGGGAGGGAAAAAAGAGGAAATAGAATAAAACCAAGCATGGACCGATATAATGTAAGCATATAAGATATAAATTTTATGTAAATATAGTATTAATTGAACATTTAAGAACATATAAAATACATTACTGATTGAGCGTTACACTTTACCAGTATAAATCGGTGAATATGTACACAATTTATGGTTATTGAAATTAATCGCTTTCAAAGATGTCAAAAGAAAATTAAAACTATAATGATACATGTATCAAAATAATTTGATTGACATAACATAATTTTTAATGTATCACTTATGCCTTCCGTTCTTATAAAGAGACATATAAAAGTTTTCCATGCTTCCATCTAGCACATTTTATCCAATTTACATATGTATTTGCGCTCTCGATTTTCGATAAATTGCATTTGTAGTTCTTCCTAAGTTCTCTTTTTCCTTTCCGTTCTTATTCTAAAGAATTTTGTCATTTTCTTGAAGTATCATTCATACTGTTATCAGTACTCGGAGCAGTCGATTGCTAATACTTTGAGCAACCTCTACTTATCCCGAAGAGATATCTTCTCATCATCATCATTTCCGAAATGCGAGAAATCCGATGATTTCTCCAAAAGTCGCGAATTCAATTGCCAAATATTCCAATATTTGCTATGAAAAGGACCAATTTCCAGGGTTAATGCGTTCTGGCGACATAATTTGCCTACCAAATGTCGCCAAGGTTTCTTCGACTATATAAAAATAGCCGCCATTCCTTATGAATGCTCGATCACAAAGGAGGAAAAGCTCTTAATCACTAATAAAATATAATCGTACTTATGTGTCTAATTGGATAATTTAAAATTTTTGTCAAATCAATACTTTTTAAGAAGTATCGACAAAGAAGTTTTGGAGAGTTCAATTCGCCGTTTGATGCTTATTATTCGAATTTTAACTTTGAGGATAGCTATTTTCAGTTGTCTTAAACTTTATGGATAGTCTTTGTTCAGAAACAGAAGTTTAAAAATTTTCAAAAATATAAAAATCGAATGAATCTCCTAGAAATCTTGGAGTCAAAATCAGATGTATTGAAGGTCAGTTAGGGACCTTCTGACTACTTAGTAACGGATATTCTTTATTTTAGCATTATATCTATATAAAATCGGAAGGAGGGGGGTCCTTCGCTTCTCTTGTTTCATGGGGTCTTCTCTCTGCCGGACTTAAGTTATAGTGGGGTAGAGATTTAAAAATGGGGGGGGAGCTCAAGTAGTTTTAAAGAAAATCATATGGTGGGGTGTCAAAGCGAAGAATGTGTCTCGATAGTCAATGGGGGGGATGATTGAGCCCCCTCGTTTTCCACACCAGTGGTCATGTGTACACCAATGCTCAAGAGTTCTCTTGACCGGTGTGGTCGTAATTCCACATCCCAGTAAAACAACCACTCCTGTACTTACGAAAAGGAGCGAGAGGTCGCCAATAATTGGCTCCATGCCTGCCTTGCTTCTAATATCGGCGCTTTAAAGGAAGTGGCAAAAGGTCTCCAAGATTATTATTATCATGGCTCTTATTATTATGATTATGATTATTATGGCAGCTTTGGGGGAGATTCTAAGGAAACGTTGATATGCTTGAAGGAACAACTGCTTCCATTTTCCGGCCAATTGGTTTTTACGAAGGACTCTATTCAAGCACTAAAGAAAAAACGAAAACATCATAGTTTTCACCAGGCTTTCACATTTGACAAAAACGCAAATGTTGTTTTACCAAAGTGATACACGCATGGATAACCGATGTCGTGTACCTACTGGTGGAACACAGATAAAAGTAAAAAAAAAAAGAAAAAAAAAAAGAGAGATATTAATGTTCAATAAGAGCTCTTTCGCGCAGACGCGAAATACTAAGAATTTTACTTCAACAGAGTTCAGGTGCTTTAAAATATTGTCCTTTACCGAAATGAAACCACAGACAGATCAGATTGGTGTTGTTGACTTGCCTACTTACCCTTCATAATTATACACCCTTGTGTTTTTACATTTAACAGCACAATATCACAATTCTAATACCATATTTAACTTCGTTCGACCATCTCTCAACCAAAACAAGAGTTAAACCATCAATTCGTCAATTTCGTCATCGATTACTTCAACACAATATTTTCTGTTTCAAGGCTCGTTGTGTAGGGTTGTTGTCGCCATTGTTTGGGTTAATCGAATAGACTTTTAAGTTTAATTTCGTTAAATTTTAATTGTATTAATTCCAGTAACTGTGTGTTCAGGAGGATGTCGACCATCCTTCAGAACAATGCGATCGTAGCGGATGGCTACGCAGATGATTGAAGTGTGATGGAGTGGATGATTGAGAGCAATGACTGCCGAACAAGATCGAGTATTAGAGGGGCAATTATTTACTGTTCGAGCTATATTTGTTGAAGGGCTTCGCCGTTTGATTAGCAATATGGATAAATTAGGGCCCTAAAATATGAGGGGCAGAATGTCAAACGACTTAAATATTGAACACGGACAATCTGCTACCGTAATATTAATCGTTATAAAATCTGCATGTGTTGAATACGGCCTTCAGTATTTTAACATACACTATTTTTATAAACAGTTTCATATGATTTAAATTTATGTTGGCTTTTAAAGCTTTGTATTAAATAGTTTTCTCTCTTTCACAAATCTGTATCATCCGTTTGAAATTTCGAATACCAGTTCTTTTTGCAGGAACTAATAACAAAAGTTAATAATTGACGGGGAATTTAAAACAAGAATCTTATTTTTTGACTCAAAAAAACAAGTAACCGTATAAGAATGAGAGCATGCGCTATCAAATGATAAGAACTTCAACTCAACTTTTAAGCTATCAGAAAGCATCAATTGAAAGCGATGTACTGAAACATTCGGAACACCTTACTTTGTGGCAGTACGTGTACATATTTTGCGTGAGCTGTGTATCTTTTCTTACTGACTAAAGGATGCTCTACAACTTTCAAATTAAAAATATATCCCTATCTTAATTGTCTTTTGGTATACAAATTTTAACTTTCTCTCAGTTCGCCACTGGGAGCGCTGGTGTTAATCTCATCAAATAGTACATAGTCAGTTTACTATACTGTTACCTTACTTCCGTGGCAAGATCTATCTTTGTTCAAAAGTGATGGGCCGCATCAGATTTTCCTAGGAACCATTGACAATAGGGTGGGCCGATTTTTTTAATTTCTTTTATTTGCTATACAGCGGAAATTTTGCTCCAAGTCAATACAAACAAAATAAAAAAAAATTAAAATCGGTTGACGTCTTCCGCTCGAGCATCGCCTTTGAAATTTACAAGAATTTAAAATTTTTCAATATTTTGAGGAGAAAAAAAAACCCTTGTAAATCATACTTCTTTAATTTTACGTCACGACTGAGAGAGCGGAATTTACGCTCGCGCCGATCGTTATGCCGCTTACCTCTCACGCCTTTACACCGTCAAGTCCGATTACAGTGGTGCCGGGCTCGATCAACTTGGAACTGCGCTGACTGGGGACGTATAGTCTTTAGTGACGAGTCCCGTTTCCAACTGTGTCCTGACGACAACCGCAGACGTGTCTGGAGACGTCCAGGGCAGCGTGGGGATCCTGCCCTTACTATCGCACGCCACACATGCCCACAACAGGGCGTTATGGTCTGGGGTGCCATCTCCTTTGATAGCCGGACCCCTTTGGTGGTCATTTCTGGCACACTTACAGCACAGCGGTACGTAGACGACATTCTACGACCGGTTGTGTTACCGTTCCTTTTGCGACACCCTGGACTTACGTTTCAACAAGACAATGCCCGGCCGCACACGGCACGTGTTGCTATGAATTGTCTTCAAGCTTTCCCAACACTTCCTTGGCAAGCTAGGTCTCCTGATCTCTCTCCCATAGAGCACATTTGGGACGCTATGGGAAGGCGATTGCAACCATCCCGGAATGTTGACGATTTAGCCCGACAGTTGGAGACAATTTGGCAAGAAATTCCGCAGGACACCATCCGGGATCTTTATCAGTCTATGCCACGCCGGGTGACAGCTTGCATCCAGGCCAGAGGTGGACCAACGCCTTATTGACTTCCTCCCTTTGTAACGGTCAAACTCTGCAATAAATCATTCAATTGTTCTGAAATTTTAATGATTTCTTTTTCTATGTATGTTCTTCACATCCACCAATTTTTATCGCAATCGGACAACTACTTTTTGGTGCGTCGATTTTTTTTTGTTATAGGGTGTAGTTATAAAATAAAAAGTTCTTGGAATATTTTAAAATTTTTGGTGGCAACAGATACACAAAAATATAGATTTTTACATGTTTGTCTATGTTAACTCGCCCGTAACTCGTCAAACGTCAATGCGATAATCCAGCTCGTTCCACACCGTCTGCAACAAATCCGCTTCATCGAGTTTATAGCTGCGGTGATGCGTTCCTGCAGAGCTAGGGTTGTGGGTAGTCGAGGTAGGTACACTCTGCCTTTTACATACCCCGCAAAGAAAAAAATCACAAATACGTAAGTCAGGTGATCTCGGGGACCACTTACAAAACACGTCGACTGCATCACCAGCACGGCCAATCAATCTGTTTGGCAGATGACCTGTTGTGGCATCAACCAAATGCTTATCATTTCGTTGATGCCACAACTCTTCAACATTCTCCACTTAGGGATCCTCTGTGGAAGAAAAATGGTCCGTACACAGTCCGCTTTGACAGTCCGTTTGCGGAGAGTCCCGTTCAACCTCCAGGCTCTGATGTGGATTCTCACTTCTCCGTATTTGCATATTTTACTGGTTGACCTTTTTAAGTGGAAGGTCGCTTCATCACTGAAAACGATCTTTGACAGGAAGGTATAATCTTTTTCCATTAACGTCTTGAGATTAGCGCAAAATACAAGTCGACTGTCATAGTAATGCGGGTATAACTTTTGTATCAGCTGCAACATGCAAGGGTGAAATCACAAACGTTTCCGTAAGATCTTACTTACCGTGCTTTTCAGGGTCTGTAACTCTCAGCCAGCTGTGCGCGTAGACTTTTTTGGACTGTGAGAAAAGGTTGCTTTCACGAGATCAACAACTTTTCTAGAGATGGATGGTCTGCCAGAATGTCCCTTTCTCTGATCACAGATACATCCCTTGTCTTTAAAGTTTGTGTAGCACTTCAAAATTGACTTAGTAATAGATGGATGCACATTACATTTGCGTTTAAAAGCACGCTGAATAGGCACAAGACTTTCTGTTGTAGCAAATTCCAGAACACACCAGCTTCACTGTTGCGGGGTGAACGCCATCTTGAAAAGCCCTCGCTTTGTAGCTGTTATAGGAATATAAGAACTTTTTTTACAAAATAAAAGAAAATGTTTAATTTTTGTGTATCTGTTGCCACTAAAATTTTTATAATATTAAAATAACTTTTTATTTTGTAACTATTTGAAATCAAGGATCTCTTTTGTGGGCACCCTGTATAATGCTTTTAATTAAAAATATTTGTATGATTTGTTTGTTAATTATTAATTTGCTTCTGGATTAATCGCAATCATCGTTATTGAAATTATACCGATACATTTATAATAATAATAATGTATCTGTATAATTTTTTGCGTTTAATTTACTTTTGATAAAAAATATCTTTCGTGTTAAGGTAAAAACATACATTTACAACGGCTTGAATACAAACTACTCTTAACATTTTATAAAAACAATACATCGATCTATATAACTAATACACCATCTATAAAAATAATACACCAATTTATAAATGTGATATACCAATCCATAAAAATAATAGCCCATAACTCTATATAATGAAATATATATGTCAAGTTTATACACGCAAGCATACTGACGAAATTGACTAGAATGATTTCTTTATTCGGTATGAAAATCGAGGGCGTAAACGAACAGCATGGTTCAATCATTGAATGAACGACTGACTGACGAAAAAGAGTCAATGGCAAAATGGCCACTGTTGAGGAGGGGGTGAATGGCACAATGGTTAGTCAGAGGCAGAGAATAACAGCAGAGAAGTCTTTATTCACTAAATGGGTTGTTGAGAAAATTTTCGCCAAAATAGAAATCTCGCCAACTCTAAGCTTGAAAGTAACTTCCCCAACCCCAACTTTCTTTATTCCCTTTTCAGATTTTAGAGCACCGGCTATAGGAAGCTATGCAAAAAGGGGGAGGTGAAATTCTGACTTTATGTTCTGACCTTATTTTTTACAGAGAATTTTCAACAAGGTTAAAATTTACAGGTGAAATATATATATGCCCTGTGCATGTCTAAAAGAAAAAATATATATATTTGCACGATATTTTAAAACAAGGATACGTATTTTGCCTTGACTTTTAAAATATTTCACCTAGTAAAAAATATTTTCATTTCGCAGTAAAAGCCTGAACAAAACAGAAATCTAACTCCAAAAAAATTTAACTGATTTAAACGCGTACTGAAATTTTTAAGATGTCAAAATTTAAGTAAATAAATTTAATTATTTAAATTAATTTATGAAAATCAGATTTAAAAAATAGCTCACAGGCATATAACTACATAAATTTATTTATGAAAAATGTAGACTACATTTACACAGCAGCTCAAATCAAATTAAGTAGCTTACATGTAATATATCTGTTTAATTTTTAAAATTTTTCATTTTGTTTTGTTTAATCTTGTTTTACCTTCTGACTTAGTTGTTTTTCTCTTTCCTTTTCGAGAGCTCAAGTTTCTGTTTGTCATTTTGTTTGATGTTCTCTATTTTTAAATTTTTGCATACTAGTAAACAAAATTATAGCAGCAAACGTGATTTATATTATTTTGTATTTATTGACTACGATGAATAAACCTAACCTTTCAGTTGAACTTCAAATAGCTAAAATAATTATTAAATCCGGTATAAAACGACAAATGCAACTACAACACACTGATAAAATTACTAGAAAAGGTTGAGACTGTCTCCGGAAATACACTATACTCAAAGAGCTTTCAAGGAAGGTCGGAGTAGCTTGCTTCATACTTACGACTGTACATGACTACATTGTTTGTTTGTTTGTTTTGTGGTTTTACGGCTCAAAGACTACAATGGTCATGCTGCGCCGGGACCTACTGTTTTCCGAGGAATCCGAACCTCTTATGGCCTAGGGAACCAAACCCCGGACTACAGTGAGCAGTGCGATCTTTTTATGAGATCTCTGAGTAAGCGTTCTTTGTACACTGTTGGGAGTCGAACCCGGATTAACGGCGTACTAGGCGAACGCGTTACCACACTGCGCCACCGCAGAACCAATATGCAACAGCATCTCCATGGAATTAATCTGACTAATTCAACTATGCCCTTGTGTATTATGACCTAATGACAGGGAACCACCTTCTTCCCAATACTAATAAATTTGACACCACGTTTAAAGCTCATACTGGAGCTTTTTTTGGTACAAGCTGTTTTAGCAAACAATTCATTTCACCAAACAAATTTTGAAGTCTGTTGCTTATTGTAATTGCTTATTATAATATGAAAATTCCCTTCTTCTTCTATAATAACAGAAAGCTCCATTTGCAACTTTTATTTTTTCAGCGTCGGACTTGTTCATAAGCGCTCATAGGTAGCTGGTAAGGGGAGGCTCAAGCCCCTTTATTGCTCTGCAGTATTTGCATTTTGTTAGGTTGATTTTTATGAAAAAATATATAAAATTTTGTGTTTTGGGAGCAAATTATTCAGACGCCAACAAATTTTCAACCGAAAGGTGACCAAGGAATAAAACATTTCCTATACCTGGTGATAAATTGTGCCATAGACCTCTTTGGCCATAGCTGTTAGATTTTCATTTCATATTTGCTCTTTCACTTCAAGTGATGATGCTGATATTTCTGATAAGGGTAAAACAAGGGGCCCCCTGACCTCTTCTGTGATCCACACCCCTAAGGAAATGTTTGATTACATTTTTCATCCCCTTAAAAATAATATTACATTTGAATATGAAGAAGTCTAATTTATAATCATTGAACCACGTACGATATGGAGAGTGGGCAAATTAAGTTTAAAAAAATAGACTTTTCAGTTCATAAAATGCAAATATAAATTGAGCAACTTGATCCTACTTCATCTGAAGTAATTGTAAATCATAAATTGAATGATGACTCGTCACCCAACTATATAAGCCACATCACACTCCCTTAAATTCTGTCTCACACACTCCAAGTTGGAAATCCTTGGGCTGTTTTACTTTTAATGTTATTTTTCACAGTCAAAAATAAATGCAAATTTATTTATTTATTATTTTTTTGCAAATGAAACACATTCACAATTTAATTCCCTACCAAATAGACATTACATTTTTTTTTAAACAAACAAGAAACAGAGGCGCCATTGACATGTTATAGTTCATAAAATACGTGGAATAGAAGGAAAGGACTCAATATTAGAAAAATTTACATAGGGACTCCCTATTTAGTAAGGAAAAAGAAGGTTTTTTTTTTTGGAGACCCACATTTTCCAAAAAATACCTATGTTTTTAAACATAGTGGGTTATTGGGTTTATACCAGTTTATACCAGTTGATTGAGTTTATACCAGTTTCATGAGCACTCAGCGGTACCTCTGAAGAAACGTAAACGAAAGGTTTCTGACTCAAAAACTGAAAATTAACAGAAACAGAATAATAATACATCCAATACCAGTAATAATACATTCTAATTCATGGGATTTGTTTTTTCTGCAGCACATCATGGACGTAGCAATCATCATTACCTCACTTTCCTGTACTGACTCTACACATGCACATTGAGGTTTCCCTCTCTAAGTGACATGCAAGTTTCGCACTCGTAAAAATAATTTTTCACATGCTGTGATGATACAGTCAAATTTTTAACTTACGTCGGGGATCTCAATCACATGTTTTGAGTCGGATGCATTCAGTGTAGACTTTATGTGCAGAATCAGTACAGTGAATAAATAAAATTAGAATATTCAAACTAGATGAATAAATGTAAAATTACATTTTTTTAAATAAATTTCAAGGGGTGCTATAGCTCTTCAGCTCTTACGAATGAGCTGCTACTACTTATTGCGCATTTTGTGCACTTCTTTTTAATATTAATTTTGTTCATGTTTGAACATTACTTTCTTTTAAGTTGCATTCCATGAGTATGCTATTTAGAATTGAGTATTTCTACCATTTTCATTTCACGATATTTTAAGCATACAATTCTTCATCCAATCTCATTATATTCGGGGTGTAATGCCAGAGGGGAAATATAGTTTTAAAATTTCTGTGGTGTATGCATTTATCTAACATGGGAACTTCCAGTATATTTTGGTCGAAATCTGTTATTTTTTCCCCATACCATTGTGAATTAATACATTGTAGTTTTTGTGCAAATTAAATCATTTTTGAATAGATTTTGTTTTCATTATCTAAAATTTTTTTTTTAATTTATTTAATTTTTTGCCTTGATTTTATTTCATATTGGCTTCTCTCATCTTGTCTGATTTTATTCTAGCGTTTCGCTTCATTGTAATTCAATGCCTTTTTCCTTTATAGTTTTTATATTCATTTTAAACTGCATGCACAGTCTCACTTTAGTTGATGCAGAATGACCCTTCTTTCTGTCCTTGCTCCATAAAAATAAAATCAACCAACCCTGATTTTATGAATTTTCATTGGATCATATCCTATGTTATTTCAAACAAAACATTTTTTTTTTATTAGATTTGTTCTACTTCGTCAAGGAAATTGTTACTAGATGAGTTTATTAGTGACAC
>QLNU02015360.1:128072617-128110930 GCA_006491805.2 Dysdera silvatica
TGTTAAAGTAAAAGGACTGAAATGGCGATGGGCTGGGCATATTGCAAGAAGAACTCATCAACGATGGACAACAGAAATTCTGAACTGGATTCCAAGAGCCCACCGAAGACCTAGAAAACGTCCTCAAACTAGATGGGTGGATGAAATAAGAAAGCAGGTTGGGGTGACGTGGAAGCGAATTGCTCAGGATAGACTTTTGTGGAAAGCATTTGGAGAGACCTTCATCCAGCAGTGGATAGATAATGGTTGAATATGATGATATATATATATATACGTAGAATTTTAAAGAGGGTGTGTTGTAATGAAAAAAAGGGAAAAGTTTCTATGGAAACGAAAAAATTTTCTTTCATAAGGAATCTATTTTATAGTTAACAACATTTTCCAACTGGAGGGAAGTGTTCACCACCCACAAAGCCCCGTCCTTGTGCACGACCTTGTGTACATATATAATATGTACGAAATGCACTTTCATTTGTTCTTTCCTAAATGTTTATGTAATTCGTACTTATCATATACACCTGTACTATAATACTTCCACAATAAGGGCCTTTTTTATTCTAATTATGCCTTTATAATTAATTATGCCCTTATAAGGGTCTGTTTTTTTTATCTAATTATGCCTTTATATATAATTATGCCCTTATTTATTAAGAATAACGTTTTGTGTAAGCGCGTATTTATGCGGCAGGATTGAGCATTTATCCCGTTTCTGTTATTTTATGTGCATTCCGTTTCAGCAGTACAAAACTCGACAACCAGCGATTATCCAAATATATTTATTGGAAGCGCGTGGTTTCACAATCTCTTTTACTTGGAGATTCCATAACAACAGTTATTTCAACACTGGCGTAAGGTTTAAAACACGACGTTTTGAGAACCAACTGCTTCCTTTGTGTTGGCCCTGCGGTGGCACAGTGTGGTAACGCGTTCTCCTAGTGCGCCGCTAATCCGGGTTCGACTCCCAGCAGTGCAAAGAACGCTTACTCAGAGATCTCATAAAGATCGCACTGCTCACTGTAGTCCGGGGTTTGGTTCCCTAGGCCTTAAGAGGTTCGGATTCCTCGGAAAACAGTAGGTCCCGGCGCAGCATGACCACTGTAGTCTTTGAGCCGTAAAACCAAAAAGAAAGCAAAGCTTCCTTTGTCGGCAGAATATTCTGCCTTCACTTGACAAAGGGAGCAGTTGGCTCTCGAAACGTAATGTTTTGAACTTTACGGTAGTGTTGAAATAACTGTTGTTAATCATTTTTAAATTGGAGGTGTGTGTGTGTTTGTGTAAGATAGTTTATTTTTGTTCCAAGACCACCTTATTTTCATATTGTATCTCTAACCTCAGAACATACCTGCCTTACGAAGTATATAGGAAATTTCAGCTACAATAGGAATAAAAGTAAGGAAAGAAAAAGAGGGAGAAATTTTCAAATATTGCCAAATTTTAAATGAATGAAGTTAGACAATAAAAAGCATCCTTTTTCTTCGTCGTAGGCTTGAAGAGTTGGAGAGGAGTAGATTTCTTAGGTCTTACGAGCAGGACGTAGCAATTCGAAAGTTATGGGGGAGGCTCAGCTTTAAAGAAGGACCTATAATACGGCATTAGAGAAAATAGTGTTTTTGTAACCAATGGGGGGGCTGACCCTCCCTGCTTAAGAGGTTCGAAAAAGTATTCACATTGCACTTGTGGCGTAACGGTAACGTATTGTTTATCGTGCCATTAATCCGGATTCGTCTTTCAGTGGCACAGTAGGATGTGTGCCGTTTTTCTTCCTAAGGGGTTTGGATCCCTTAGCGGCAAAAGTTCGGATTCTTCGGAAAACCGTAGGTCCCGGCGTGGCATGACCTTTGTCGTTCTTTCGCCATAAAAATACAAGAGAACAAACAGGCATCACTAAAAATATCTATTGTATCATTAGCATGTTTTGTCAGTTGGTTGACCATGATAATCCAAATAATTGGTAGTGGGGACTGTATATAGTTGCATAGCAATTCAAAAGTTATGGGACGGGTTGCTCAACTAGCGTTGAAGAAGATCGCGTGATGCGGCGTTAGAGAAAATGTGTTCTGATATCCAATGGGAAGGGTGATAAGCCCACTAAGCCCCTTTTATCACGCCACTGCGTGGTGGAATAATGTGACTCGTGGGCGACCATACGAATACTTTATGGGGAGCTGAGAAAAATGATCACCTCCTTCTCAAAGCTGTCAAGAATTTTAGTGAATGTACAAGATACCAAAAGGCTACAAAAATAATTGATACTGCTTGACAATTAGTAATGAGCTAAAAAGTACCTTATTTTAAAATGTGACTAAATTTTTTTAAAGTAAATGCACATCAGAATCAGGGAAATCAAATTTTTGAACGGCTTGAGCCCCCTGCCCCCCCTATACGGGCGCCCATGATGTGACTACATATTCAAATCTGCATGCGCAACCACATTTGATGTCGGCGCAGTATAGCCCAGATGCTCTTGCGCCATAAAAAAGCCAAACAAACAAACAATGTTTGATGTCACTAGAATGGTGTTCCATATAGTTGTGCGAATATAGACGACCAATATACACAATAGATAATGTCATCGTGAGACTCTTTGGCGCTAACCCCTGTTTCCCTGTTCTGTTGAGCCTCCAGTTTTACTCAGGAGGAAAGGTTTGTTGTGGAGCAAAGTTCACATAAAGATATGGGCTCTGTCTAAAATAACTCTGTTGGTTCGTGGATCCACCAATGAGAGGTAAACTTCTAGACAACCCATAATGTAATCTTTAACTGTCTCGTTTGTTACGCGCCATTGAAAATCATGGTTACGTGCTCCACATTCAAAAGAGTTGATAATCAGGCACGTCGTCCACGCCATTGGATCTGAGGGTGTGAAGTAACTCTGAATGAAATGTCAAGGTAAAAACAAAACTTATTTTTAAAGATAATTTGTCTCACTTCAATGGGAAATGACCTTTTTAAATTGATGACACATATCGCTTTATCGACATATTGATATAGGTACCTGATGATCACTTGATTATCAGCTGGTAATGGTGTTAAGATTTCTGTTATAATGTGGGTACACTATAAATAGGATAAATTTGGCACTTAATTGTAATAATTTAATTCATGATCTCCCGGCGTATGGTGATCTAATCTGCATGACCCTTCGGCTCATACGAAGTTGCTTGTGTTTCAACTCCAATCGTGGGGACGAGATGTTTCTTTCTGAACTACTAACCAAATTTCACGATGGTAGTCACATATAGAAGACGTGGTTGCCAACACGTCTTTTATCACTATGTATTCAGTGAAATTTTAAGTAAACCAATACATGCATCCACAAATTGGAAGTACGCTATAAAGACCATTTTTATGTAGTTTTTAATCAAATAACATGTCTTTTTATATCTAAGTATCTTCACCTTTGGTCTAGAAGATTTAATATTGCGCCTAGTAATATACAGGGTGTTTAAAAAAAGAAGTATACAACTTCAAATTTTATTTGCATTGAAACTACAATAGTTAGAAACTTAATTCTTTTTTTAATTAAATGGATGGCAGTCAAAATATTTTCTCTGCATAGTTAGAATGTTTCCTACGATAGTATGTAAACAGAAGTCTAGTTCCACATCCACTTTCTTTGCAAAATGTCGGGCGCTATGCTGAGGAAAGCTTCGTTAATGCGCTCTTCAAACATGTCAAAAGAAGTTATATTTACTTTGTAAATAAAGAGTTAAAGTTTCTGAAATTTCGTTGCACTTGTGTTATCGATTCCTCCATAAACCATATTGCACAAGAAGCCGTTCCCTGTGTCAATGTCATAATTTTTGTTTTCGGTGTCTCTTACGTTCTACGAACGCGCACGCGCAGTTTTCATGTAAAGATATTTAGCTATGCAGAAAAATCTTCGTTAGCCCCGTAATTCAAAAATGAATAAAGTTTCTAGCTATTGTAGTTTCGATGCAAATAAAATTTGAAGTTGTATACTATTTTTATAAACACCCTGTATATTTAGTATGGCAGTGAAATATGTAGACCTCATTTTCAACCTCTGAAACTTGCTTTTTCCGAGCTAGTTTAGATTGGTCGAGCATAATCTCCAAGACGTTCATCTCATTCCAGTATTACATAATCATTAATAGAGGTGTCGTCATACATATTTTTAGTAGTCATCGTTAATATTATTGTCCCCAGTTTGCACCAATCTGCACAATTCACTAGAGATATAACGCAAAGATCGTCACGAATGAAAGAGTGGCTGTATGTAGAGTAAAACTGAGTAGTTGCTTAAAGAGTAGATCTGGTATTTTATGTACAGTATCACTTGGAACATACGCAGCGTTAAGCTATTTTCTGTAAGCGCACTGGATTGCAAAAGACAACTACCACTTGACTACTCAGTTTCTCGCTCACAATGCTAAATAAAACCACTTAGTATTGATCCTATGGAGTCGCGACAGAACTTTACAGAAGCCAAACAAAACATGTGTTAATATTGACATAAGTATATATAATATTCTTAATATAAATATTTTAAAGTGCAACGTTCAATTAATACGCAACTTCAAAATATATAATGTAGGTATATTTATAACACAGCTATTTTGTGAGTTTCCATTTTTGCCTACGTCTTCCCGATATTAACTGAGGTACGTTAGGTCGCCACATAAATGTGTTTTAAATTTTTGGGTAGAAGTAAAATAGGTCAAGAAAGACTTTGTACACTTGTACAATTTGACACAGCACATAAAGTGTACTTGTTTACTAAAGGTATTTGATTCCTGTTCAGAAGAGTAAGGTTTTAAAAGACTTGTTTTGTTTAAAACACTGTAAGGCCCTGCGGTGGCGCAGTGTGGTAACGCCTTCTCCTAGTGCGCCGCTAATCCGGGTTCGACTCCCAGCAGTGCAAAGAACGCTTACTCAGAGATCTCATAAAGATCGCACTGCTCACTGTAGTCCGGGGTTTGGTTCCCTAGGCCTTAAGAGGTTCGGATTCCTCGGAAAACAGTAGGTCCCGGCGCAGCATGACCACTGTAGTCTTTGAGCCGTAAAACCAAAAAGCAAAGCAAAACACTGTAGAGATTGATAATAAAGGGAGGTGTTTGCGTATTAGACGATGCGGAATATTTGATTATTAGACCTGAGTCTAATGGAAAGCAAATAACACGTGTTTTCAGTTTTGAATTTGCCGATTGTTTCGTGGTTGTTCGTCGGTATTTCATGATGCCAGAACAACTAAATCCGTATTGGATCGAGGTCTATACTTTTCTGTTTTGTTTGTTTGGATTTTTATGGCGCAAGAGCATCTGGGCTATACTGCGCCAAGTATATACTTTTCTGAGGATCCGAAACCTTGGTATTTAGGAAATCAAACTCCAGAATACAAATTGGTGGAAAGAACGGCAAGCGCTCGGTACCCGCGGGACTCAAATCCGGATTTCCAGTATGGTAGATAAGCGCGTTACCCATACACCACCATACTACTAGATACGTCACATAAACACTATATAGTGACGTGTGTAAAGCAACTGATTAGCGGAAAATTGGACTAAAAAGAACCAGAAAAATGAGTGATAACAACTCAGGTTGGGATCGATGATATGACTTCTAGGTTGTCGAACGATCTTCATCAATGGAAATATCTGTTTTGATAAAAAGGTTAATTTGGGGTTCAATTGTATATGAATCTGATGACGTAGTACTATGCAGAATAAATAACAAATAGAAAAAACAAAGTTTTAAGCGTGGTTGAAATTTTATTGGACAAATTTCAAATTTCTGACGTAGGACGGCCAAAGTCAGTGCGAAACGCGTTGAAATTTGTCGAATAAAATTTCTACTACGCCTAAAAACGGTTTTTTTTTTTCCTATTTGTTATTCAATTGTATATATAGTTCGTTCGCGGAAAGTTGACCGTTAGAATTCACGGGAGCTGACGTCACAAACGGGCTAGTTCATTACAGCAGAGGGGAGGACGTCATTTCAGAACTGGTTTTTAGCGAACGTTTGTCTGCGCCAAAAACCAATTCTGAAATGACGTCCTCCCCTCTGCTCTAATGAACTAGCCCGTTTGTGACGTTAACTTCCGTGAATTCTAACGGTACCATCGGTCAACTGTCCGCAAATGAACTATACACAGTGACAAGATAATAATTAATACGTATAAAGTACTTAATAATTAAGCTCTTAACACTTTTAGAGAATAAATATTAGAATAGCAGCAGAGTAATAACTCGTCCTCGGGAAGAAATTTTTAGTGGCGCAATCTTTTATCGAAGTTTATTAACTATTCCTAAGAAGAAGTAGAAAAAAAAAGAGAGAAAGAACAAGAAAAACAAATTTTGAAAGACAAAAATTGGAAAACCATTGTTGCTTATTCTGTAGGAGTCTAGCTTGTGAGCTAGCTTTGGAAAAAAGTCAAGTCCATTTCCGCTCATTGCTTTATTTAAGAGCAATGTGGGTTTGAGGGGAGTTCAGTTTAGCGTAAATCGAAGCTCATGTTCCTTACGGAAAAACGATGGAATTAATCCCTTCACCCTTTTACAATGTTAGATTAAGGCAATAAAATAATTTTTTGTCGATTTTCTTTTTCTTTCTTTCTCGATTTTCTTTCTTTCTTGGCTTTGTTTTATTTTAAACCCTTTTGTAAATGTGACTCTTATTTTGGAGAAAAAAGCAGCACATATTATTCTTGCCCATTTCCCCATATTCCATAGCTTTTGACCTGTACTGCAATGTAGGATATCAGCGTATACCCCCAACCAGCGTATCTCCCGGTTGAGGAAAACTTGCGTTTTATTAATTCAATAGGGTTGATTGAATATACTGAATGTTCGTAGTTGACATTGTCTTCTTCAATATATTGAATAACAGTGGGGTTGATTGGACCTGTTGGATGTCCATATGGTTGCTGAATGCATATGCTGAATGTCTGGAGAGAGTGAATATACTGGCTTCCTGTGGTTAAATATACTGAATATTTGGAGTTGATTATACTTACTGCATGTGATTGAACAAACTGAAGTGTATATATATATATATATGCCGTTGATGCATGTAGTTGAACATATTGAACACAACAAACTTATGTATAAGTTACTTCTGTGGTTACTTTCTATATAACACTTCAATCCCGAATATATTGCCATATTTCATAAGATTATATATATTCTATTATTTCATATTGGCCCGAAGACACAATTTATCACCTGACCTTCGGACTAGTGGCCTTCGTCGAAATTGCGTGAGGATGGCAACCCTACTCCGTCAAAGATGTCCACCGAATACGGTGCTTGCCAAAAATCACATGATTGCGTGACAGATAGTGGCACGTGATTGCGTGACAGATAGTGGCACGTGATTACTCCAAAACGTAACATCGTTGTTTAACTACAGTTTTTTGTATTACCGCTGAAAAATAATTACTCCTTGTACCTGTCATCTGCTATTTGAATTCACGGTAACTTACCTCAAATCACTATGTGCTAGGATGAGGCCCCTTTCTTCTGTTTCTGTTATGGAAGTATCACTTCAAATCTCTTCTTCGGTAAAAAGTAATTTTTACAGCAGGTTTTTAACCTGTTGTAGGCATTTTCTTTTTAAAAAAAGGACTATGAATATTAATTTTAGTATTAATTCAATCGAATTTTTTTTGCATTAATAGTTATGCATATTCTTTATTATTCAACTTCTAATGATCTCTTCCTGAATTACTATTATTATTATTACTATTATTATTATTTTTACGGGTGAGAAATACTAAACGCGGTGTACTTTTCTTTTTTATTTATGGAAACCTACATTTGTGTATATTGCATATTTAAATATACTCTTCCAGGTATATTGTCGTATTCTGCGGCTTTTTTCTTGAAACTGATCTATAGACGTTGACAACCAACTCAGAATTGTTCGATGTCCGAAGTTCCAGTTGTTTAAACTCACAGTAGACAAGAATAAAATGGATAAAAAAAAAACAATTAAGCTTAAAAAGATAGTAAACATACTTGACTATTTACTTGCGAGATAAATCAAGACCGCAATTACTTAAAAAAATGATCAGATACGACTTCATTTGGAAGAGAGAAATCGACAGAAGTCGTTACAGGAAAAAAAAAAAACACATGGAAAAAAATTGTAACTGATGAGATTTACTCTAATGAGAAGCAAACCCTTGTTCCTTGCAAGCCTTGCCATAAACTTGAAATAGACATGGTTATGTGGTATCGGGATAAAGTTTAGGTGCCACGTTCCCCCTTTTCCTGGTCAATTTCAAAGGAAAATAATACTGTCGTTGACTTTTTACTGCAGGTAACGTAGAAACAAATTAAAGAAACAGCGGGTAATACTAAATTACAGATAGTGGTATTAATTCTGGTACCTTTTGAATGTGGCCCTACGATGGGTCAGCGTTAATGCGTTCATCCAGCGTGCCGTTATTCAGGGTTTAATCCCCAACTTGAAAAAAAAAAAAAAAAATACCGACTAAATACTCACTGCTATCCTGGAATTGTAATACATTCCTGTATGGCGCCATTAACTCGGGGTCTACTTGCAATGGAATCGAAAGCGTGCCATTTACTGCACATTGTAGCTCGGGGTTTGGTTCCTTTGTCAAAGCGGTTCGGATTCCTCGGAAAACTGTTAGTTTTGGCACAGCATGCCATTTAATGTCCTTGCTCGGTGAAAACACAAATAAACAAACCTTTCAAATATTTTCTTAGTTCATTTTAGTCGGACTAAATAAGGTAGTTAGCCCATGTAAGCATTTGCACCTATTGACTAACATTCGTTAAATATAATGCATATTATTGTTGAAACATGTTATTCGGATAATATGAAATTAGGGAACTTTTATATTCACTAAAATCTCGGCTTGAATATGCTGCCAGTGAGAACCATTGATGTATATATATATATATTAATTTGAAAGTAACATATAAATCCTATTCGCTTTGAAATGTATAAAATATTTACATTTTCTTTATGCTTAGTAAATAAATTTATTTAATATATAAAAATTTTAGATGCATATTATGTAATTAATTAACTTTATTATATGACTAACATAAAATTAACTTTATTATATGACTAACATAAATGTACGTGAGTTAGCTGAAACGGCCTGATGCACTTATTTTTTATGATTATTTTTTAACAGACGATAATTGAACATTTTCGTCAAAAACGCTCATACTTGATTTTTTTAGAATACTTTGTTCTTAACGAGGCATTTTGTGAATATTGAACATACGCAAAAATATGTATGCATACAAAGATACCGTAATTGACACACACATGTATTTTGTGACGTTTTCCATTATCAATGAAAAAGTTCAGTAATATGTAATTAAATAATACTGTTTTTTTTTTTTTTTTTGAAAAATCGTGTTGTGGTTACTTTGCACTTTTTTACGTTGAAAATTGAATTTTCAAATTATCCGAAATGGATCCACTCCTTTTATTTCGGATTACCGGGGTTCTACTGCATGAGGTTTGTGTGCATATGTATGTATACATGTATCTTTTATTTGTCAGTTGACGGTTTGGTGGTTCAAATCTTTTGAACTAAGCGTTGGAGCAAAATCTAAGAAATTTACAACACCATGAAGTAGTGAATAATTTAAAATACTTTGAATTACTATCATATATTTAAAAACTAACATGTATAAATAATTTTTATTTTATAAAATAATGATATGCTAGAAAGGAGTATGGAAAAATTAATTTCGCTAACAGCATGTTTTAACAATTGTAGGTTTTACTCTTCAAAAAAAAAATCTAGCTAAGCCCTTAAACTGAAGTTGAGTGCTGCAGTTTAGACAGAGAAAAATAATTTAAAATATATCAGAACATTTCTCCTCAAACACAACATTTTTTACCTGCCTTCGCCACATTGCATTTTCATAATTTAGGCTATTATTTTCAGAATGTCGTAAAATATTAAACCCTCATTCGTAGCGCAGTTTCCAGTCAGCGGCAGGGTATAGCGCCCACATAGTAAACCCAAAACTCTTCAAACAACAAACAGAATCATGTTTAGGAATGCTCTTGCAGTGGCGCGTTTAAGCTTTTTGAAAAGTCGTGTTTTCCCTTTTCTTTCTTATAGAGGAGTAGGAGTGGGAGAAGGGAAGAACCAACTAACCAACTCTAAGTCGTATATAGCGCACGATAATGAACTCGACTTCTAATAAGCCGTAGGAACATCTGTCAGCAGTGCTACGCATCTAAATTACGGCGCGCCTGTTATGCACGATTACTCCTTGTCACTAAATAGAATTACACACTGCATAACGCTACGCCAGGAGCGTATGCGGTAGGAGTAGGGAAACCGCGCGCCCCAACGTTAAAAAAAAAGAACGAATCTTCCTACAGCATCATTCAACTGCAGCGAAGCGCGCTTCGGAGACCGGTTGTGGAGAGATGCCGCACCCAGACTAAGGTCTCGCCGCAGCGACCGGCAAGCAAAAGCCCGTCAGCCAAGTGATGTTTTGCCGTAGGATGTTACTTGCCACTGTTCGCGGGTGAATGGTGGGGTTTTCACGGCAGGGTTTGTCTCAAACTCTCGGAAGGAAATGGAAAAATATCTTTACAACACCAATGTGAGAAATAAACAAAAACTGCATGCTTATATGAAATTGGAAAACGACGCGTGCATTTTTTTTAATGCATAGATCAGTTTCACGAATGACTTTACGATAGGCTTCAACTCATTGGCTTTTTATTTTCAAACTCGTTTTGTTAAATAGGGATATCATGGAATAAGTTAGTCCTATGATAATGAATAAACAGTTCAGGACGTAGATATTGTCACTGATTTTAGCTTAAACGAGTGAAATATTGCCCTTGGCACTGAAAATGAATTTTTTGCACCTTGGGTGCATTTTTTTCCTCCATTAATTATGACATTGTCAGTTTGGAAGTTGACATACGAATTGGACGGAAGAGGCTTGCTTTTTATTCTAGAAAATAGCTGAGTGCGTGGAGGAGACTTGTACCACATGGTTAGTATATTTTCAAAGATTATTGATGTTTAATATATTTAGCAAAGATGCGCAACTGTAGAGAGCAGTATATTGGCAAGAGTGCAAGGGGTACAATAGATTATAGTATATTTAGAAATCTACAGATCAGTTGCTATAAACCTGTCCTTTACTTGGTCAATGTTCATGTTTGGTTTTTTCATTTTATCCGTGCTTTTTAAAAAGCCACAGTGTAATTTTTAATCAGTACTTACTTACAATCGATACTTTTACATATAATAGATACTTCACATACAATCAATACTTATACACTCAAATATTACTTACACTTTCTGCACCTCTCAGTTGAACCTTCGTATTCTTCACCATTCCAATTTCTTCTCACATTTGACCATTTCTTTTATAGCCACCCCTTCGCCCAAGAATTCCGGAGACAAATTGTAGACACACCACATTTTTTGCGCTAATCAAACTACAATCTTTTACGACTCATAAGAGTTGAAAAGAAGTATACTCACACACTTAACTGCTGGACTTGAACCGGAGATCGTTAGGTTTATGCCTCAATGAGTCTAGCCTGAGTTCGTGAGTGATTATTTTTTCTTCAAACGCTTGTGAGTTAGCAAAGATTATAGCTTGAATTATAAAAAGAAGAGTGTAAAAAAATCAATTTCTGTAATTAATTTCACCGCAACCTTCATTTTTCAATTACGAAGTTCTCTTTTTAAATATCCTTACTTGTTTGTGTTCATTAAATTTGCCTATAATAGGCATGGCCTTTAAAAGACACTTTGTCCTAGAATAAATTATTTAGAAATATTAAGGTTTGTGTAGATTTTACACAAATTTCATATTTATCTTGTTTGAACATATTCTCAAACATATTTGTTTTGTGTTGCATTTGACTAGGTCTTCAGAAGCCTTATTAAGACGCTCATAGTAGTTCGAAGAAGGCTGAAGTAACTATGATTAAAAAGAAAAAAGCTTCCAATATTTTTGGTCGATTTTGGCAACCATTAATTTCAAGTAAAACATCAATTATCACGTGAACATTGACTATCGAACAAGCTACTTGAAGCAAATACAAGCGACAGTTGTCAGTGGCGTACGCAGGAGGTGTTGACTATGGGCTGTAACACTCAAATCGCGATAAATTTTTATATATACATAAAAAATGGACTTGTAGTTCATAACTCCCTTATAAGCTTTACGTAACCCTTTATGAACTTTCTATGTTCGCTATGACAATTGTTCTCATGAAACCAAATCTATCTTATTTTCCATGCATACCAAACGTACAAATAAATAAATAAACAAATAAACAAACAAATAAATAAATAAATAACACGAACAGTAACTAATATACATATAGTTTTTTGTACATTTAGTTAAAACAAGATATCAATTGATATGAAGTTTTCGTTATAGATATACCAGCACTTTTAATTAAAGTATTGAAAATTAGCAATCCTTTTATACATAATAATTTTGACACTCACGCTTTTGCTCAAACTAGAGCTATTTTCAGGTATAGGAGAAAAAGAGACAGCGTCCCCAACCTAGTACGAATTAAAGTCAAAATTATTGTATATAATAAATTCCCCCCAAAAAATTACAAAACATTCGCCCCAGTGGCTTTCTGTGTTGACCATTATTTGGCAACTGTGTTATCCCTGTGAAGAGTAATAATATCTTATAACAATTCTTTTATATGCAAAACTTACGGAAAGGCATAAATAAGCGTTATACGTATACAACAGTAGTACTGTGATATTTTTATAATAGCATCGTTTAAATAATAATAAAATAATACACACATTCATTCTGTAAAATTTCTTTTTTTATCATAATATTGATGGTAGGTAATTTATTTTAGCTTGACAGGTCTGATACGCCTTAAATATAACGGGATTGTTGATATTGATTTCTCAACATTTAAAAATATAAAAAAATGTCTAAAGAAATTTAAGGAAATATAATTATTTGTCATAATATTTCCCCACGAAAAAATCATGAAAAAATAATTAATTTACATGTAAATGACGGACACCATATTTGTGCCTCGAGATACTTTGTCCCCAACTCCTGAATAAAGAGATTTTAATGATAAAGAATACAATAACGAGAATAAATAAAAAATAAAGAAAGAATACAAATGATAAAGAATACAATAACCAAACAATGAAGAGATTTTATTGTTTTTTCAATCTTAATAATTGTAACTTCATAAATCTCTCTCGATCTACTACTACTTCTTTTATACATCATTAAATTTATGAGTTTTTTATTCACATGAACATATCGAGGTTCTTCAAAACTAATTGTGGAAGTTTGAGCATAGATTATAAAACTCAACAATTTTCTCGTCTGCTGAATTATAAGCAGCAAAATTTTTGTCCCGCCGTTCCCAGTTGCATACTTTTGCAGCGTAATCTATATTTTTTTTTTCATCCATGCACTTATTATCTGGTGATCCATGCCCGTATTTTGCATAAAGCAAAGAAAACTTGAGAGCTATATCATGTAAACGATAGTTTTGTAGTTAGACGATTAACGTTTTGGGAATTGCAAAATTTAAACAGGCTGCTTTGTCTGAATTCCATAGATATTCTTTGAATATAAATTATCATAGGAGATTCATACGTAGGTGCAGAGTTCATTTTAAATATGATGCGTTAAATTATACAGGCAGAAGGAAAACCATACGAAGCTTTATAAATTTTTTTCAGGGGAGAAGAGAGACATAAAGGTATGAAAGACAGCTATATGTAAAAAGGTCGCCATTTAAAAAAAAAATTTTGAAGTTGAAAAAGTGTTAAAGCAATCAGAAGTAGTTATTCCATAAAAGGGAGTTTGCAAACGGCACGAGGAAGTAAATGTGACCAAATAATACAAACTTTAAGTTGAAACCACGGCTTTTGCAGTGGCGTAGTTTTTTTATAGGTCGTTACCCACAATAGCATGTCCTAAAAGCCGTTAACATGGCGGTAGGTTACCCCGCCGATCGTTGACAGCAACCTCTGGCCCTGAACAAAAGGAATGACCCTAAATTTTAGGAAATCTACTTGAGACTTTGGCTTGAATTCTCCCGGTGTTTTAAACGCCTAGTTCCTAAGAGAATAGTGATCGGCAAACTATAAATCGGTTTGTTTCCATTCCTCTGAATGCTATTTCTTTGCTGTATTTCTCTTATTACTCGATAGTCTCTGGTGGGTCATTTCCAAACCGAACTCAAATGACGTGAAGACATAATCGGAGCCTTGAAAAATTAATTGATAAACAGTTTAGAATGAAAATAAGGAATTAATGCGTAAAGTAATCCTTCGTTTAAAAATGTTTTTATAATCCAGCCTTAAAATTTGAATTTATGAACAATTTTGGAATAAAATTTTAATAATAAAATTGTTAGCGTAGATCTCCAAAAAGTAATTAGTATAAAGATTGTGCAGTTACATGGTTGGCATTAATCTGAAGTGCGAGGTATAGGCCTGGGTATAGCCTATATATATATATCCCACCGAACGCCCACCATTTTTTTGGTAATCTAACCATTTGGGGAGACCCGATAGTCTTTAGACCGCCAGATAAAAGCGGATATCTGTCAGTCGTTCGACGTAGGGGCATTTTGGTAGGCGACTTACATTACTCCCAGACACATTTATAGCCAAATAAGCTTACTTGAGATTCGAAAACAAATCCAATGGTTCTAAAAGTTTCAAACAAATCACTGGGACGCGCTCAGATATATATTGAATTTTTCAACTAATGTTTTTCAAATTCTATTATAGATGTACAGCATTATTTAAACATTTGTCCTCATTTTTCGTTGGAATTCTCATTTGCAGAATTTAGTTCCGAATCAGTACTATCTGTGAGTACTAGAGCGAAAATTAGTTTTTTTTTTCAAGAAACAATTTCAGCAATTCACGAAAGAATCTATTTTACATATATACAAGGTGTCCCAAAAGTCCGACAACCTGGAAATATATTGAGAAATGCACATCAGATTGAAAAATAAAAATTAAAAAACAACAAAAAAAAACCCCAAAAACCCATGCGTTCAATATTTTTAAAAAGGCTATTCAATGATGCCAAAATTGAACCCCCTCCCCCAGGAGAGGGGGAGGAAACTTTGAAATATTAAATAGTAACTCCCATTTTTTATTGCAGATTTGGATTCTCCAGAAAAAAATACATGATCTTGACTTGTGATTTTTAATTTTGACTCTCACAAATGGCGCTATAATTGATAAAAATGGAAGAGGGGTACGAACGTTAAAAAATGGAAAATCTGAAATACACTTCGGATCGAAAAATAAAAAAATAAACGTTTAATATCTTTGAAAAAACTATTCAATGATGGCAAAATTGACCCCCCCATCCCCTTCCTTCAAGGGTGGAGTGGGCGATTATTGTTCTTTGGAATAATAGCGCCATCTATCAGGAAGTAAAAAAAGTAACGTTTAGGATGAAAATTACGTATTATTTCTCTAAAATTTTGGCATCATTGGATATCTTTTTTAAAATATTGAACACGTATTTTTTATTTTTCGATCCGAAGTGTATTTCTCGAGATATTCCCATTTTCAAACGTTTATACTCTTCCATTTTTATCGATTATAGCGTCATTTGTGCGAGTCAAAAGTAAAAATCATAGGTGAAGGTAATGTATTTTTCCTGCAGAATCCAAATCTGCAATAACAAATGGGGGGGCCCTCATTTAAGATTTCAAAGTTGCCCCTCCCCCGTGCCTGCCGGTTTTGCCGGACTTTTGGGACATTCCGTGTATGTATATTTCACGGGATTGTAATAATTAGTCAGAGCTAGATAATCGCATAATAAAAGACAAATGTCTGGGGATAGCTCTTTCGAGGGGGTCTGACGGGGGGGCAGGCTGAGCGCTACTTCAAACTGAAGGCTGATCGTTTTCAGTGTTACGGGGAGTAAACAATCCTTCATGAAAAACCCCCCAAGTTAGTCAAAATGTAGTTGCTAGTTATATTTCGCAGAGAAAAATAAGATACTCTAGATTAGCGGTTGCCAACCTTTAGGGCCTCACGGACCCCTAAATTCATAAATATAATTAACATAAAATTATATAATTAATATTAATAACATATAATAACAATAATAATAATAATTAATAACATATAATTAACATAAAAATCTCGTGGACCACATTTCGTGAATTTAGTGCAATATAAAGGTGGAAATTGTCATTCAGAATATGAGAATTTCTTAGAATATTATTTTTGTTTTATTATTAATAAAACATTAAAAATGCAAATAATGTCCAAATTTTTCTGCAGACCACCAAAATTTTCTCGCGGACCACCGGTTGGCGACCGCTGCTCTAGATAACATTAACTATGAGGAAATAACTTTTGATTTTTCTGATAAAAGAGCAAGAAAAAAAGAATTTTAGTATAAATTTTATAATTTGTATATTATAAATAAATGCCTCATAGTGTGTTTGATTTTTTTTTTTAATTATTAAATGTTCGGAAGTTTACATGCATATTTTGTTTTAAGTAAACCTTAATTCCGTAGAATATTGATATTATAATTAGTTTTCTTTTTTCCCCTTATTTCCTCAAACGAATTAATTATATAAGTTTAATTTACGCTACAAAGGGTACGTAAAAAACTTGTTTAGGGCCCCACAAAACCTCAATTGGCCCTGTAAATGTAGTGCTGCGAACGAAAATACAGACCACTTTTTTCCTGAAAAATCATCTTTGCATTTTAAATTTGAAAATTGGAGCAGGTGGTACAGTTTGTAATTATGGCCCAATTACTAGTAACTGCTTCTGAAGCATGCATTGGCTAGTAATAATTTTTGCTATTTTAATTAGATTATTTGCCTATGGTCAGCTGTACTCTTTTCATGTCTACATATATGGCCTAACGAATGGGTAAATGACATCTGTTGTTGCAATTATTAACACTGATAAACTAGTGATATTCTTGATTAGGGAGTTCCCTGGAATTCTAGGTTTCGGTGATATTCCAAGTTAAGTTTGATCTTGTCAAACGCATTCGTTTCCCATACGATGCAAACACGTGCAAGTGATTCGATTTTAGAACTCACTGGCTTGAGTTCGATTTTCGGTGAGCTTGTTTATTAAAAGGGTGGTGGTTTGAACGTAGCTTTCAAACGCAATTCCATTCTAAATGGTCCTTCGGACAGACTGGAGACGTAAGAAATACGAAAAAAAAATGGAATGGAGTTACCCTTCCAATATTCTCTCCTGGTATATTTAGGTTTATGTTTAAGTAAGTTTTATAGACGGTTTATGTACGTTTCTTTCAAACGTTATAAATCGATTCGAGAAACCCTCTTCAGATATCAAAAACTTTAAAACAGCATACGAACTTCTTGTAAAATCTCCCATAAAAGTAATGAAACGGAATTTATTAATACTTGTGTGGAGGATAATCCGGACTGCGTACATTAATTTTGCATTATGAAAATTTCGTACTTTCATTTTAGCACTATGGCAATGAAAAGGTAATGATAAACATTATCAAAATTAGCGCAAGTATAACTGGGTTTTAAAGCGCTACATTATATTCAAAATTGACGGCCGCTTAAATTATTTAGAGCAAATGATTTTAAGCCACAACGTCAAAACCTACCATGTGAGCTTCAGTTGCACTATTTTTGTGCAGTTTCTTTTGTATAACGAACAACATGATTCCATTTTCGACCAAACGGGTTTGAGATAATTTTGAAATGCCTAAAGTCCCTATAAAATAAAAGCCCTTTTTATCATATATATATAAGAAACCATAGAATAACACAGTAAAGAGTGCCAATTACCATACAAAATACGTACTAATAGTTTTCTTCTACTAGTAGTAATGGCCTTCCTATCCTATACAATCTTAAGTCGGAGGAAGCTCATATATGAAGATGCAATTTACGTCTCTGTATTTGTCATATGTGGAAATTTCCACTGTTCTCTCTCTTTTCTCTGAATGCCTATAGCTAGTTACCGGAAATTTGACCGATGGTACAGTTAGAATTGACGGGAGCTGACGTCACAAACGGGATAGTTCATTACAGCAAAGGGGTGAACGTCATTACGCGGAGGAGAGGACGTCATTACAACAGAGGGGAGGACGTCATTACAGCAGAGGGGAGGACGTCATTTCAGAACTGGTTGTTGGCGCAGACAAACGTTCGCTAAAAACCAGTACTGTAATGACGTCAGCTCCCGTGAATTCTAATGGTACCATCGGTCAACTTTCCGCGAACGAACTATAAATCTCTGATTAAGGAAAATTCTGAGTTTTAACCTGAAATACAGCAATAACCCTATTTGTACGACGCACCATGGTCAGTATCCACTTATACGACGTTTCGTTCAATTAAAAATTATAGGGGGTCTCAAACAGCCTTAAAAATGATCGTTTGTGAAACAGCGTTGAAGGGAACAACGTGCCTTGATCTCCAATGGGGGGCTTGAGCCTCTGAACCCCACTTTACTGAACCGATGACTTCATCCTCTCATAAGGTAGTTTTAGCAACATGCAGTTCAGGTATATCCGTTGATGCGCAGTTTGGCTTTATTTACACCACCTGTGCTTTCTACGTTTCTATATGAGTCGTTGTTTCGCTATTACAAAATATTTATGATTATCATTGGTAATAACGGTGCCTAAAAATCAAAGAAAGCGTATTGTTGCTTTTAGCGAAAAAAAAAAAAGACTCCTATGCCTATTACGTTAGTCACTAAAAATACAATGATTACTAATTTAGCGACGATAGGGTGATAAGGTACGGCAGCACCGTCTAAATATGCTTAGTTAAATTACTCTTAAACCCAAAGACAAAGTATAGTGAAAAGTTCAATACCAATTGATACACCAGTTTTAATGTAAAACTGTAACTGAGATTTAAATACCAGTGTTCGATAGGCTTTTATTTTTTGCTAAAATTAAAATTTATTTCAATAAATTTGAATTTGATTTATTACATACCAAAAAAATAATATTTCAATATAAGTTAATATTGTTTCATGATTATATTTCAATTCGTGAGTTTGTTATTCAGTATATTTATTGTCAATACAAAAGTTTTTGGCGTATATTGAATGTAAAATTTTTTAAGTTTCTACTGCTGATTGGAGGGACAGACTGGTAGGAAGAGGCGGCAAAAAGGAGCCTTGGGGAGGCAAAAATAGCCTAGGGGTGGCAAAATGGTAAATCCGTCTATGGGGATGGCCACAGAATGGTTCTGATGTTGAACAGTTGAAGATTGTAAAACTAAATTTGAATTTCCATAATATCCCCACTGCATTAAAAACATGTATATCAACGTACAAACATACATAAAACCGTACATACACGTAAGGATATATAAATAAGCTTATGGAATTGATAAATTTTGAAAATAGAAATGTTGCGTTAATTTATTTTACCGAACAATTTATAAAAAATTCAGAAATGATAAGGTGTGATATATATACGCATGAATATTTATATTGACAAATGTTTAGGGGGTGAGAACTATAATTTGACGCATTTACATACTTTGTCTCTAAAAATTTTCAACGTAAACTTTTCACGGTTAATAAAGGTGAAACATGTATGAAAACATAATTTGTTTAGAAACTGATACATTTAAAAACACGTAAATTTTCACCTTTATAATGTCAATCAAGATGCCTGCTCTTAGCTTTATTCATTATGAATTTCACGGAAAACAAACTTTGCTATTGAAACACAAATATATATATATAGCTACTTAAATTTATAATAGAATACAGAAATTTTTAAATTTCTGTATTAATATAAAATGTTACAGTGCGTAAATACTTAACAAATGTTTATATTTAAACAAATTTATAACGCTTTCGAATTTATAACATTTAATAAATTTGATTTTGTAAATCCACCCAAAATATACAATCGCATTACTCTGAGCTTTTTAACTATAAAATTTATAAAGGTTTCGTAATTGAACCAGTTAAGATGTTATTTGATAAATTCGATCAACATAAATTCATAAAAAATTTCACAATTTATAAAATAAATCTCATAATAATTTTGCGTCAAAATAAATATTAATATACTCACCCTATTACCTAGATTTGGGTCTCGAAACTGTTATTCTTATAGATATCTATCAGTCTGGACTTCTCAGAAATTCACAACATTAGGCCACGTTGGCCTCACTGACCCCGGAGAGTACTTCGTGAAACCGGCGTCCTGTCCTTACCAGGATCGCCAGTACCCTAGTTACTATTACAATTCCCCATTCAGGGAAGAAGAAAAAACACATAAACTAAAATGCAGTACCGAAAATAAAGTTCACATATGTTGTGTAAAATGCCTGCTTGATGCTTTTCACACAACGTCACTGGTGGGGTCGCAAGGGACCTTTCGCCCTCCAGTGATCTGAAGAATTTGAAGTGCTTGGTTATTGCATCCATAAATTTAGTCCTATACTGCTTTTCTTGGAAAATCGGCTTATGCTTGTCCAAGTGCAGGGCGTGATTACAATGAATGGCTATTACTGAGAAAGGTTAAAATAGAGCCATAGCCGCATCTGGGTTTCTGGAGATTGCAAAGTGAAGGAAACAAAAAGGGTGAAGGCGAAAAACGGAACGTTACAATGTCAACGGATGGTGGTCATGCTGCTCCGAATAAACTTCAGTAGGGTAAAGTTGATAGAGATGATATCACCTGAAAGTTTACAACAATATGGGATATAAAGGCTTATCAAAATATGAATAATTACAGTTCTTTGTCTCACGGTGTATTATTGCTTTGAAATGATGATTGAATTGTGTTCGGGAGGAAGCCAGTCGTTAATTTTAAAGTTATTAAAAAGTATAATTTTGTTTACTTTTTTCGACGTAACACTTCGCGGGTGCTTTACGCCACTCCTGAAATTCAGGGGAAGGGGGTGGGGAATGGCTTATTCAGAAATATTTGCATTATTTTCAGTCAGCGTATCTTCATTTAAAATTAAAACATAAAATCGTTAAGAGGTTAGAGGGAAAAAATTATATATATATACAGTGAAAACTGTCTAAGGGCGAGACTTGCTCAACACGGAATTTTTTTGCGGTCCCTTCAAAAGTCAATGGTAGTTAACATTAGCTAACACAGAAACTGTCTAACGCGGTATCGGAAAGTACTATTCAGTCCCGTCAAAGAGAAAAACCTGCATAAAGCGGAAAATCGTTAGTAGGAAGAAAATTTTCTCAGCAGAAAAAGGAAAGAGGGTTGTAATACAATGCAAATAGCAAAGTGGAGGCTGGCGAACAAAAGACATTTTACAGATATAGAATGCCCTTGTCCGCATAGGCGTAGCCAGGGGACGATTTTGGGGGTTGTAACCCCCATCGCAATGAAATTTTGTATATTTATGAGTTATAGCTCTGTAATCCCTCTCATTAACCCCTCTTATGACCTTTCTGTGTACACCTATGTTCATTTTGCACACCACTCAACGTAGGAATATATTTTGTAACTTCTCCCATTAAGCCCATAACA
The DNA here is from genome assembly GCA_006491805.2 of Dysdera silvatica. Lineage (NCBI taxonomy): Eukaryota > Metazoa > Arthropoda > Arachnida > Araneae > Dysderidae > Dysdera > Dysdera silvatica. Next base: position 128,094,082 of record QLNU02015360.1, read on the forward strand.
ACCCTTATGAACTTTCTGCATACGCTGGTCTGACCACCATTTTGCACACCACCCACCCACCATAGGAATACCCAGAAAGTTCATAAGGGGAGGGTTACAGGCTTACAATGGGGGGGGGAGGGGTTACAGAGCTACAACTCCATTGTATTTACATGTATACTATAAACAATTTCATCGCAATGGGGGTTACAATCATAATCGCGACCACCCCCCCCTTGCGTATGCCAGTGCCACCCACTTCTTAAATAAAAACGTTCATTATTAACCAGAACGAAAAGTCACTCATATCGACTTTATCAATTCATGGATAAACTCACCATAAGTGTGAGTACCTTTATACAAGGGAATCATTATCTTTACAAGGGAGGTACTTTATCGTTACAATTTAAGCTTACATAATAGACTTTTTGTATAGAATAAGCATGTACAGTTAGAATGAAATTTTGCACCATATTGATCGTAACTACTAAAACCACAAAATAGTGCAAAAATTAAAATTAATAAAAATAAAATGCAGTGATAAAATAAATATTTTTATCAAAAGGAAAATATAGTCTTAAAGTTCGCAAGATGAGACAAATAAAAACAATTAGCATATGCAGTCATCTCTTACCACTGAATTTAACTATGTATGTATTTGTTTTGCATGTAACCTCCATAAGGCGGAAACCAACATGCTACGGAATTTTTTTTTCTTTTTTTTTTGGTTCTGTGAGTTTCCGCCTTAGACAGGTTTCACTGTATATACATAGTAAAAAAATGAAAACATTTCGAGGAGAGGTTGCATATTTTTGATTTTTGCTCTTGGAAAAAAAACCTGAGAATTGAATTTTTTTTTTTAAATTTTTAAAAAAAATTTCCTATGCTGCAGACGCCCATGGTTCGAAATCGCGTGTAGCCGAGATATATGTCTGTAATCCGAACGTATATTAATCACCAAGTAGTATATTAGTTACTTTGTAATTTACTTTTAGTAATTACCTTTAGTAATTCCTTCCCTCGTTTCTTTAACATGGGTTGATTGTTAACAAAATCAAATCAGAAATTACAGTTTGCGAAAAAGATGTAAACACAATAATGCGTTGATTGCATACGATAGCGCCCTTCGAAGTTAATATGTGGCCTGTATAAGGGTGCGTACAGACATGCAACAGTACATCGTAACAGAACATCGTCGCGTAACATCCCATGTTACGCGATGATGTTACGGGGCGAACATCACCGCGCATCATCAGTGCGTAACATCACTGCGCATCATCAGTGCGTAACATCACTGCGTCCCATCAGTTCACGCCGATATCCAATCTACACTGACAAAACGCTGTTGTTCGTAAACCGGCCTAAATACACAAACATGGGGTTCAACATAACGCCGTGACTTTCCTTTCAAGAGACGGGGAAAAACCGACAACTGGTGGGACGCGGAAATGTTACGGAGTGCGGTCCAGACTTTATACGCGACGGTGTTACGATACGGTGTTCTGTTGCAAGTGTGGACTCGGCCTAACAGCATTATATGTCTTGAAATCTGTGCCTTAATCTGTACATCTTCATGCAGGGTTTACGAGGGTAATGACTACGTCTGCATGACTATGTAAGTATTCGATCATTCGTGAATATTTATTAATCCCATTTCTGTACCATTTTCTTTCGTACAGGTCACGGTGGGGTCAACCAGTTGGGAGGAGTGTTTGTGAACGGAAGACCCCTTCCGGACGTCGTGAGGCAGCGCATTGTGGAGCTTGCACACCAAGGGGTTCGACCGTGTGATATTTCTAGGCAACTCAGGGTGTCCCACGGTTGCGTCTCTAAAATTCTGGGCAGGTAAGAACAGTTTCTTTTTTTTAGCGAAAAAATACAACGGAAGACTTTTTGTTTACAGTGCAACCATTGGTTAATGGATATAGCATTCTATAACCAATTTTCAAAGCTTATATGATAATGGTAAATATATATACATTTCATCGTTAATCTTCAGTCGATTGGAACGGTTTACGATAATGCTATTAGTGATGAAGAATGGCGTCATGGAGGTTTTAGATACAGGGTTTAATTTACCAATTTGTTTATGTTTTATGGGGCGCAAGCATTATGCTGTGATGTGGCCTCTTAAGGCCTGTGAAACCGGCCTTACAGTGAGTGAGTAGTCGGTGAGCTTCGACCCCCCCCCGCCCCCAGTTATGGGGGTCGAACTGGAGTTGACAATGCGCAGACGAGTGCGTTACCATTGTAGCACCGCGGGGCCCAATTTAACAATCTATTCCTAAAAGTAGTGTTGCTTTCCAATAAGGGACATTCACCGGCCCGGACATTTTGTTACCTAAATAGCGAGATGTCCCTTCTTCGGAGGTAAATGTGTTGATACATACGAATACTGAGGATTAGAGAAACTGTCTCTTAAATAGACGTGTCCCTTATTCCGAGGTTCCCATTGCAGGCGGTAACACCGTATATCCAATAATCTTTTATAAAAAGGTTACGTGCGGGGTCGTGTTTTATCAAATAATTACTGATATCAAACAACAATGTCAATCAATCAACGTTTATTGGCGTAGTGATACCGACGCCGATGGTATCACTACGCCAATAAACGTTGATTGATTGACATTGTTGTTTGATTTAATCTGCGTAGTGTTCGATTTATATAAAATAATTACTGATAGTTAACAACTTTATCCTATACTATATCCAAAAAATTTCAAAGTTTCTTTCTTTCTTTTTTTTTCTTTATATATATATATCAGTATTATGCTTAATGACGTTCAAAACTTCCTTTAAGTTTGGCCTAAGTACCTGCATCAATAAATCCACCCTGCATCAATAAATCCACCGGTATTGTACGTCATTATTCGATACACACTACAATACAAATTTATTTAGGCGAAATTGTGATACATTATGGCATTTCTACATAGAGATTATAATATGAATATATATATATATACACTTTACAAATTGCAGAATGATATCCGCTTGGACAGCATTGGATGAAGACTATCGAGTCTAACGGAGCCTATGCTGCCCGTGCGAAGAAAGGTTGCTGTAATAATTACACGAAACAATGAAATAACATGAGTAGAATAACATCTTAACATTATCCCAATGAAAATACAATGTATGTAAATAAAGGCAGTTACAATTCTAATAGATATTTGCGGACATTTTTTTTAAAAAGAGAAATAGAATTAAGTGTATGTAACCCGTTAAGGAAGGAATTAACAAATTCTAAGACCCATAGAAGCAAAATGTGTCATTCTGAGGTTAGTTCTCGAAAATTCAGTTATTAACTTGTTTACATTTCTGGTTAGATAACCATGATTAGGCAATTGCGGGCATATAAGATCAGTATGTAATTTGTTTTTTATACTATTAAACATAAAAATTGAAATTTTATATTGAAAAAACTTTTCTATTGGTAATATTAGGAGATGACGCACAATATAAGCAGTTGGAATTGAGGGCATTGAAGATGATAAGAAGAGAAAGGGTCTTTTTTGAAATGATGTTATTCTTTGTATGTTTGATTTAGATGCACAACCCAGATTAACCAGATTAACAAACAGTAGTATAAATTTGAGAGTATTAAAGAATAGTATTGATTTAGTAGAAATGGCATTGGCAAATAACGACTGATGCCTCTAATTACTTCAATGTTTCTGTTTGCTTAGGGCAAATGGCATTTATGTGTATGTCCCATGTCAATTTAGATTGTAATGTCACACCTGAAAAGTTAATTTCAGTTGAGAATGAGACAGTGTCTCTATTTATGATTAATTTAAATTGATTCGAAGAAATTATTTTGTGTTTGTAACCAGAAAACGTTTGGTTTTGAGGTGTTCAATGTCAAAAAATTTACTTTGAAATAATCAGTAAAAAACCTAATTTCGCTGTTTACCGATTGAATTAAATTGTTAATTTCGATGTCTTAAAAGAAAATACTTGTATCATCAGCAAAGCATATGGGTTTGAAGTGTGTAGATAGGAGAAAAATATCATTTATATAAAAGGTGAATAATAATGGCCCTAAGACAGAACCTTGAGGAACACCACATAGTGTATTGTGGATTGAGGAGCGACTATGTCACCCGATTGTTTTTGTCAAGCATAAACACTTCGTTCGGAGGCATGTAGATCATTGCCAGATAACCAAATGAAGACGGTTCCTCAGCAACTGAATCTGAGGGTTTTACTTCACTGGATTCGCTCGAGTTAGTTTGACGGTTGCCAAATACACTGTGGTTAAATGGTCACGTTACAGCTTCGGCCACTTCAGATTCTGCACCTGTTTTAGATAAAATATATGTGCGCCTTTGATTTGAATTTACAGCTGTAAATCGTGGTCGCGATCGAAAAAGCTTCATGAACCTTTGTTCAAAAAACGCCCAAAGTTCATGAAGAACAGTTCGCGGATTCATGTATTCCTATAACCCGGTTTTAGAACTGGATGATGTGCGTCCTTCGTTAGCAAACGATTTTATATATAAAGCCCAATAAAATGTTCAATATAATTATATAATTCTTATATCTGTGTGCGGTAGTAAAGTGGCAAAGCGTTTATCCAATATACGGGAACTCCAAGTTTGATTCCAGATGGCACCCAGTACTTGTGATTTTTCTTCCTATTGTTTCCCAGTGTCTGGGGTTTAATCCCTTTTGCGACAGAAGGTCCGCTTCCTTGGAAAACTTCAAGTCCCTGATTGAAAACGTAAGGCCTGTAATGCACAACTAGCTCATTTGGAACACAAGAAAAACAAAGAATGCAATTATAATATGTAGGAATATTTTCAGGCTCGCTGGGCTAGGTCTGATTCTCAGAAGGTTCAGTTATACATAAAAATGCATCGTGGTTAATTTGCAGGGAAAGTTATGGTAAATATTCTGAGTGCCACAGCAGTGCTGTTTTAACCTTTGACTGTTTCAGATTTATAAAGTTACGATAATGAGGGACATTTGGCAAAGTCTAAATTGGCAAAAGAATCCTAGATTGATAAATTTGCTGACCAAAATGAAGTAGTTCTTAGCCATGTGAAGATTAAACAAAGCGATTAATAATCGGACAAGATATGTAGAGACGTAAACAAGGTGATATACAAATGAGCGAGGTATACATACATACATACAAAATACAGACATAGACAAAATATACCAAATAGGCTATACAAGATCATGGTTAAGACGTCACGTTGTCGTCGATCTCATCTAAGACGGTACATAACCCAATTTTAGGATGTAAAACACCAAAATACAATTATGATATCATAATTGGTATCATAATTTTATTATGATACTATCATTATTATTATTATTATAATATTATAACAGTATATGATATCATTATAATATAGTGGATTCTCGATTTTACGAAGTCGTACGGACACCTAAAATGTTCGTAAAATCGGATGTTTGTTAATGGGAATTAATATTAGTTCTATGGGATACTTTTCGGAGCCATTACAATAGTTCGTAAATTGGCGGTTCGCAAAATCGCGGGTTTACTGTAATCATATAATATTTAATAACAATAAAAAGTAATAACAAGGCCCCTTTGGATGTTTTTGATCGTTGCGAAAGTGGACACATTTATTAAACAGAAGTAAGTTTTCCAAACACCTTTCGAAATATTTCAGGATGTTAAAATGCGTAGGAAAAGAATCGCTGCCTTAGTGATTGAATCCTTAGTATCGCGTCAATTAGACTTGAATTTGATTCTTCGGGAAATACGATGTGTGAAAAGTTATTCCGTTTTGGGGATTATATTATGTGGGCATTTCGCCCCCGAAAACACGTCACGATAAAGCACTCTTGTTAAAAAATAACTAAATTCGTTAAAAGCTTGCTAAAAAAATTAACTTTTCAAAAGCGTCCTAAAAAAATTAACTTTTCAAAAGCGTCCTAAAAATCTTAACTTTTTAAAAGCTTGCTAAAAAACTTACTAAAAGATTGCTTATTAAAAGCTTGCTAAAAAACTTATTAAAAGATTGCTTATTAAAAGCTTGCTAAAAAACTTATTAAAAGATTGCTTATTAAAAGCTTGCTAAAAAACTTAAATCGTTAAAATCTTGCTAAAAAATTTAACTTGCTAAAAGCCTGCTTAAAAATCTAACTTGCTAAAAGCTTGCTAAAAACTTAACTTGTTAAAAGTTTGCTAAAAAACTTAACTTGCTAAATTATTAAAAAATGAACTTGTTAAATTGTTAAAAAATGAACTTGTTAAATTGTTGAAAAAATGAACTTGTTAAAGTGTTAAAAAAATTAACTTCTTAACTTGCTAAATAATTAATAGAAAAAAACCGGATATTAACATTAAAAACGTTTTCCTGGGATTTATCGGAAAAAATCATCACGGCACGCAACGCTAATCACCTGTGCGCGTCAATGTGTAATCCCTTTCTGCGCATGCGTAAGGTCGTTAATATACAGACCGTTTTTTTTAAATGCCTGCCCCTTATATTCTGCTCACCTGCTCTACACGACCACTACCTTTATATCGACTTTTTAAACTCCAAAATTTCTAATCTGTTTGGAAAAGTATAATTGTCCGGATAAAAAATATTCTTATTTTTTATATTTTATGCTTTTTTATACTTTAGCCCTGCGGTGGCGCAGTGTGGTAACGCGTTCGCCTAGTGCGCCGTTAATCCGGGTTCGACTCCCAACAGTGCAAAGAACGCTTACTCAGAGATCTCATAAAGAATATTAATAAATAATACATAATATAATAAACATAAAGCATTGTTCACTGTAGTCCAGGGTTTGGTTCCCTAGGCTTTAAGAGGTTCAGATTCCTCGGAAAACAGTAGATCCTGGCACAGCATGACCATTGTAGTCTTTGAGCTGTAAAACTACAAACAAAACGAACACCTTTTTTTATACTTTTATTGCTCCTGATGAAGGACTGCTGCTGATGCGTCCGAAAGCTTGAGTGATCTTTTTCATTGCTATTTTACCAGTGTTTAACCTTTTTATGTAATTTTTAATTTTTTTGCAAGTTATCATTATACCCTTTCACTTTGTGTGTAAAACGGCGCAAGGACAACCAAAGCTTCGATGCAGTGCCGGTTCTGGGTTGTTGACCGCCAGCGTGCCACAGATATTTTGCCGCCCCCCACGGGGGGATTTACTTTTTGCCGTCCTAGGCTATTTCTGCTGCCCTAAGGCTATTTTTGCCGTCTTTTCCTACCCATCCGTCCCTTCAATGAGTTGTAGGAACATAAAAATCGTTACATTCAATTTACGCCAAAAACTTTTGCATTGATAATAAATATGTTGAAAAACAAACTCATAAATTGAAACATAAACATTAAACAATATTAACTTATATTGAAGTATTCTCTCTTCTTGGTATATAATAAATCAAATTCAATTTTATTGAAATAAATTTTAATTTTAACAAAAAATAAAAGCCTATAGAACACTGGTATTTAAATGGAAAGCATGACGTCTATCTTTCTTCTCGGCAAAACATCTGATTATATCATCGTATGGCAGTGATCTTCAGTCCGCGCCCCGCCAACATGCTTTTTGTGGCCCTCTGGCTCATAAAATAATGCAAATTGTTTCACACAAAAATAACGTCCCTCGCTCCCTCTGAGTCTTAAACTTATGTACTTTATTATTCTGTTGTCATTTTCACATTTCATAATAAATATCTTAAAATGAACTAAAACGACATGCGACCTTCTCTCAAACATGTTTTACATTAGTTTTCCAGTGCATAGGGGCAGTAGACAGTAGCGTAGTTAGGGGGCGACGGCCCCGGCCGCTACAATCCGGGGGGCGGCAATTAAACTTTAGAAAACAATGACAGGCACAACAACTACGGCAATGACAGTCACTCGCCCCGGGCGGCAAAATATCTAACTACGCCACTGGCAGTAGAGGTAGTTTTATTGATTTGCAGTGCAACAGTGATTTTAAAACAAAATTCAACTTACCACTCATTGAATTCTATTCTAAATATGCTGATAAGAACATCTTCCCAACCATCTGACTGCATGCTCTGAAAACGATGTCACTGTTCAGAAGCACTTAGGTCTGCGCACAACCCTTGTCGAGAATAAAATTGGTAAAATCAAAAATAAGACGTGATATTGACAGGCGTGTTAATAAGAAGCAGTGCCAAAAATCTCACTAAAAGGTTTGATTTCGCTTTATACTGGATATGTGCTTGTTCAGTCCTTATACGAGTATTGCTGGTGTAGTAGTGCGGCCCGCCGGTCAACAAGAATAAGAAAAACTGCTCCTTGGACTGAGAAAGGTTGAAGGCCCCTGTCGTATGGCATTGATTTTGTTATGTTCAGGGGTGTAGTCAAGGCTTAGCGCAGCCTAGCGGCGCTAGGGCACTTCCTTTGGTGGCCTAAAGGCGCTAAGTTTTAGGAAATCATACATTCTACAAACGAAATCCTGTTCAAGTTGTAAATAAAAAATATGCGGCTCTACAATTCTATTAAGAAAATTGCTTTAGAGCAATGACCCTAAAATTTTGAATAAATCAACTAAGAATTGTGGGAATTAAAATGAAATTACAGCTTGGAACACGTATCATAAACTGTGTTTGAAAGTAGAAAAAGCCACAATGTGTTGGTTAACATAACGGAGGCGACAAGGGCGAAAAGGTGGAATTTTGGCTATCTTGTTCAATTGTTTTCTTTATTTTATTAGCTCACTTCAGAGGTCATTCCTGGTTTAGTTCTGCTGGGCACATGGGTCTGTATCACATTATTATTATTATTTCACGCTTATATACCCCGAAGCTATATACTGTAGGCAGTGTCGGGCATTTGGTCGGGGGGGGGGTCTTGCAATGCTGGCTCAACAACCCATGCATCATAGGCGTACGCAGAACGTTCGTAAGGGGGGGTTATAGGCTCAATGGGGGGATTATAGAGCTAGAACTCACATAGTTCTATTTTAAATACACAAAATTTGGTTGCAATGAGGGTTACAACACCCATTGCAACGAAACACCGCCCCCCCCACCTGCGTACGTCAATGCCATACATAATAATAATTTCTGCCCCTATCAGATTAATGGGGCTACTCACTGGTTAAGGGGGTTCCCTGATTCCCCCCTCCCCCGTACATCCACCCCTGATTCAGAAGAGCGCTAGGCTACTTTTTTGTTTTAGGACTACACCACTCGTTATATCAGACTCAATACACAAAATTTTGCCACCCTAGTCTATAGCCTATTGGGAAATGCGACACTGATTTTACTGGAGCTGTACTGAAGTGCAATCCGCTATTTACAGTGCAGACTATTTACATAACAGAAAGTGTCTGTTCGTATGTTTTTTTTGTTGTTGTTTTTTTGAAATCTTACAAAGTAAGTTTTTTACAGTAGAAGTACATGATCAAATGCTGCCACCCTAGAAATTGGCCGCCTGCATGCATGCATGCATTGCATACCCGGTAAAACCGTCCCTGCACGGTGCACCAGGACTTACAATTTTCCCAGGAACCTGGGACCTCTGCTGCCGAGGGAACTGAACTCCGGATTACGGTGAGCAGCAAAACGGGATGCGTTCTGTAACACCATTGGGATTTAAACCCGTAATAACGATGACACTATATACAAATGCGGGCGTCCGCATAAGGCAGTGGACCTACAATTTCTCAAAGAAGGTCTGGTCTAGGGAACGAACTACAGGGATACGGGGAGCAATTAGTAGGTAATTTTTTTTATGACACCCCGTTGGGAGTCGAATCCGGATTAACGATACACTAGGCGAACGCGTTACCACTTCGCTTCCGCAAGGCCTTAGTTTATTTCGATGAGCGTTGACTGAAAGAAGAAACGAAGATGGCAATAAGGATTTGGAAAGCGTTTGTAATTGTTTTTAAATGTGCGATGTTAATTTAGTCCAATTGATATAGAAAATGATTTTGCCATTGCTACGAAATCCACATAACCATTGAAATAATTTAATATAGCTTGGATGTTTTTTTTTTCCAGTTCCCAATGGAAATGCAGAATAATGTATATTGAACAAATAATAAATAATAATAATAAAAATACCATACACGCCAATAATATCCAAGAAGTACTGTAGCTCATTTTGGCGACCCTAAATTATAATAAAAACCACCAATTCCGTATTACATGCGTAGAATAAAAAATATAATGGGGGGAATAATTTCCTTTCCATTTGAATATATATGTCTGCTGTTGAACGGAGAACAATACACCGTTGTAATTCCCCCCACAAGAGGAAAACAATGAGTCGATGGGTTCACCCCAAGAGGGGGAAGACACCCCATGGTTCATGAACGGGGCGTAATGAGAGAGCATTTGACTTTAAAATGGGTTAGTAGTCTATTGAGAGCGCATTCGATACGACTGTCGAGAATTGATGAATTAAAGGTTGCCTCCCACTCCGACTGAATCAACTCCCCTCCCCACTCCCATTTCCCATGATCCAGGCCACTCCTTTTTTTTTTTTTTTTTTCCATGTGGAAAAGTTCCGTTTGATTTAGCTGTGAGGGCTTTCAATCCCTATAATGGTTTTTATAACACGATAGCGGATACTCATTTCTAAACAACACGTAATTTTACTAATACGTAATTTTTGAAATTATAACGCTGTTGTGGTAATGATTCATTTCTGTATTCCCACACGCATATTTTTTATAGGTTTTGTTATAACATAAAATGAATACAAATTTGTATTTTATGAATCGGCAGTGATGGATTAAGTGTTTTGAGGTCTCTATCAAATTGTGCGTTCTTCAAAGAATCTTAAAACCAACAAAAATAAATGGAAAATATATTACATAATTTTTTATTTATAAATTATAATTTTTTTATTTACAAAATATTCAACATGCACAAAAGTAAGCAATAATCACACATCTGTCTGTCTGTCCGTCCGTCCATCCATCCATCCATCTATCTATCTATCTATCTATCTATCTATCTATCTATCTATCTATCTATCTATCTATCTATCTATCTATCTATTATATTATTAATTAATTAATTATTTTTCATTTTTTAAAGCCTCTGCCATAGTAAAATTCTCTAATTAAAACTTAGGTTTTTTAACATTTGTGTGTTGATCCCTATTACAGATCAATGATATTTAGCCCTAAAAATTTCATAAAATGTAGCTGTAAAAATTTCAATACCATAATAAAGTATATACAAAATTGTCAATTTCATTAAAGCGACTTATTGGTTGTAAGATATTATTACCTCCCACAGGGATAACACAATTGCCAAATATTGGTCAACACACAAAGCCACTGGGATGAGATTTTTGTGAGTTTTTCGTGGGGGATTTTTTATTACAAATAAATTTGACACCCACGTATTAGTAGCTCAAACTAGAGCTATTTTTGTTTTGGAGAAAAAGAGACGCCATCCTCATCCCGGATTCGAACCAGGGTCCCCGCGTTGAGTCCGCGGTGTCTTGATCTACTAATACGTGGGTATCAAATTTATTTGTAATAAAAAATCCCCCACGAACGAACGAAACACTACGAACAAAAAACTCACAAAAATTTAGCCCCGGTGGCTTTGTGTGTTGACCAATATTTGGCAATTGTGTTATCCCTGTGAAGGGTAATAATATCTTACAACTTAATATACGGAGAAAAATGCGTTTGTTCTTGTCCTCGTTCGTCTAGTAGGTCAAGACACCGCGGGCTAAACGGAGGGACCCTGGTTCGAATCCGGGATGAGGACGGCGTCTCTTTTTCTCCTAAACAAAAATAGCTCTAGTGTGAGTTACAAATACGTGGGTGTCAAATTTATTTGCAACACTTATTGGTTAAATTTATATTCTCGCGATGGCAGGGGTAAGCAGGTCTCTTACCCTGTGATCATCTAGAGTTGCATGTTAAATTTAAAACCCATCAAATGAAGAAAAAGTGGGTTTGGAGACTGAAATTTCAGGTGTTTACAATATTATGACAATGCTCGTCCTAAGAAGTCCTAGCAAATTGACACTATTGTCAATTTTTCTGTGTGCCTAATATTCTTACACGTTTCAGACAAAGCGGCGAAAAAATCTAGTATGTAGCCAAAATTTGAACTAATTTCTAAATAATTAACTGACTAATAACGATTCGACTAAATAATTGATTGATAGTGATTATAGGCTACTAAATAGTTAATTGAGTAATAATGATTTGACTAAATAATGCCAAAATTTTATCATTATTTTAATATACAATGATCCGACGTCAATTTCATATTTGTTACAATCAACCTATCTGATAAGTAAGTATTGTGTTTAAGAAAGATCTTTTTCATATCTCATGAGGTGTTCTTATATTACATTAAAAAGCAATTCTACCGTGATTAAAAAACAGTTCTAATAAATGAAAAGTACGTCATTTAGAAAACTGGGCAAAATAAAAAATTTTTTTCCAAGTAAAATACTTAAGAAAGTTAATGGCGGGGAACCTCTTTTAATTATTTAGAACGGTTAATTAATATTAAAAACCAATCAAGAGCCCATCCACTAATAACCACTGAACTGCCACGAAGTCCCGATAGCGGTTGATAATGGCACACAAGATCCACATGACGAAAAGCTCATTATTACAGATGTAGCAACGACTTTTGTTTGAGTGATCGACTTTTTGTGGCATAAAGACAGCAAGGGCCATTTTGCGTCAAAAACCACTTTTAACTCTACGATTTTTTTTATATATTCAATGCTTGAAAGCGCAACTCTTTTATTTTTCTTTGATGCACTTGGTTTTTGAAAAACGAAGTTTTCATACATTTTATTTGTATACGGAAATTAACTCAAGATCTATAGTATTACGTCACACGGAATTCGATGTGCACATTTTTTTCATTGAAATAACATGAGAGTAAATCTTTAATTGATCCACCTATTTGTAGTTTATACAGTAAAACCCCCATATTAACGGACACTCACCCTATAGAAAAATTTATCCGTACAAGAGCAGTGACCGTGAAAAAGGGGGGAATATTGTTTAAAAGAAGTTCAAGCCTGGGAATTTTTATCTGACTGTCAAAACGAGGTGGTCGCATATGAGGGGTGTCCGTTAACACAGATTTTACTCTGCGTGCGACGGGCGCCGTTAGCGAGGGGACAGGAGTAAAAATCTCCCCAATGTTGGTATTAGGGTTCCATGTCCCCCTCCAATTTCAAACAAAATGCCTTCTACTGGTATATTATCCCTCCCCCACATTTTTATGCCGTCGGAGCACATGGTGCATGTTATATATTGATCCACCTTTATACGAGTATACGTTTAATTATTAGTTTACCATGGAAGAGAATTCGTTATATGTATAGCCTACTTTCTGTACAATTATATTACACAATTACTATTGTGCTACAAGCCTTACTCGATCCAATTATATATTAGCAATTTACGACCTTGAAATTTGAACATTTTTTCCTAAAGTTTCTGAAAAGTGGAAAATCCTTATTATATATCATCATCATCATCATCATCATCATCATCATATTCAACCATTATCTATCCACTGCTGGATGAAGGTCTCTCCAAATGCTTTCCACACAAGTCTATCCTGGGCCATTCGTTTCCACGTCACCCCAACCTCTTTTCTTATTTCATCCACCCATCTAGTTTGAGGACGTTTTCTAGGTCTTCGGTGGTCTCTTGGAATCCAGTTCAGAATTTCTGTTGTCCATCGTTGATCAGTTCTTCTTGCAATATGCCCAGCCCATCGCCATTTCAGCCCTTTTACTTTAACAATGATGTCCTCTACTCTAGTTTGCTCTCTCACCCAAGTGTTTCTTTTTCGATCTCTCCTAGTTATTCCAAGCATGCACCTCTCCATGCTCCTTTGCGTTGTCTGTAACTTTCGTATTGCTCCAACTGTTAGACTCCATGTCTCTGATCCATAAGAGAGGACTGGCAATACACACTGGTTGAAGACCTTTCTTTTTAGACACAAAGGCAATTTCCCCTTCAGGATAAAACTGTTTCTTCCAAATGCACTCCAGCCAAGTTTAATACGTCTGTTGAGTTCTTTCATAATGTTGCCATCCATTGAAATCAGCTGGCCAAGGTAAATATATGAATCAGCAATTTCTAGCTCAATGTTGTCAACTTGTATTTTTGTTTCCTCTACAAAATTATTGAACATGATCTTAGTTTTTTGTAGGTTCATCTTGAGTCCAACTTCTTTACTTCTAGTTGAGAGCTCCTGTACCATGTCTTGGAGTTCTGATGGGTTCGTTGAAAAAATAACAATGTCATCAGCAAACCGCAAATGATTTAAATATTCACCATTTATTTTTATTCCCTTGTCATTCCAATTTATCTGCTGAAAAATCATCTGTAAAGCTGAAGTAAAAAGTTTTGGAGAAATGGTATCTCCCTGCCTCACACCTTTACCAATTTTGATAGTTTTGGTATCTTTATGTAACCGAAATTTTGCACTTGCATTTTTATACACACGTTTCACCATGTCAATGTACACATCCTCAATGTCTGTTGATCTTAAAGAGTTGATGACTGCTGATGTTTTTATAGAGTCAAAGGCCTTCTCATAGTCAATAAATGCAACACACAATGGAAGTTCATATTCATGTGTTCTTTCAATTAATTCTCTTAATACTTGAATATGGTCCACTGTACTGAATCCACTTCGAAATCCAGCTTGTTCTCTTGGTTGAGCTGCATCTAATTTTTTCTGCAGGCGATGTGTTAGAACTTTTGTGAAGATTTTATAAATAGCAGGTAACAAGCTAATTGGTCGGTAATTTTTCAAATCCTCTTTATCACCTTTTTTATGCAAAAGAATTACTGTTGCAGAATCCCATTGGTTTGGTATGTTACCGCTGTTAAGACATTTGGTAAAGAATTTTGCAAGTATGTCTTCTACATATTCTCCAGCTTCTTTTAGGATATCTAATGTAATACCATCATCACCAGGGGCTCTTCCTTTCTTCATGCTTTTTATTGCAAATGAAACTTCTTCTTTTAAGATTTTAGGAGCTATTCCTTCGACTATTGCGGCGTCTTCGTTTAATCCACTGTTACTTTCATATAGTTTTTTGTAGAATTCTTCAACTCTTCTAAGTATTTCTTCCCTATTTCTTGTTACGGTGCCATCCTCTCCTTTTAATGCAATGATGTGTTTCTTCCCAACAGATAAACTTCCTTTAACAACCCTAAGGCTCTTGTTATTTTCAATGGCTTCCTTTACTAGCTCACAGTTGAATTTTCTTATGTCTTCTTTCATGCTTTTGCGCAGAGTTTTACAAAGTTCTATGTACTCAATCCTGGAACTGGTATTTCGATTGTCCACCTTCATATCTCTTCGCCTTTTCATGAGCTGTTTCGTCTTCTCAGATAATTTGCTATTGTGCTTTTTACAGGTTACACCACCAATTTCCCCAGCAGTTTCAACTATTGTCTTAACAATGTTTTCATTTGCTTCTGAGATATCACTTTCATCAATAAGTCCTTCCAGTGCAGAAAAGCGATTTTTTAATTCCAACTTGAATGCCTCGGTATTTACTTTCAGTTTCATTAGATCCACCCTCTTACTTACTTGTTTCCTAATGAGCTTCTGTCGTTCTAATTTAGTATTTAAGTGCACTTTACATCTCACCATTCGATGATCACTTCCAGTATTAAATCTGTTCAGTACACTGCAATCTTCAATAATTGATTTCTTGTTTGCCAGGATATAGTCAATTTCACTAGTTCCCCCATTTGGGTGTTTCCATGTCCATTTTCTTTGCGGTTTCTTCTTAAAAAATGAATTCATGATGCTAAGGTTTTCAGCTTCTGCAAATTCGATGAGTTGATCGCCACGTTCATTCCTTTCCCCATATCCGTATTTACCAACCGATGTCTCTCCTTGTTCCTGTTGTCCAATTCTTGCATTGAAATCCCCCATGATGAGCTTGATATGTTGTTTCCCTTTGGTGTGTAACTCTTTGATTTCTTCATAAAATTCTTCAACCTCTTCGTCGGTATGGCTTGATGTTGGTGCATATACCTGTACTATTTGAAGTTGGTATCGCTGGGTTAGTTGAACAACAAGCCTCGCTGCTCGATCTGATGTACTTTCAACTTCCAGAAGACAGTCTTTAATTCTTTTGTTGATTAAGAAGCCAACACCACTTGTTCTTCCAGTTTCCGTTCCTCTATAGTAAAACAAATGTCCGCTTTTCAGTTCCACCAACTCTTCACCTTTTCTTCTAATTTCACTGAGTCCTACAATGTCCCATTTGATCTTGTCTAGTTCCTCTTCCAATTCCTGAAGTTTTGCTTCAGAAGCAAGGGATCGTCCATTAAACGTAGCCAAGGTCAATAACAAACGGCAGCCTGGGCCATTCCAGTGATTCTTAGCACCCCCTGCTTTCATGCCACACTGACCGCTGCCTTGATCAGGAGCACTCCAGCACCTGGAGACTAGGGGCCATGGTTTCTGGTGTGTCAACATAATGGAGGAATTAGCCATAATTTCACCACGCTGGCTAAACGGGTTGGTGAATTAGCCCTCCCCTTCCGCCTTTCTATCCGTGTAGCAAATATTAATTTGCCACATAAATAGAAAGCTCAGCCTGCACCACTTGAAGGCGGGGTAGGACACTAGGTTACTGGCCTGGCCGGTTCCACACATCGTCACATACGTTCAGCGTGTGGGTCTCCTTCCAGTTAGATACCAGCAACCTTTTTTGCATTATATATATATATATATATATATATATATATATATATATATATATATATATATATATATATATATATATATATATAGGACTATATAGGATATATTATCCCATATATATAGGATTATATATTATCCTATATATAGGATATATATATTATCATAGGATTACTGTTCTGTAGTCCTCCCACCAGAAGCACTTTGCGAACG
>QLNU02015360.1:128124926-128136389 GCA_006491805.2 Dysdera silvatica
GGAAGAAATACTTAGAAGAGTTGAAGAATTCTACAGAAAACTATATGAAGGAAACAGTGGATTAAACGAAGACTCTGAGATAGTCGAAGGAATAGCTCCGAAAATCTTAAAAGAAGAAGTAGCATTTGCAATAAAAAGTATGAAGAAAGGAAGAGCCCCTGGCGATGATGGCATTACATTAGATATCTTAAAAGAAGCTGGAGAACATGTAGAAGACATACTTGCAAAATTCTTTACCAAATGTCTTAACAGTGGTAACATACCAAACCAATGGGATTCTGCAACAGTAATTCTTTTGCATAAAAAAGGTGATAAAGAGGATTTGAAAAATTACCGACCAATTAGCTTGTTACCTGCTATTTATAAAATCTTCACAAAAGTGCTAACACATCGCCTGCAGAAAAAATTAGATGCAGCTCAACCAAGAGAACAAGCTGGATTTCGAAGTGGATTCAGTACAGTGGACCATATTCAAGTATTAAGAGAATTAATTGAAAGAACACATGAATATGAACTTCCATTGTGTGTGGCATTTATTGACTATGAGAAGGCCTTTGACTCTATTAAAACGTCAGCAGTCATCAACTCTTTAAGATCAGCAGACATCGAGGATGTGTACATTGACATATTGAAACGTGTGTATAAAAATGCAAGTGCAAAATTTCGGTTACATAAAGATACCAAAACTATTAAAATTGGTAAAGGTGTGAGGCAGGGAGATACCATTTCTCCAAAACTTTTTACTTCAGCTTTACAGATGATTTTTCATCAAATAAATTGGAATAACAGGGGAATAAAAATAAATGGTGAATATTTAAATCATTTGCGGTTTGCTGATGACATTGTTATTTTTTCAACGAACCCATCAGAACTCCAAGACATGGTACAGGAGCTCTCAACTAGAAGTAAAGAAGTTGGACTCAAGATGAACCTACAAAAAACTAAAATCATGTTCAATAATTTCGTAGAGGAAACAAAAGTACAAGTTGACAACATTGAGCTAGAAATTGCTGATTTATATATTTACCTTGGCCAGCTGATTGCAATGGATGGTAACATTACGAAAGAACTCAACAGACGTATTAAACTTGCTGGAGTGCATTTGGAAGAAACAGTTTTATCCTGAAGGGGAAATTGCCTTTATGTCTAAAAATGAAAATCTTCAACCAGTGTGTATTGCCCGTCCTCTCTTATGGATCAGAGACATGGAGTCTAACAGTTGGAGCAATACGAAAGTTACAGACAACGCAAAGAAGCATGAAGAGATGTATGCTTGGTATAACTAGGAGTGATCGAAAAAGAAATGGTTGGGTGAGAGAGCAAAGAGAAGGAGAAGATATCACTGTTTAAGAAAAAAGGGTGAAATGGCGATGGGCTGGGCATATTGCAAGAAGAACTGATCAACGATGGACAACAGAAATTCTGAACTGGATTCCAAGAGACCACCGAAGACCTAGAAAACGTCCTCAAACTAGATGGGTGGATGAAATAAGAAAACAGGTTTAGGTGACGTGGAAGCGAATTGCTCAGGATAGACTTGTGTGGAAAGCATTTGAAGAGACCTTAATCCAGCAGTGGATAGATAATGGTTGAATATGATGATGATGATGATATATATATATATAGCAAAATTGTAGTATGATTGTGACATGTAGTACCTTCTAATGTAATATACATACACTACACTTAAGCATATATTAATTTAGACAAAGTTAAAGTAGAAAAGTAATATAACACTAGGTAGTAAAACCAAGTAAATTAAAATAGTAGAAACATCTCAGAATAAAAAATGAAATTGTAGTAGTAAAAGGTGAAGAGGAGTAAAAGATTAAACAATACCAAGAATTTTGTTCTTCATCAGGGACCGCACAAAATCCCTGTTATTGGTTTGCTTTTTCTGACTACAATAATTGAGATTTGTGATTAATACTGAATAAACCAGCATTGACCAAAACTTAGCTAAAAACAGTATAAACCCAGAATATAATTAGTTTAACAATATTTTAGTAATTTAGAAGGGTCTCTTTATTAATACTGAGAACAATCTCAATTGTTGTAAGTGGCCCAAAAGCAAACTTACAACAAGTAGATAGAGGTATTGAAAGTGATTAAAGTGTAAAGGTTCAATTAACATGAATAGAGAAGATGATGAAGTGAGAAAATTCATTAATTATACCAAAAATTGTAAAAAGTTTTACATGAATATGTCACACTCAAGATAAACACTTAATTATTAACTAGTAAAAATATATAAGTTTAAGTTTAAATAAACTTATATATTCAAAATAAACAAATTGTTTCTTTGCACTCATAATAGACCCAGAAGTGTGCAATCAAAATAAAGACATATATATGCGCATATGCATAAACATGCACACACACATACATATATATATATATATACACAAATTAAACAAAACATGCACAATATCTATATATATACAAATAAGGCAAAATATGCATAATATATATATATACACAAATATAATTTGAACAATATTAAATACAAAAACGTTTTTGAACATAGAGAACTCAATAAGTGTGCAAACAACAGCTAGAAAAAGCTTACTATAATTCTCAAACCTGATATCAAAACACTTACCTACATTACAGAGATAAACTTGTTAGTATAATAAATAAAAATGTAAGAAAAACAATCCAGAGGTGACAAGAAGTATTTAAGAAAAAGTACTGAAGGATTAGAAGTAAGAAAGTTGATAAAAGAAATAAGATTTGCCATGTCTTGGGTGTAGCAGAAAACACCAAAGCACTGGGGTTCTTTTTGCTAGAAAAGTTGCCTTTTGTCCACTAGGACTTAAAATTAGAATTGTGCTTTTATGGCGAAAAAACAAGCAAAGGGTAGAATATAATAGTGGAAAGAGGGACTGAGAAAGTTAAAGGCATGTAAAAAATGAAATGAAGTGGAGGGTTTAGGATAAAGAAAGTTTTTTAACAAAATTATGAATCAGATTCTTGGTGAAGTAATGTGGAACATCATTGTAAATGCATTCGACATTAGTGTCTGAAAGTTTTTTAATTTGAGGTTATTGTTACTACATATCCTGTTGATGCGAGAACTATGTGAACAGATAATATTTCTGTATACTTTTTTGGATATGTTGGGAGTCCCAGTTTGTGAGGAAATTCACTTTAAATCTGAAGTCTTGCCTTTTATCATACAAGTCAATTTCAGTAAGAGAGTTGTCGTTGATGCTGATATTTAAATCTAGGAAAACACCACTCTTGTTGTCAGTATTGGTTTTAATTAGTTTTAGGTTTGGCGGGTAGCTGTCAAGATTCTTAGTGCCATTGAGTGTTATGAGGTCATTAATAATGTATTCGAATGTGACTCGCTGTTGAAGGTAAGCTTTTTCGTAAAAATGAAGGTATAAGTTTGCTAGAATACTGGAGTAACTGGCTCCTGTGGGAATTCCGTGGGTTTGTACACAAAGCCTGCCAAACGTTTTCATGTTGTTTTCGAGGCTAAAGGAAAGAAGGTTTTTGCAGTTGGATGCTTCCAGCCCAAAGAAATTCTATTTTTTAAGGTAGTGAAAGATAATTTAGGAACACTGTAAAATGTCAATGGAATTGAATATTTAGTTAAGAAGATTTTATTCACGAAATAACATATATATATATATATATATATTCTATTTCGTGAATAGGTTTTCCCCACACTGATTTGAAGACGAATAAGGGATTTAGTAACGGATTGTCACAATATATCTATACTAATTCGACATTACGGTCTTTCCTCATAGACTACACAAATAATGCTAATTTGAGTTAATTTATCAAATTATGAGCAGGGGAAAAAATCTAGATTTTCGTACTTCCCAATTTCATAAGACAGAGCATTAAAATTTCATTTTTTTGGCGTTCTGCCGCCGTTCTAACGAATAGCAGGGATGCGCCGAATGTTCTTTGTCTTTGAGGCCCCCTATTGCGTGAGTCGTTTCTGTATCAGTGAAGCTCCGTTACTTCGCGGTAACGATTCAATTAATGTGTGGTGTTACACACCCACCCATTTGGGCCCAGACTCATATAGGACGGGGACCGTGAGGGCCCACCAAGCTTAAGTGAAGGCTTGCGTGTGACTCTGGGCGGGCCCCATTCTAACTCACCACGCAACAAAATTGGGCGTCGGGTCGCTCTAATCACAGGCCGGCGTGTCAGGAGCCCGCCCCTCGTCCGACCCCCTCCATTAAAACACCACCCCCGCTTTACTTTGCTTTGCGAATGTGACTAGTGAAAAATGAGAAAGAATAACGCCGAACAATTTAAATTTTTAGTTTAGTTCACTTACATTATTAACCCATATATCACATTGAACATTCACATACCGGACATATGAGTAATAATTCTTAGTACTTTTATTTCGTATGCGTATAACTACATACATATACACGTATGTGCGTGCATGTATTTAATGACAGCTTTGTTTATATCTTTGTGCTAGACGCAGACTCGTAGCTAGAAGTTTGTTACGGGGGGGGGGCTCTAAAAGTTACAATAGGGAGGGGGCTTAAAATACGTTTATATTTTGATGTACTTTATAAATACATGTAATACTACTACTATATTTAACATTAATGAATAAATTTCTTAACGTAAATTTTGCATTGAAAACTTATGGAGGTATACTAAAATTTATAATTTTCCTTATCCTTATTATAGAGTAGAAAAAGATACTCAAACCTCTGTAAAAAAACACGAATTACACAAGATCTACAATAAAAATCTATTTTAAATATATTTTTAACGTCAAAGAACAATTTCCATTGTCATGTACAATTTTATACAAAACAAAAAATTTAAAATAAAATTCTACAATATTTGATTTTGAGAAAAAATATTTTTCAGGGGGGCTGATAACATTTCCAGGGCTCAGCCACTGTAGCCCCTACCTAGGTACGGTTCTATCTAGGCGTACAAAAGTAGTAAAGAATGAATCACGAAACTGAATTGAAATGTGAAAAGCTTTTTACTCTCACGTATTATAAATATCGAATTTGAAGCGCCACAAACGATGTAAGTAAAAATTAAATGAAAATCAATCAATGAAAATCATATAAATAATAATAATTAAATGAAAATCAATGAAAATCAGTGAAAATTCAACGAAAATATTTGAATAAAGACTGCTTTAGAGATAATTGACGAAAAAAAACTCTTTTTCTTTAGGGGTCTCTAATTATGACGTGTTTCTGAAGGATCAATGCATGGGAGCAAACTTTCAGCCTCATTCCCTGACATGCCATAGGCTTAAGATATTTTGAATTTGCAAGATATGAAAATAATAGACTGAGCTGAAATTATCATTTAGCTGTAACGGAGTAGAGATTGCCTATGCGTTAGCAAATAAATAAAAATTAAATCACCCTCCCTATTAATAGAACGGTCTTTTCAGATGGAACTATGCGGGTCTGTAGCCAGGATGCAGGGGCAACTTGGGCAAGGCAAGGGGCACATGGGACACGGGGAACTCGGGGATTATTATATATATATATAAGTAGATCGATGGGGCAATTGGGGCAGCGCCTCTGCTGGCCCCGGCTATGCGCTGTGTAATCGCCTTCGCTTATGGAAAGCAAACACGAATATACCCAACCAAACATTATTATTAATAGAAATATAATTTGTACACAAATCGGTTGCATCAAAAACCTGCAACAGTAAAAAGAAGTTCGAAAAATTAGTTATTTATTTACATTCTTAATTCACCTTGAAAATGCTCTTAATTAACTCCATACAATCCAAAAAAAAATTCTACTTTAGCTTGCTTCGTAATACTGTTTAAAATTTTATTAATTTCGTGATAGTTTTGCGATCTACAATGTTTTTTTTTTCTTTTTTTATTACCGCCTGACTGATATTAAAATATGCTTGTAAATAATTCCGCCAACTAAGGAAATTCTTTTAATTTTTCTTTTATTCCACATTTTTTAAAATTTTCGTGCTGCAAGAGTATATTTGTTCACTGCCAACTAAGTTAGAGATACTTGTGTTAGATTTCAATAAGGGGAGGTGATTAGAGCGCCATCTGAAAAATTGCCTTAGTAGCAAAGAAAGTAGGTTAATTCATTAATTAATTAATTTTTTCACTTATTTGTTTCTGTGCTGACGTACAGTTAATCATCATCCAGTTACAGTCGGCCTCGCTTAAACGAATATTGACAATTCTAGTAAGTATTATTCGATTGAACGGGGGTATTCGATTATCCGGGAAAGCGAACAGCTACATATATATTTAAATGTCTTAGTAAAATAGCAGGGTCGGGGACAGAGGGCGAATGCCCATTGACCAGGCGCAGAACTCTGATAACAAACATAATTTGTTATTATACATAATTGGTTGGCAGCCCCAATTTGCTTAATTGCCTAAGGGCCCGTAAGTCCAGTTCCCAGCCCTGTACAATAGTACACACATAATAAACATGAACTAATATTGAAAGAATAATACTATGTACAAAAAAAATTATACGTACTTATGCATGCTCTAATGAAAGAAAAATTGCGCCTTAGCTAGTGGCTTAACTTGTGCGGAAGTTTGCAACTTTGACTTACACCCGATACTCGGGTGTAAGTCAAAGTTCAATCGAATAATACTCACTAGTTACTTACTAGTTACTTTACTTCACAAGTTACTTTTTTATTGCCTTTAAAACTTTTCGTTTATCGCACAAACTGGATGTCTATCGGAGAAGAAAGCATTCTACATCGCGATTATGTGATAACTGGGGATCAATCGTTGGGTTCAGACTAACGAAGTGGAAAGACATTCCAATTCTAATGAAAAAAACAAGGTATTGCGTACATAGTTCTTACTTCAAATTTGTGTATTCCACTATAACGCAGGGCCAAACACGTAATAAAGAGATCTTGAAAATCCTTTTATTCTGACTCTAGTAGATTTCGTTCTTATAAACGGGGTATTCGATTACCTGTAACCCGATTAAGTAGAGACGACTATATGGCTAGATGATAATTTCAGTTTAATCTGTTGTTTTTATACTTGTAAAATCGAAATATTTTAGTTTTATGGTGTGTCAGGATTAAGATGAAAGAGTTTACGCATATGTATTCATTCTTTGAAAGCATGCCTTAATTAAAGACTCCTAAGGAATGATTCCCCTTGACGGAGAACTCTAAATAGTCTCTCTCTCTCTCTCTCTCTCTCTCTCTATATATATATATATATATATTCTCTCTCTCTCTCTCTCTTTTGTCCGTGTTTCCTCTGATCCATTTCTTGATTTTTACCTACATCGTTTACTTGCTCTTTAAATCCAAGATTTATATAATATGTAAGCAAAATCCTTTCACATTTCGATGTAACGAAGTGTTCTTGAAAATTTCAAAAAAATCAGTTATTGCACTTATTGCAATCGAAGTCTAACCTATCGCAACAAAAGTTAATCACCCCATTTCTTGGGAAAATCAAAACCGTAAGCAATTCCTTTTACAGAGACGTTTAGTATAAATGCAAGTTTTCCATTGAATATAAAAACACTTGTCCTGTTTAAGCATAACCCATATTTAGTGAGAACTGAACTCGTTACGTCACAAATACTAATTTTTTTACGCAAATTAAATACTGACTGCTACCATTGGCTACTTTTTCTACTGTAGCCATACTAGCTAATTTCCCAAAATGGATTAAAAACATCATTATGTAAGATGTAATTTTACTGTCTTCTGGCATTTTAATATCTTAGAAGTTTTAATATAAAACTCTCAATTTGAAAACTGCGCCCAGTGTTAAAAATACTTTATATGAGACGTATATGAAACATGATGTACTAAATTAAAAGGCTGCGACTATACTTGATGTATTTGGGAATGACGTAATAATATAGAAGTTATTTATTTTACTAAATTTATTAGTAACTTAGAGAATTAAATAACATGGGCTTTTAAAATCTAATCTTTTCGTATTAATATATTTGGATACATTTAATCCAAGGTATTCTATATAAGTAAGTTTATATATTATTTTAATATATTTCATCTTTAAAGATTTTTTACAAGGTCTGTATAGCTATCCTCTACATGTGTCCACATGGTTGACAAACATATATAATATCAATTTAAATCTTAACGAGTAAAATTAATTGCATAAATGCTATAAGGAAGTAAAATAAACTTTTTTTTGTTTTCAAATTATTTAGGTATCTACTCATTGGCATCATTTAGTTATATTTGGAGATGTTTTTCTTCTTCAGTCAAGTGAAATAACATCACATAAGTAAAGATTGGCTCAAAATGCGCAAATATTTTAACAAATGCGCGTTAAAACTTGCTTTTTTTTTAGTGCATTACCTGCACGAAATGGTATCAATGCATGGTAAGGACAGCCAAAATCGACTTCCCAAATCCTATAGCGCTAAAGGCCCCTAACCATTGCCATGTGACCACAACTGTTGGCAAGCAGTTATCTACGAAACCTCATTATTATATCTTTAGAAAAGCCCATGAGCTCATCGCTACCGTTCCGCATAAACTTTTCCTCATCTGTAGAGAACAAATCGTACAACTCTGTATTTATTTTGGGACAGAACTTCCGGGAAGAAGACCAGAGTCGACATCGAGAAAACCATTAACATCTAGTGCACAGAGCCATGGGGAGGTTTTAAAATTTCTATATTATACAGATCCTTTGCTTTTCCACAAAATTAGGCAAAATTTAATTTAGGGTTGAGGCGCCAGCTCCGGCCCATCCCTCTCTATCCAAACAGCGAAAAATGACGATAGCCAGGCGTTTCGCACGTGTTTCACTACAGGTCCCACAGAACTGCCTATTTGTTCATGTCCTAATGTTCTCCGTGGTTTCTGACCCATGAATCTCACATTATTAGGCGTCTCATCACCCTAGCAAGATAGAGTGCCACTTCTCCAGCTTAGACGAATGTCTCTGTACCTAATTATTTGCCACCGGAAAATTGGTAGCGACGTTCCGCGAAATTTTCGACCATTTAAGATGGCCACACACACGCACAGTGTATCAACGCTCTGTCAGTGACGCGTTGCACGAAGGAAATTCCGGCGCTGTTTTTTTTCTTTCTTACAATGGTTCTCGGGTTTTCTTGGAATTCGGAAAAACACGAAAAGCCTAAACAAAGACGAACGAAAGTGGAAATCACGGTAGCAAGGTTGCTGGGCTGTGAAATGCTTTTTTTTTTTCTTTATTTCAATTTTTTTCCATCCCACTTTCAGTAAACAATTGAAAGAACTATGTCGCGACGAAGTCCGATTTAAAAAGAGCGCAACAGTGCTAGTTCTTTACTTGAGGCTAGCATCAATCTGAAATGTCACGGGGAACGTAAATATCCTTAACGATATAGATGAGTCGGGAGCTAATGAATCGAAGAGTGAGGATAGTAATTGTGAAAGCAGTGAACATTCTTTAACGTGATAGCCTGCTTCTATTAAAATACAGTAGCATCGACAGGTGACCGCGAAACAGAAGTACACTAGCATTAATTCTGTGGTCTTAGACCTCGTCTGCTTCGTTTCTAGATGACCATTCAAAATGACCGTTTTCAGAGCTACCAGTTGTTGGAGAATACTGTAATAATTTGTGTATTTGCGTCAGTAACAATTTGCATATTTACGTCATAGTATGACGTAGTTATTTTTTCTGCGGCCCTGTATCAGGTCCCATATTTTTTTTGATTGCAGTTTGTTCACTTCTTGTTGGGATGGTTCTTGCGTAAAGAGCAAGACAAACACGTTAATGTTTTTTTTTTTATCATTTAAAAGCTTGTAGTCCAATAAAGTTTCAAGATGAAACTAAGCAAGAAGTCTCTCATTCATTTTGTCATTTAAAACTTCAATTAATTTTAAAAGTCTATTTTCAACAAAATGGTTATGGGGCAAGGCCAACGTTTATTGAAGTCTACTACGAGCTTTTCATTCTGCCAAGACAAAAGGACGTTCTTCAATGGGAGGTGTGCCGCGCCCGAAATGCTGGATGCTTAACATGTTTGCAAAACGCTTATATACGACGCTGTATTACGAGTGCCTATTTTTTAACGTCAATTAATTCTGATGCTTGTGCCTTTAAAGAAGTAAATTTAACAACGAAATATGCATCGTGGTATTAACTAAAGGTGAGAGTTAAACATTATTTAAATAGGAAAGACTTATTTGAACAGTCTTGAAATTTTAGCAATAACTTTTAAGCGCTAAAAACCATGGAAGGTTTTTCATTAAATGCAGTCATGTTAAATTCGTCCAACTACAATGTTCGGAGTGAATATATAAAGGTTGTCCTCATGGAATGAGACATTTGGTTTTTTTTTGATGAAACTGAACCATCTATAGATGAAGCTACTCGAAAAGAATTGCAGAACTCTAATTTAAGGAAGACTAGAACTTATTCAACTTTATATCTGAGCATTCATCCAGAATATAGACCATTAATATCCGAAACTACGGATGGTCCAATTGCGTGGCAAATACTTAAACAGCATTTCGAACCTATGTCTAGAGCGAGAATAACTTACTTCTACTACTGGACGGAGTTTTTTCTCATCGTTATACTTCTGGTGAGGAGATTGAGTTATACACAGCAAAATTACATAAGTCTATATCCAAACTCCGTGAAGTCGGCCATCCTGTTTTTGAAATGTATCAGGGATTTCAATTAATACGATACTTGGATTCTAATTTTCAAAATATCGTTCAAACGATATATCGTTGGCCAGACAAGGACTTTAAGTTCCAAAAGATATTAGATCACTTATTGTAATATGTTGTACAGTGATATGAATAAAGATGAATAATAATAATAATGATAATAATAAGATATTAGATGAACTTATAGCGGAGGAAAATAGAGTTAAACAGGTAAAAATTGACTTAGATAAGACCGAAAGTTCTATTTATTTTTCAACTTCAAAAGGTGTTTCTAGTAAAAATGATGATAAAGAATGTACCGTTAAAATAGGTTCATATTTCAAATGTAAAAAATTTGGTCATCTTATTGAAGGTTGTAGAGTCAAACTGAATCCTAATAAAGGTAAGAATAAGAAATTATGTGCAAAAAAGAATAATTTAAGTTACCGTGATGCTTAAGTAATGACAATAATTTATCAAATATTGAAGTTAATTTAAATCACATAAATGTTACAAATACATTGGTTTGGGTATTAGACACGGCAGCATGAAACCATTTTTGTAACAATATCAAATTATTTTCGTCATGTGAACCAGTGTATAATACTTCTATGTCACTTGTCATACGTAATTTAGTAAGTCTAGTTGAAGGCATTGGTAACTTTGAATTCTATATACGCCTAAATGGTAAACCCAGAAAGATAATTTTACAAAATGTAATGTATTCACCTAAGTTAAGGAGAAATTTAATTTCAGGTTCAAAAAGTGAGCAAGTGGGAGCCAATTTTGTAGGAGCAAAAGGTAAAATTTGGGTTTATAGTAATAAAGGTGAAAATAATGTTC
>QLNU02015360.1:128146404-128180869 GCA_006491805.2 Dysdera silvatica
CCCCATTACTTATCTCGGCTGCTATGAAGCCATATCCGCCAAATTTCATATACAGAGAGTACACATAATTTTTATTAATTACAGAACGATAGCAACCAAGTGAAATTGCAAAGGTTTTGTATTATGCCTAATATAAGCGTGTTAGCTATTAGTGAGATAAAACATCAACAAGTCATAGACATAGAAATTATCACATATATCATTGTAATTCATCAAAAATAAAGGGTATACATAGCATAAACCAATAAATTGGAATGATTTTAGCTTGTTGGGATGATTGGAGAGATCTTGGCACGTAAAAAAAACTGGTGAATATCGGTAAAGAATCGCAACGGATGTTTGCCACACGTGACTTCTCTCGCCTCAAGTGATTGGCTAGGAGGTGGAACGAAAATGTGGTTCGGTGTTTAACCATCTTTTAAAAAATACCATACTTTCACCAATAAGTGGTACTTTTGAATTTTCAAGTGTACCAAATTTTGGTGAAATTCCGGCATTTTCACCATTTTTTGTAAAAATTAATGCGGAAAATTTTTAACAGTTAGATTCTAACAAGGAAAGTGCTCGAATTGGACGACGCCAATTTTAATGGGAGTGGTCTCATTTGAAAGCTCTCAAAAAATTGTTAGACACGTATTTGAGCGTTTTTCAGCATGGGCCTTAATATAGATGTCAGGTGCCAAAGAAGGGCAAAATTAGGGGCATTTTCGAAGATTTCAAACGGCTTTATCTCGGTTAAAATTTAGAGCTAAAAATTAAGTTTTGACGCATTATATGCATCTTTTAAATATATCGAATACATGTTTCAGGATTTTTCGGATAAAACATTATTGAATCTAATTTTTCAATTCTGAACATCGCCTCTATTATTGATATCCATTAAAAGACTTCTTAGCAATTTGGCGAAATCATTGGCGATATTTCCAGAAAGATGTTGAAACCGGCTTGCTCTTACCATTATCTCATCTGAACCTGTAAGAGTAGAGTTACATTTTACGGAAAACTCAGTGACTAACATTTGCATTTTTTCTGCATATTCTTGCAGTAAAATTTAACATGTATTACTTGATCAGAATAAAAAATTATCCGATTTTTTTTTATATTTTTGAGAAATCTGTTTTTGTTTTTGTAAGTAACAAATATTCACTTTCGCTAACGTTCTTTGCAACTAAAGTCATAATAATTGTCAAGACGTTATAATTTCCTACACAAGTTTTCTGTAACTTAATATCAATCTGAATAAAACGTATAAACGTAGTTCATATCGTTCAAACACACATATACATTACTCATACACAACATGCTCATCCTATAATATAACAATACGAAAAAAAGATAAATTATTTCTGTAGAATAATGCAATCCGTCTTTTACTATTCCAAAAAAACCCCGAGCGATACATGATGAAGAAAGTAGTACACTCTAACGCAGTGACGCACCCACGGGGGGGGGAGGAGCGATGGTGCCCAGAATCTAAGGGCCGGGCCTTGGGCTAACAACCAAACGGAAAAATGATTTTAATATTACACTTGAAAATAAAATGCACAGAATGCAACTGCCTTACGAATTAATATGACAGTTGAAAAAATTTCTCGATGTTAACCCCCCCCCTCCCTCCACACACATGCGTGGGTGTCGGAAATTACTACCTATAAAAATTCCTCACAAAAAATTACAAAAAACACGTCCTGGTGGCTTGTCTGTGCTGACTATTTGGCAATTGTATTAATCGTGAGAAGAGTGTAATGATATATTACAAATAATCCACAAAGCCATAAAACGGGGGGATAGCCATTTCCATTGCGTTTTCTGCTACTTGCGATGTTGTGAAAATTGCTTTCCTTTTCCCAAATACAACCCTGAATCCGAATTGAGAATTATCGATCCTTTCATCAAATCTTTTGTATATTCTCTTGTGCATAATTTTCAACAATATGTTACTTGTGTAATTAAGCAAGCTCGGGTTCTGTGTTCTCTGCATTTGGGGTTTTTAGTTTTCTTATTATATATGTTTATTGATCCGTTTAATACTTCAGGAATTTTACCAGTGTTAAAAAAATATTTTTAAGAAGTTTTGTGACTTCTGTAATTCCTTATCACGGCTATGTTTTAATAATTTTATGTGTATTTTATATTTTCTCCTTGCTTGCCCTCTCCTTATTGCGTGTTTTACCTCATCTTCCATTATGTCTGTCGCAGAGCACATTTATTAAATTGCAGATTAAAACTTGCGATGTTTACCTCAGGCCGCTGCACCTAAATCCTCGTTAATTATATAATATTCTTTATAAATATAAATAGCCTATATACAGTAATTATAGAGACAGAACGGTGCTTTCTATAGATAGTAGGGACATAGAGACAGTATAACATCAAGAGGGAAAAGTTTTTTTTCAGAAGTTCTGCTTTAAAAATAAATAAAATGAGGTGAATATATATAATTAGGACCATTGGTAAATTCTACGTCGTATACTACATAATAAAGAAATAATTCTTTGTATGGTATATTGGTTTCCGTTGGTGTTCTTTGATTGCTAAACATTTGCGGGTTTTTTTCCAGGTATTATGAAACAGGTTCCATTAAGCCCGGTGTCATAGGTGGCAGCAAACCGAAGGTGGCGACACCGAAGGTTGTGGACGCCATTGCAAACTACAAAAAACAGAACCCTACTATGTTTGCCTGGGAGATTCGAGACAGGCTATTGGCTGACGGAGTCTGCGACCAAGATAACATCCCTTCCGTAAGCTCCATCAACAGGTATAAAGTCGCTTTATTATTATTGTTATTATTAGTCGCTAATTATTATTTAGCAACTAATTATTGCTCAATGAAGATTGAAATAGAAATTACAATAAGCAAGACAAATGGGGTTTTTTTCCTAGTGCAATGAAGTTTAAATAATTTTATCCAGTTACAGTGGGTAACCGGTCGAATGCCTCCTCCAATTTCTAAATTTACCGTGCGAAAACTCTGGATTCGAATCCCGATGGTATCGGTCACTTACAGTTGTTTCTGCTAACCCGTATTCTGGGGGTTTTATGCCTTGAACAACAGCGATTTCGATGCCCAGGAAAATTAGGGTCTTGGCTCAACATGACTTTAACCATTTCTGCTCCGTTAAATACAAACACACACTTTAGTCTTTAGCGTTGTCACGTTTACAAATTATTATTTGCACCATGATTTTATTAACGAAACAACTTTTCACAAAACTCGTTCAACATTTCGTATGCTTGAAATTAGTATTGCTTAAGGTAAATCGGGTCTTGGTTTTTTTTACGGCGCAAGGACAGCGAAGGTCATGCGATGCCGAGACCTGCAATTTTTACGAGGAATCCAAACTCTGCTGTCAAGGGAACCAGTACCCGGTGGACAGAAAAACGGTACGAGTTCTTTGATATTATTAGGAATCCAATCTAGGTTAGAAATAATGTACGAAGTACCGGGGAAAAATTTTACATACAAACGATTAAACGCGGGTAAAGTAGCGTATGAGAAGGATAACCCAAGTTTTCGGACGCGTTAGCAGCAGTCCTTCATCAAGAGTTGCGAACCTAGGTTAGTGCCACGACAGACGAATGTGTACCACTAAGCTACTGTAGAGGGCGCTACGGACCTACATTTTCCAGAGAGATTCGAACCTACTTCCGTGCTGTCGTGAGCAGTTAGTAGGTGAACTGATTTTTTTACGTCATTGGGAATGAAACCCGAGTTAACGATACGCTAGGTGAACGCGTTTGCAAACTCTATGAATATACGTATATGATAAAGTATTCAGTAATTTACTTTTATATGGTTTGTGCTAGAACCTATATTTCAGGTGAAGAGGGGGGGGGGGAAACCACGCTGCGCACTCAAACGGGATTTGAACTAGCGATCTATGGGTTGCTGTACCAACCACTGAACACTGCAATACTTTGCTATTCTCTCATATATGTTAACCAAAGAGAAACACTTTAAGAAACAAAAATGGGGATAATTCAAATACGATTAAGTTTTTGATTCTCCACTTTTACATGGTTCATATTAGAAGCTAGGTTTTAGGCAGAGGGCCACGTCCTCAATGTAGATTCGAACTGGCTACCTTTGGGTGACCGTCTCTTTTTTTCTCTCTACATAAAACATAGGTTTCAGGACGAACCATTTAAAAGTGGAGTGTCGGAAATTAAATCGTATTTGAATCATCCTTCTACACCCTCCGCTGTGTCTTAAGGAGTTTCCCTCTGGTCGAAATTACATTCGTAAACGTACTTTTAGGATTCTGATACGGATATTTATTAAACGAAGATGAGTAGAAATTTACCTTTTGTTTGTAAAATGGTCATTTCAACGTGAACATACTTGCGCGCATTTGTCTTTGCCGAAACAACACAAGAACGGGTGAAGAAATCCTAGCACAAAATCCACGATTATGGGCAAATGTGCAGATGTAACCCTTTTTCCAGAAAATACAGAAATAGAAAAGGCCTGATATACTCTGATCGTTTCTGCAATTGTGGGTTTTCGCGAAACACTCGTCACAAATCAATATTTCATTTTTAAAATACACTCACTTCCCCATCCGGAGTGTGTAAGGATAATTGATAGGGTCTCATTTCACCCTCCCTTGAATCTCGTGAAGAGTGCACTTCGATTATTAGGTAGGTAGGCCTAACCCGCAACACCGTATTATCCAGAAACGGGGCTCTGAGGTTGCAAGCATGCCATTTTAAGGGCTGCCGGGTAATATTTATTAATTTGAGGGTAGTGACGACTTCTATAGGGGTGACCCGCAAGTACTACTCCCCCATAAGGGGGAGATAAGCTCTCTAAATCCAGATAACACCCGGATAACGTGTTGTAGGTGGATGGATTATGTTGTGGGGGGAGTTCTCCTGAGGACTACCGTGTTTGGTTTGGCTTACTTCCGATTATATCTGTGTTATCCTCTCAGGGAGACTGAGAGTACCGGTGTTGCTTGTGAATTCAAAAGGTTTATTCTATTCATCTCCCTTTCTTGTGAATTGAATATTTAGAAACTTTGCTAACTCGGTGACCAACGTTGTAACCAATGTGATAGACTCATTGAGATCAGGGTAGTGTTTATTTTATAATATATTAATGACTATTTGCATATAATATTTTTAAATATCGTTAATATTCAATGAAAATAATTTAATTCAACAAATTTTTATTACAAATTGAAAAAGAAAAAAAAATCAATATGGTATTAAAAAATCTGATACATATTTTATTTCTCCTTTTTACTATATTTCTTTTGTCGTTGCATGTGACTTTATACTAAATATTTTAACTAAATCGTAGTTTTTATTACTTAACATATAAACTGCGTTATGGAATAAATTTATAAATGTAATTAATGATATTACTGCATACAAAATCGTTTGCATTGTTTTAATTTAGTTTAGACGTGAGGCTCATCTAATTAATATTTCTTTGTAACTTTAAGCATTTCAGCCTCTTTGTAATTGGTGATACTCTTCTTGTCTAATGAAATAATTGAAAGAAAAGCATAATTGACATGTATATAGATGAAAGGTCATTAGAAATTGACATTTAAAATTCTAGAGAGATTTACAATCATCATCGGAATCAATTTCTTAAATATTTCATGAGACTAACTTCTATCATTTTATATTTATATCCTTTCCTCTAAGGCAAGTTTGGAAATACAGTAATGTCTCCCATTAACGATTTTCAAGAAACAGAGAAAGAACATCGTTAAATAGAAAAGGATGTTAATCGGAAAGCATCGAAGCATTCGCTGGGATAGTGAAATACCGCTGTTAAACAGAAAAAGTTGTTTATTAGAACGGCGTTATTGACGCCGTTCTAATAAACAAAATTCTGTACACAGAAAAGTTTCATTAATAAAAAAACACCCCCTATTAACTTAGTTTAATATTATGTATAGCCTACACATACGAACCTATATTTATTTATTTTTTAAATTATAATTTCTAGTAGTAACACGGGGAATTGTAGATGTAGAGCTTCCTTTGTTGCAAAGATATAAATTTTCAAAATTAAAAAACAGAAATTAAAAATCATTTTACATTTAAACAATCTTTGAATTATTGCGTATAATATTATTAACTACTTGAGTGTCGCTTCTAAATGCACTTCTTCGAATGAGGATAAATCAAATATTATTCTTTGCAGAAGATAGGAATGGTGGAAGCTACTTGAGCTTTTCTCAGTCTCTTTTAATATACAAGATTATATGTTTATTACATTAATTTTTCCATTTCAAATTCCTTGATAAAAAAAAAAAAACCAAGAGCTTGCTATGAAAATAAGCTTGGAACAAACTGGTCGACTGTATTGGTAGTCAACCCTATTAAACTCGCGTCCGATGTGTTTGTTTGTTTGTTTTTTGGTTTTACGGCTCAAAGACTACAGTGGTCATGCTGCGCCGGGACCTACTGTTTTCCGAGGAATCCGAACCTCTTAAGGCCTAGGGAACCAAACCCCGGACTACAGTGAGCAGTGCGATCTTTATGAGATCTCTGAGTAAGCGTTCTTTTTGCACTGCTGGGAGTCGAACCCGGATTAGCGGCGCACTAGGAGAACGCGTTACCACACTGCGCCACCGCAGCTGGGCCCGATGTGTTTTCATACCTACGTTACTAGATGGTTTATAGACAGAATCTTTTCCTTAGAAAGAATCTTAGAAAGTTCAAGTACTGATTTAAAAAAATATCCTACCTTTTCCGGATTTTTCAAGAAATAATAGTTTTGTTTTCTATTATATATATATATAAATAGAACACAAAAACTATATATGTTTACCACTCTTTCCAGGTAGAGCAAAATAATTAATATAGCGAGTGTTAATTCTTTACATATTAATCTTGTCGTAAATGAGAACGAGTTTACAAAGAAATATCACTAAGTGTTCAGAATCTAAATTTTAAGCACGTCGTAAATTTAAAGGTAAATAGAATGCGTTCGCTGTATTTTTACGAACCAAATTACAATTGTGGACATTGAAATTTCCTCATCCGGAGGATAATTTAACTTGTTCGACATTGGAGTTGACCTACCCCGAAGGGCAATTTCAACCTGTCCGACATTGGAGTTGACCTATCCAGAAGGGCAATTTTAATGTACAGCGGGACAATTTCGATGTCGAGCAGTGTATATAAATTAAATCACAAAAATAAATCTTAGCCAGCAGTTTAATCAAGTAAGTTTGAAAGGCGCTGGATGACGTGAGGAATTGGAGTGGACCTTCGTTCGACTATTCGTAAGACACCTTTGCTGCATGGCAAGCGGAGGCATGCCGTGAAGCTGCATTTCAGTTTTCGAACGTTGCAGGCTGGCGAAGACGATTCGAAGTAAATGAAATGCGGTGAAAATTTTGAAAGGCTTTCCCAAAAACATACATTCATAACCCAGGCAGCAAACACACGTCTGTGTATTTCGTCGAATTTTCGACGTAACAGGAGACCTGTCCCAAGTGACTCGATGAACCCTCTTGAAGAGATCGCATCCAGAAGAGGGTGTATGGAAAGGCAGGAATGGAAAGACACAGGAGTTTGGTAGATGCTGCGTAATGAGAGCCGGCAAATGCCAAGAGTGCTCTCTGATTAATAATTGATCGCGTTTTCGAAAGAGCGGTTCGGTCTGCAAATGGAAGACCGCTGAAACCGACGGACACAATCACCTCTTGCCAGAAATTGGCGCAAAATTCTTGCTTGGCGCGTCCAACTTTTTGGCCGAATTGATAGGTGGGATTGTAGATCCCTATAATGGCAGGAGATTCGAAATTTACGGATAAATGCTACGCGAGTTCCTGATTATTCCAAAGACAGTCGCGGCGATTTCAATCCGCGACTGAGGGTCATAAATGATCTGTTGATCAATCGGCAGACAACCATATGCGCAATTGACGAGCGAGCTTTCGACTAATATATCACGCGATCGGTCGCGCGGTTGAAATTGACAACTCGCGGGTTAAGAACTCGGTCGAAAGCAAAGTTGGCGTAGATGAAGAAAGAAGTGGTTTCCAGCAACCCTAGCCGTTTGAGCAGATTCTATTACGGGCGGGCGGCAGGCTCTTTCCAGCCGATCAGGTGTCGGACCCAGGAAGGGTGGGAGCGGCAGCGGAAGGATCGGCCGACCAAATGGCCATACTCTCGACGAAAGCTTCAGTCGATTAATGTCATTAAGCCGCAGTGCATTAGCCCGCGCCGTCTATCAGATCGACGCCTCCCCAGAACAACACCGAACCCCCCCTCTCTAAAGCAGCATCCCTTCCCCCCACATTTCGCCTTCCCGCCACCCTCTCCTTCGTCTCTTTGATCGCTGGAAATGGAAGCGTTGCCGATCGGAGTGAAGGGGGCCGGTATCAAAACTGTGAAAACCAAGTGGCGAAACGCATCATTGGCCAGCAACGGCCCAACACTGAAAAGTTGGCCTCG
Organism: Dysdera silvatica; assembly: GCA_006491805.2. Taxonomy (NCBI): domain Eukaryota; kingdom Metazoa; phylum Arthropoda; class Arachnida; order Araneae; family Dysderidae; genus Dysdera; species Dysdera silvatica. The sequence continues at coordinate 128,154,832 of QLNU02015360.1, forward strand.
GTCGCATTTCATCCCGTTCTTTTCCTAATTGATCGATGTAGCTTCCTCTTTAATTTCAATGTCAATTTCATTCGAAGGAATATGACCGCTCATCACCAAATATCGACACATGCGAACAAGGGTTGTCAATTTCATTTTCTGATCATTAACGAGTTCGGAAGGGCCATTGAATCAAATAGTATGAGGCAGAAAATGCGAGCTGTCAATTTCAAAGTTCTGCGCTTAAAAAAGGAGATGTCGTGACATGATTTACAATATAAATAGATCACACTACATTCCATTTATTCGCAAGAATATATTTTTCGTCATATTCAATGTATAATCATATACAAGCCCGTGCAGACAATTTCAAAAAAGAGTTGAGGTGGTTGCTGAAAATGTTGAGGTCTTGTGGAAAATTGCTTTTCATAAGAAATGTGATTTTACAGCCAATAAAATTATTCAGAAGGGGTGATAACTTCCAACCCCCTGTCCTTGCTCATGGCCTTGGCCGTGTACACATATTATTGTCATTCTTACCAGATAATCTAGATACTAATTTCGACGTACCGTGTTTAAAAGGCATACCGTCATATTATTATAGCAATCAATAGGTACTGCCACACAATGACAGTACTAACATAATTAGAGTAACATATCTAATTGTTAGTAAAATTTTCGACAAAAAAAAAAAATTAAACTGGTAAACCATCACTAAACGGGTGTCGGCGGGGCGAACTAGCTTAGCTGCTAATATACGTATTAAGGCGATGTAGCATTTAAGGGAGATCTCAAAATAACTCGTCGTAGTTTGGCATCGTGCCCTGCGTTCGGGTCTACTGTTTGCCAATCTGGGTTGTTTGAGCTACAATAAAGAGTGACAGTTATGTAGAAGTGGCCAACAGGGACAATCCCCCTATAGTGTTGCCCTGACTACTATTTACTGCGGCGGACAGCAGGAAAATCCGTCCCTCGTACACCTCTCGGGCACTAGGGATCATATTGAGCATCTGGCTTATGTTGTGCAGGAAGTATGGCCACTCTGCCATCGTCGTACTCTGGATTTAGATGCGAACCCTACCTTCGCGGCAAGGTGTCCGAATTAGGTGCGCGATTGCAGGAAGATAACCAACCCCTGCAGGCTAATAGGATTTGATCCACTATTCTAAAATGCAGATGCTACCGCTGCGAGTGCATCATAGAGGGAACATGAGAACGTCCTCCAACGGTATTAGCAAACGAAGTAAAATGCGCACGAAATGTAAAAAATTTTCAGAAGTGTATATTTCCTATGGTGCTCTGCCAAACTCTCCTCAAACGTTGAACAGAAATTTACATCTCATTGTACAGAGGATTGCTTAATTTAAAAACTATTATTAAAAATTAATTTTAATATGTGGATATTATTTATTTATTTATTATCAAACTTTAAATCTTTTTGATAAGTAGGAATAAGTTCACACCCCTCTCAAAAATACTAAGTGAAATATATAAAATCATCGTAATTTGAAATCAATTCACAAATTTGATCAAAATTTTAAATCGCTCTATTTTATCAATAAATTTTTAAATGTTTTGCAAAATAAATCCTACATGTAACTATAGAACGAAGGTGAGCGCATTCACGAAAAGCTACTTCGATCAGATGTAGTGATTTCTGAAAAAGGTTATCCTATTAATAAGAGTGCAGCATTCTGTAAATTAAATGGAACCATACAAATCAAGACGGTAGCCAGGAATTAATTTCGGTGGGGTTCAAGAATGATTACAGTAGGCATCGATACAATCATAGCATGCAAGGCCGTAGCCAAGTCCCATTAAAAATTTAGTTTCGGGGGCCGGTCCCTAAGATCCCCCTCTGAATACGGGCATGATATAAATACTTAAACAAACAAGAAATTACGAAGATCGCAATAAATTAAAAAAAAAAAGTACGAAGCTGGCAACAAACATAAAAGGCGAAGGTTACGATAAGGAATTGTCATTTTGACAAGTCTTTCAAAGGAAAATTGATTAGGTTTCAAAGTTTGGTGGCAAAAGTTTTTGATTTTAAGATGCGATTTTACAAACGACTGTTCGTTGGTATTTTATGTAAAATTACTTAATACTGAAGTTAACTTGACGCTGCCAGCTTATAAAGAGAGGCCGTGAATTAGAGCCGAATCCTTTCCCTCCAGAGAGTGATATCACATTTCGGCGAATTTATGTATCTCGGCATCGAAACTACACGAAACTCACATTTAGTGAGGCTATTGTGGCCTCGATTGTTTACCAGTAGGGGTTCAGAAGACATTACGTTAATATGTTTTACCAAATGCTCGGGCATCAACTCCAGATACCCAAAAGCCATTCGGACCCATAATTATGCTGTCCAAACGGTCATAAAATGACTTCTTAATGGAGAAAGTGAGAGTGAAAGTTTTATTTTAGAGGGTGGGGTGAGGCGTTAGTACAAGGTTTGTTATAATACGGGGCTTATAAGGGGAATTCCCTATATTACTGTTAGTGAATCTATTACGTTGTTGCTTATTTAGTTCAAATAAACATGCGTCAGAATTTATTTAAATCAAATAAAAACATACATATATTTTTTATGTTTCCACACGTGTATTTGCTATAATAACGAATCGAATATTGGGAAAAAAATATTCCAAAAGCGAAATGGAACTTTCACCAATCTGGATCCTAGGATATGTAATTTTGTGCGCAAATATTTATTATTATTATTTTGTATATGTTCTCGCTTTTGGCGGTGCAGACTTGAAACGGGCAGTGCCAAGTATTTAAGACTTCCTTCTGTAGGTTATTCAGGTGTTGTGTCCAGAAACTTCCTGATTATTCAGCATATGTTTAAAATTGTGGCTTTTTGTAGCTCAATGTACGTGGTGGGGGTCTATTTCAAGTTCAAGTGTTTCCAAGCTTCTATGCAATGTGGTTGGTATTAGGTTTGTGGCTGCTAAAATAGCAGATAGAATGTCGATTCTTCCCACATGTCTTTAATTTCATATTTAAGGTCTTGAGATTTTTGTCACAAAATCTTTATTCAATAAATAAAATATATTTGAACATTATAAATACTTTCGGAAGGGAGGGTCCATAAATAAGTTTTGATATATAATTAGAAATTGACTCAAAAAAATTTCATGTAAAATCAATGTTATTTAATAAATTTGTTCTTATTAATCATGAACTGGGATCATAATTATTTTATATTCAACGTGGGGAAAAAACGAAGATTACTTTATAAAATATTCGCTTTTTAATTTTCTTTGCATTTCTTTTAAGCTTAAGAGACATATGGCCAAAAGACTTTATAATTTCCATTCACCAATCTGATCAATTTGAGTTTTAGAATAGTTACATTTGATACTATAATATTTCAATGACTATATATAGAGTGTCCATAAATTATCTTTACAAATTAATATTTTAATAACTTCAAAACTATACTAGATAATAACAAGTAGTTTTCAACATGTGAGAAGACAACTCATAAAGTTTTGTTGCCTCATTTATACACAATTCAATGGGTGCATCCCTAGCGGCACGGATAACGTTCAGTCGGTATTCAATTTCTCCCCATGTATTCTCCAATATCTTCATGGGGACATTCAATGACACGGTGATATTTAAATCCATTGAGAACGCGTGTCCTGTAGGTCTGTAATCTTGGTTCGGCACTTCCATACTGTGTCCAAAAGTTCATTGCAGTTGGGTATCGGACTTTGTCTCTATGAACCAGGCTACACACCGAACTTTCTCATGTGACGTCCACATTTTTCGTCAAATCTACATCACCTGGAAAATAAAAAACTTTTTGAGTTACCTTTTCACATGTCGAAAACCGTTTGTTATTATCTAGTATAGTTTTAAAGTTATTAAAGTCTTAAGTTGTAAAGATAATTTATGGACACCCTGTATAACTCTGCCATTAAAGCAATACGCAAGTATGTATGATGTTATGTAATTCGTTGTATTGGGCAATTGTTCTCCGCAAATTAAAATTTAGACCATATTAGAGCATGCAATAGTTGCCTCCGGCCTATTTGAGTGTTCCGTGTGAGAGTATTATTTGCACATGTTTAGCCGCACTATGGGTCATCTTGGTAGAGACCGGAGGCCTAACATGATTTACAAACCACGTTACATTAACGCACAGCCGAGATTACCGTCAGGGGCGGACTGGGTCCTCTCAAAGGGCGCATACCTTGGATTATCGGAGGGCGCGAGTCCTATAGCCCATGAGGGCGCAAGTCCTATCGCCCATGAGGGCGCACCGGTCCGTATGCCGGTTGGCCGGCGGCCCAATCCGCCCTTGCTTACCGTGTGTCGAACCCGGCGTAATGGACTCGAAGGTAACTGCTGGGCCACGGAGGCGCTAACAGTTGATGACACAATGAGACTTAAGGGCTTGCTAACATGTTTTCTTTATGGCTTTCCACGCTCTGCACCGCAGGTTCTGCGTATGTATTGTATGAGCCACAAGCGATGAATCAGTTCACCTTCACGTCTTCCGACACAATAGACGACCTGCGTAATTTCGTAAACAATGGAAAATTTCAAAATTAAGCAAAGGGGCAACTACAGATAAACGGGGCCAACAGGTCCCATTTTAGCAACCCAAATGTTTATATCCCCACATAACAGACGCTTATATCCTCGCGTTTCAAACGCTTCTATCCCCATACTTCGAACGACAGTTTAAATATTCGTACGAAATTTAACGAACTTTTTATATTCTTGGGGGAATAAAAAAAAAAGTTCGTCGGAAACCTCGCGTTTGGAAATCGCCTAAGATTAGCCAAGGGTTCGAAATAACGAGAAGTATCTGAAAACACTCGACAGTAACAGATGATTCTATTATCTCTTACAAAACGATACGATTGTCCTTTGAAATTATTTTCGATCCCTTTTAATCGTAATGCGTCCTTATTCCAAGATTTGAGTGTCGCTTATTCTTTTAAATTGAGTTTTAACTCGTAACAAGATAGGATTTTATTCGCAAATAATAGGAAGAAGGTCGGGGAGAAAGGTAACTATTAAAAGACGTTTTATTTTTGATAAATTATGATATCATGCTTTAATTTTCTTTATTTGTTTTGCATTTTTCTTCTGAAAATGGAATCAAGTTTAAAGTTTTGCTGAAGATACAAATGTGCTTTTTTTTTATATTCAGTTTATTTAATGTTGATTTCCGTTTATATAAATATCATGGGCTGCAGCTTGATATATTTAATTATTTTCTATTTTGTTGTGTCAAATAGAAATTGACAGAGCTCAGAGCTTACACGCGTTCGTCAATTACTGCGTCTATTTCAACGACGGTTCCCACACAAGTTGGCTATACAATAGACGCTATGCGGGAAACCCCCTACTCCAACGTGGTGCCTATATAACGGCACTCACCCGTGGATGACATCATAAAATGACGTCATTTAACGGGAAAGCGACAACAATTGAATGTGATGACATTATTTTGCTTTCTCTCCAAAACCAGGCAGCACAATTGGACACTTCTTGTAAGCACGTGTGATTGTTTTCAATACCCAATTTATATCAAAATATAAATGTCAGATGTGGTGAGGATAGTTTCACTACTGTTTTCGTATATTGATGTCAGTCTTGTTAGCAGAAGCTTTGGTAAAATAATCTACTGGATTTTAAAATAAATTTGGTTAAAAATAATTCGTCTAAACCAGTGCCGGATTAAAGTCTTTATGAGTCCCTAAAGAATGCATTCAGTCAAAAATTCATAAGCTTTCCTTTGAAATCCTTTATCATTGATACAGTAGATCATTCACACATTATGGAAACGAATTTAAGTATCCATTGTAATATGAAAATTAATACTCATGTAGGTGGGGCCCTATCATACGTTTTCTGGCTATATAAGCTGTGGTATTTAAACTGGTATTTTGTTTAACACCAGATATGCCTCCGGAAATAAATTCTTGGTTAGAAGGTTACGTGACCGCTCTTTCCCAAGATAAATACACCTATTCTCTGAAATTGTGAAAAAAATGGAAGAGCAAGGGATATACCATTTCCATAAAGAGAGCTTATAATAATCTTCATCAACGTGGAAAAGAACTCATGGCTACATTAATAGGTCAGAAAACTGCTCCAAGATTATATACCAAGAAAAAACCAAATTAACAATCATATTCGAAAAGTGAAAGCTATGGTTACCATTAAAAATCATCCAATGCAAAAAGCCATCGCCATGAGGTTAGGAATACCTCCTGCAACTGTAAATAAAATTATTATCCATGATTTATACTTTAAAGCTGTACACAAACCGGAGGTTCACAAGCTTCTGCCTCGCCATATTCAGGAGAGGGAGACCAACTGCAAAAAATTGTAGGAGAACTTTTGTCGGGTGAAAAATGAAAGAAAGTTGTGACCATAGATAAGGCCTGGCTTTATCTAAATGATTATGGTAAAAAAAAGAGCGATTTGCTATCACCGTCGTGATAGGATCGACCAGCAAATGTGGTTTCGCTAATGCAAAGAAAGTTTCCCTAAGGGATTTATGGTGGTTGCGGCATTTAGTTATAATGGTAAACTAAAATTACGTAAAGTGGGATCTAAGATTAAAATCAATTCCCAATATTATCAAAGAGATATTCTGGAGCCGATTTTTCGGATAGATATTCCAAATGCCCATTCCTTTTAGCCATATCCCTGCCAAGTCACCATATGCAGCACTGATGATTTTTGTGCGTTTGGTCTCTTAAAAAATGCACTTGGGAGAAGGCGGCCATCAACATTAGAGGGTTTATGGGAAATATCACAAGAGATGTAAGAGAAACTTGATATGACTGTACTTCGAAACGGCTTCTTATTATGGAAATATCGTTGCAGAGCAATATTCAAGAACCATGGTCTTCAAATAGAACATTCCAGGAAAAACAAATTTGGATTATTGACACAGAAATAATGTGTGAATGACCTCCTGTATTTATAGTCGTCAATTATGAAAACCTCTCGGATATTTGTAAATAAGCGAGGTCAAAATAATGCTTAAATTTCGATGATACTGGGTCTTTGGAGGACTCAAAATGACAGGTCCCTGGGGCTTAGACTTAGTTAGCCTATACGTAAATCCGGCGCTGGTCTAAACTTCAATGCATTGAGTCTTAGGAAATTCTGACTACAACTGTTATTTGTTGATTTAAAGTAGTATTATGGTTGACAGTGCACCAATTTTTTTAGGATCGTAAGGAACAAGGCAGCAGAAAAAGCTAAACAAATAGGGCCGCCTTCAGGTCATATGAATGGAGGCAGTCCTCAGCCGACATCAAACGCAACATCAGTAATAGCTCATGCTCCACCAGCTCACGAAGGGGCAGGGGCCCCTTTGCAAAGGCCCTCATATTCCATCAACGGCATCTTGGGCATTCCAAACCCAACGGTTGCTTCATCTTCACAACAACAACAACAACAACAGCAACAACAGCAGCAGCAGCAACAGCAGCAAGAACTTTCTCAGCAAGCACAATCTCACAAGAGGAAACGAGACGAAGGAGGTAAGAAGATTAATCATCTAAATTTTGTATATACAAATGTCATACAAACTGTAGATTCCTTGTTTCGGAAATCTACAAAAAATACAGTTGAGAATGTTCGGCAATATGTATCTATTTGCGGGGGATTCTCCCCTGACTCAGCAATGTTCTTTTTAACAAGTACTTCATTATTACATACGAATTCTATGCCGAAATGCTAGCAATTTTTGAAAGCTATGGGCACCTTTCATTAATTAAACAGTACTCCAGAATGCATCAAACAATAGTTTTCCCAATAGGTATATTGAGGCAAATTGTATTTAACTGCTGATAACATAATTTACTTTTATTAATATTACATTTTAAGGTAACAAACAGCAATTTGAAACGAAACATGATGACACTAACGTAATAAAAGTGTAGACTCAAAAACCTAAATATTTTTATTTATTTAGGTATTCAGTAAACCAATAGCTATTGGTGTTGAGGCGATTTTTTAATTAATTTTCTTGCTTTAAACTTTACAAATAAGTGGCCTAAGACTCTCACAACATTTAAACCTGGAGAAGATATAGAAACCTTGCATGGACAATGGCAATGGCTACGTTTCTTGCTGATTTATCTCATGGACTTTAAAATAGCTTTAAAGGGCTGAGAATCAGTTGATTTTAAATTATTTCTCAGACAATTCAAAACGCCTAAGTCGAGGCAAATCTCATAGCAAACGAGATTTGGAACGGCAGAATCTTGCGTTTGCCAAATAAAATCATGATCTCATTTTATCATGAAATTTAGTGAAATCCTTATTACCAATTAATTGCATACTTTTATTAACTCGCTGCACAATAAAGACAAAGAAACTAAAGCTACACCTTGCTAATCAAAGGCCAAATCATTTTTTTCTATAAAAAGTTCCATTAATATTTTAGAAGCTAAATATATATAAATATGATTAAACTTAACCAATAATATTAATATCGATATTCGCAGAGAAAGTTTCTTTTTTTTAATAACTGTCTAAATTACTTGCCGATTGAAAATGATGACACGATAAACCGAAATATATAGTTCTACATGAAGGTAGTCTCTTTCGTTGTACTTTACTTCTACGTACAGTACGTTGAAAATATATGTTGGACTAATCAGTCAAGGCATCACAAAAAACATGTCATGTTCTTTTATTTGTGTTCTGTACGGTCATGACGAAAATGTATGACTTTAAATACTATCCTTCTTTTCTTGCTTTTAGATTTGAAACACTAGATAGTGCTTAAGCGCGATATTTCTTAGACTCGAGAGTGCTTAAACTCGATACTTCTTAGACTTGAGAATGCTTAAACTCGATACTTCTTAGACTTGAGAGTGCTTAAACTCGATACTTTTTAGACTTGAGAGTGCTTAAGCTTGATACTTCTTAGACTTGAGTGCTTAAACTCGATAGTGTTTCCATCCCAAATCTCGGGTTAGCAGACATAATTGTTAAATTGCACTAATGATATAATCTGTTACATGACATAGCAACTGTGTGTAAGGGGACGTTCAAGTATTACGTAAGCACATTCTGGATATTTTATACTCCCCCTCCCCCTTGTAAGAAAAAATAAGCAAATGCCTGACCCCCTTCATGCTTATGTAAGATTTTGGTTCTCTAAATTTTTGGTTACTATTATTATAATAAACTATATATACGAGGGTGAGTCAATAAGTTTCAGGAAAGAGTTAATAAAAAACAAATGATGAGGAGTATAAACTTACACTTTTTCATTTTTCTACATAATCACCATCCTTTTCAATACATTTATCCCATCTTTTTGCAAGGTTGCCAAATCCCACAGAAAAGAAGATTCTGTGGTTGTCCCTGACACCAATTTTGGGCAAAATTTCCCACCTCCAAATTCGAAGAGCATCTTAAAAGTGCGTAAACAAACAAAAGTCACATGGAGCTAGGTCAAAATTATAGGCAGGATGTGAAAATATTTCCCAAACGAATTTTTTTTAATCTTTCCATAGTATGTTTGGCTGTGTGATGACGAGCATTGTCATGGTGGAAAATGACACCATGTTGCAACTTTCCTGGTCTTTTACGACGTACAGCTTCACGTACTGGACCTTTAAGCTGGTTAGAGTAGTATACTGAATTTACTGTACGTTTTTCTTCCAAAAAATCAATGCATATTATTACTTTTGAGTCCCACAGAAAGGTTGATAAAACCTTTCCGGATAGAAGTTGAAGGTCGCTCACAGCGCTCGGCGTCGCAAACACGTACATGTCCCGACTTAAATTTACTCATGCGTTCATTACGATATTGTATTTGTAAAATTTCGTTAGGTTTTACGCCTTCTTTGCTTTGAAATTTTGCAATAGAACGTTGCTCAATGTTTCATAGGCCTCCTATAGTCGCCGCCATTTGTTTTTATTCATTGGGCATGCATCATAAGTGCTATGAAGGCGCTAATTTGCCAGAGTATTGCCAAATGTTCAATCTATGAATGTATTTAAAGATTTGAATTAATTTTGCACATAACTATCTTTATAGGTTTTCCCTAGAACTTTTTGATTCTCTCTCTCTCTCCTACGTATATTATACATATAGCCTACTATTAAACTATTCATATATTGTACATATATTATTAAACTATGAGGGAAAATTATATATATATATATGAAATACAAAAAGCCACAATCCTAAACACGTGTCACATTGTCAGGAAGTTTCTAGACATGGCACATTAAGAAGTGATGTAAAAAGAGGCTTGGGAACATGGCGCTCTGCCCGTCCCAAAGCCTGTTTCCGCCAAGAATGGGCGAGGAAAACTTTTATATATATATATAGGGTGTTCGGTTATCACGTGCACAAACTTCTAGGAGGGGTAGGGGACACAAAATAAAGCACATTTGCACATTTGCCCATATAACCCATGTCCGTAAAGGCCCCGGTTTGGCTGTAGAGCTTAACTATTGTTTCCGTCCATGTCGTTGCCACGTAGGCGATTACGGCAATGAAAAATTTTTTTAAATGCATAAATTAAGTGATTGGCCTAATAATACAGCACGGACAAAAAAAAAACAAAATTCCCTTTTCTGATCCTGATCTGTGTTACTATGTAGTGAAAATAAGCCTAAAACTGCCTTTTTTAACACACTAGAAAAGAGTTGTGAACTGCCAATCATGTGTAACAGGTGAAGGACATCAAAATAAACAATTTTTATTCAGTGCCTTTTTGTCTAAAATTAGCCGTTCAGGCACTACAGTGAATTTAGTATTTGGATCCTGCATTTAAGGTTTCCACAAAGGGCTACAATGCGCCATTTCAAGAATTTTTAAAATTATTTAATGTCAACGGACGTCGGGCTCTCTCTGGCGACTTGTTAAAATCAGTTAAATTCATCAGAATTGTATGTGTAGAATTCGCCGCTTCAGGTGCGATTGTGAATTTGCGAATGTGGTGGATGCAAACACTGAATTCATTGTAATGCCCGAATGGCTAATTTTTGGAAAAAAAAACTCACTGAACAAAAAATTTCTTATTTCGATGTTCTTCACCTGTTACACATACTTGGCAGTTCCCAACTCTTTTCCAGTGTGTTAAGAAAGCCATTTTTAGGCTTATTTTCACTAAACAGTAACACAGATCAAAATCAGAAAACGGAATTCCGGATTTTTTTGTCTCTGCTGTATTATTAGCTCATTCACTTAAATTATGTATCAAAAATTGCATTTAATTCATGCAATTGGCTACGTAGCAACGTGATGGACGTAAACAGTAGTTACGCTCTACAGCCAAACCGGCACTTTTACGGAAATAGGTTATATGTGCAAATATGCTTTATTTGGTGTCCCCTACCTCTCCTAGAAGTTTGTACACGTGGTATCAGGACACCCTGTATGTATATATATATATATATACACTGCCCCCACTCCCCGTTGTCACCAAAAATAAGCAAATCTCTCCCTTCCTCCGAAGGTGCTTGCTTAATGCTTGAACAGCCCCTAAGTGTTTTGAATCAACAGACAGTGTAATCGATCCCATACAATGTTCTGGGAAATTCGAAATACATTTACAAACTGCACTATCCAAAATGCATTTGTAGTCTACATATTAATGCTAATATACATGAACACCTTGACACAGTAATTTATAAATTTCATGCACATTCTGACGAAATCTTTCCAATCCCAGCATCATACCGCATTTTAAATTTTACACCTTTTTTAATTTATACTAACTACTTCTGAGGCCATATTTAATTGTATTATGCACATTTATTAGAACTCCTCCAGCATTGTGGTCTTTGCGGTCGGCTTGTTCTATGCCACTATGATGTAGAATTTTTACTCCGGACACGAAGCCTAAAATTGCAATTCTAACCTCATAAACTGCCGTTAAAACTGCTATGTCATTGACAGAAAGTGCTGCCACAGTAATTAAATTTTATCGAGGACAATATACTCAAAATCGCGCTTCCAGCAAGCGTAAAAATATTCTTAGAAAAAGTTGTGCTTCTCATAGAAGAGATTCTTCCCGCCTTTCCCCCTAAAAAAAAGGAGTAGTTACATTTGCCTGTTGGTTGCTCTTCTTCGCTTTCTCCCCCTCCCCCTTCTACAGGCACATACCCATTCTAAAAAAATGTCGGGTGAAGGGAGGGGGATGTTAGTGGGAGATTTCATGAGTAGGTGGGTGTGTTCCTCGCTTTAAGGGGTGGGAGTGCGTAGCATCCACCCACTTCCCCTTAACTCGGCCTTCCATTTTACGTAACTCTAGTCACGTGACAGAGAAACCGAGTAATGCGATTTCGATGCTCGTTGCACCTTCCCCCATCCTCCCCCACTATACCCACCACCCACCCCATCATTCCTAAAAGGGTTGCCGAAGCGCGACATAGGGCTTGGCGCAATGTGACGTATATAGTTGCCCGTGAAATAGCCTTTTCACTGGATATACCAGCCGCTGAATAAAAAAAAAAGTTCCTTCTCGAACTCCTCCAATCGCATTTGAAAAAGCAAGTTGATAAAAGCAAAGAAAATGGTCAAGAAAACAAATATACGACTCTATGCAAAGAATACACACAAGCATTTTTATAAGCTAGGTATTTTGCTGCAAAAACTACCCGGGAAGGAATTATCACATCATATTTTTAGAAGGCATAACAACTGACTTTTGCCGAACACAGTATGTCTAAAACAATTGCCTAGCTGGAATGGATGATTACTGGCTTTCTAATGATGGTGATAGTTCTGCTCGTGTGTGTGTTGGCGATCCTTCGGTCGAGTGGCAGCCAACGATGGGCGAAGTCGCCGTAAGCAGATACCCGCATTTGTGATGTGGATGCGTCGCCTGCCATCCATTTGATCCAATGCAACATCCATGGGAGTGGATTGCCACAAACGCCATTTCACACGCCTTTCCCATCCTCTTCCCACTCTACTCCCCTCTCTTCTTCCCAAGTTCCCTTCTCCATCTCTAGGCGATTCTCCGTCTCTCTCACTCTCTCTAGATTTTATTCACTTTTCTTGTGTCTTAACAAATTCTGGGTCCAAAAAAAAAAAAAAGTGGGGGGGATGTCCGCAGTAAACTTTGAACCACTTTGATTGATTTCGTATTGTTCACAGAAGATCGATTAAGCTTGTATAAAATTATTGAAAATTCGAATACAAGAACGTGAATCATTATTTGAAATTTAAAATGAATGCTTCGTTTAAATTAAACTGCTTTAAATTTACTAGTAACACATCGCTTATAGAATGACTTGGAATTAACTGTGAGGATGTATAGTGTAATGGTGAAAGTAAAGTGCATCCAGGATTTAATTTCGGGGGGGGGTCAAATTTTTTTACAGCATGTATTGATACAATCACAGCATGCAAGGCCGTAGCCAAGTCTACGCCCACATCCAGAGGGGGGGGGGATCTTAGGGACCGCCCCCTCCCGAAACAAAATGTGTAATAGGACTGCAAAAATACCTATATGTATTTACTTGTCGAATTTGTAAAAAGGGGAGAAAAAACGCTCAAACCTTGAATTATCTAAATTCTGACCATAGGCCCCGTTTTACAGACCATTAATTTGAGAATACTTTAAAGAAAGAAGAAAAAAAATAGAAACCATTTTCTATAAAAGGAAGGGGCATTCTGAAAAATTTAATTTTGATGGAAAAACTACAAGTAAGAATTTACAATGATGTCTGAAGGCAAAATAAGTATTTTCTTATTTATTTTTGCATAATCTATTTCAGTACCATGCCAATTCAAAACCTTATACCAAAGGGGCTCAAATGGTTTTAAAGAAAGTTATGTGATGCGGCCTTGGTGAAAATAATGTGTTTTTAAATCCAAAGGTGGGCTTGAGCCCCTCTTTTTTCTACGTCGCTAATTTATTTATATTTCTTCTTTACGATAAACGTAACACGTCTTTATTCGTTATTTGGTAAAAAATTTTGAATCCTTCCCCCGAAATTAAATCCTGGATACGGCCTTGGCCAAGTCCCATTAAAAAAGTTAGTTTCGGGGTGGGGGGACTGGTCCCTAAGATCTCCCCTGGGTACGGGCATGGGGGAGGGAGTTGTTGATATTTAAATGTTCACTGATGATATGGTTCAAGAAAATTTTGATGACGTTTTCTCCTTCGCTGTTCTGTAAAATGGCCAATTTTTAGCAATCAAAATTTTTTATTTGTGCTTTTTGTCAGTTACTCGATCAACTTCTCTATCTCCTGTCCATTCTTTAATTTTTTCGAATCTTTAGTTTACTTTTGACTTTTGTTTTTATTTATTTTTTAGAGAAATTATTTCTGTCCGTAACGCGTTTTTTAAAATTTTAATTGTCTTCAACTAGTAGAATTTTGCCCCTCGTTGAAATACGAAGACGAGACGAGAAAAAAGAAGAATAAGGGAAGTAGAAGAATGAAATTAAAAATAGTAAAATTAATAAAAAAATAAGAATAAAAATCAGAAATTATTACTGGAGAATAAAATTAAACAAAGAGCGAGAGAGAGAATTGGAAAGATGTACAATATAAAACAAATGAAAATGAAAAGTAAGAAAAAATATTTATCAATAGCATAAGTAATTCACAAAGCTCTGTGAACTAATATTCTGTGTATCAGGCAATTTTTTTTTTTTCTAATTTTGGATTCCTCGAGCTAGATCCGGAATCATTGGCGTACGCAGGGGGTGTTGATGGGAGTTGTGACCCCCCCATTGCGGTGAAATTTTGTATTTTTAACATAGGAATATGTGAGTTGTATCTCTGTAACCCCCCATTGAGTCTATAACCCCCTTACGAACTTTATGCGTACGCCTATGTCTGAAACTCTGGTTTTCTATCATTTTGTGCCTTATTCTGAATTCCACATTTTCTTGCAAAATTCCCTCAAGATTCAAATATCTGGCCTTTCAATATAGATAGCTTGGCTACACAAAATCGTAATGTCTCTTAAATCTACAGAAAACATCTGCACCTTTCTTTCTTTCTTTCTTTCTTTCTTTCTTTCTTTCTTTCTTTCTTTCTTTCTTTCTTTCTTTGCTTATTCTTGTCCTTCACACCCGGTTTTTTTTTTAAATTTTGTGTGTCATTTTGAATATCAATCCCTCAGAAAGGTTTAGAAAGGTACGGTGCTTTCTTTGTGTTGATTTTAATTTTAAAAAAAACAACAACAAACAAACTTTTCATTAAAATTTCTACTTTCAAATAACCCTTCAGATTATTTTGAAGTTCAATTAATCAGTAGATTAATCCCAAAAAATTTAATGAACATTATTTATTATTTAATGAAATTAATCGAATGTGAATCTACTAATTGACCTATGTGAGTATGAAAAGGGAACGAGAAATAGGTATGTATTACTCTGTTTATAAAAAAATGTCAGACACGACAAAATGTAATTTGAATATATGAATAATACACGAAAGGATGCTATACCAAGCATTTTACACACTGGAAATACGTACCAAGAAAATGTGGAATTACCGTCATACCAAGACAAATGTATATTCTGGAGCTGTTTTCTATTGTAAAGAGAAATCACCTATCAGCAACGATCAAAATGTCAACATATTCTTTCACGAACGACCAATACCGCTTCTCCACCAGTTCACTAAATCCATTCGCTTCCAGCTAAAGTGTTGGAAATTGTTTTGTTTCAGAAAGCGCGATAGCTTTCTTGAAGAAAAGCGAAAAAATCCCAAAGAGATTTCAATTTTCGAAGGCGTTCAAGGAATATCATTTTCTATTTTTTCGTTCCCCTATCGATTTTTCTCTTTCCATCCCACAAACTCAATTATTCAAACAAAGACTTTTTTCGAGAGGAAAAGACAACTCGAAGTTTAAATTATGGAAGCAGGCGAAATAAATTATCGTTCGAAAGGTACAAATACGTCTCGTACAACTCCAAACGAGATTTTAGCTCGCTGAATCTTCTTCTCCTCCGCCTTTGTTCGAATTCGTGCCTTTGTCGAAGGTACGAACGTGTGTTATTTTAATGATTAGAGAGCCGACTCTCCAAGAAGTATGATCCTCCATTTCGCGAACTGAAAAAACAGGAATGAACCATGCTGCTTTGGATACGTGCAGTTTGGCGCATATTGTCATTCACTGTCCAAAGGTTTTCTTGGGGGGGGGGGGGGGGGGGCTCTGATGCAATTAGAAATTCTATTGCATTCCTCTTTATCATACTCCTTGCCCAGGTCTTTTTTCTTCGGAGGTATATCCGAATAGCAAATTGCATTAGCTGTTGTTGTACAATTAACAAAGGGATGGAAGAAGCGCTTCTCTCGAAGGAAGGATTTCAAACCCCGGTTCTTCTTGTCTATTTTTATTTTTGCTCGAAGATTGAAATGTGTTTTTTTTTTCCTATATTAATCAAAGTCCAATTTTTGGCACTAAAAGATCAACAAAAGAATGCCCTTCTATCCTCAAATAAAAATAAATATTTTGGAGAAAAATATCAGACGTATAGTATTTTGAAAACATAGGACTGGTTTCATTAATATATAAGTTTTAGGCACCTATACGGATACTATAAACATAGGACCACTATAAACTTAGCAACATGTATTCTGCCTTCACTCGATCACGATAGCAGTTGGCTGTGGAAGCGTTTTATTTTTGAACCTTTTACGTTTGTCAAAAAATGGCAGTCGTTTTGAAACGTACCAATACACACTCTGGTTTCGCTTGGGGGATGCGGAGGCATGCGCACCTTAGAACTAGAATACTATGGGAAATCATTATTACATTAACAGGGTCTATGGGGAGCGTTTTCATTGACTAATTAAATGGTGGCTGCTCATGAGAAGTTTTGCATGATACTTGAAATGCATTGTTGTCACTTTTCAAAAATTAAATTTAATTTACAAATCGCGTTATTACGAATCAAAGCTCTGTGGACAAGAGCTATGTGAGGGTAAGTCTGTGCACAAGGAGGGGTTAGAGGCTAAATCCCTCTCATTCGAATAATATTTTTATCTATGAAATAAAATTCATTACAAAAGAAAACAAATTTCCATTAAAACACCTCCCTTTTTCATTAAAAACACCCACCTTTTTAAACCTCGCGCACAGGTCTGTGTAGAGAGTCCAAATGTATTAATTATTGAAGTATGGAAAATTTTTCTCCTCATAGCCGACGATGTGGTAATATTAGATGATAAATTGCTCTCAAAGAAAATAATGATTGCACGGTGCCTGGTGGGAATCGAACCTGCTATCCAGCCAAGGGCTTTTCCAACTGAGCTGCGGACGAGAATGATAGGTCGCCTGTAGCTCAGTTGGAAGAGCTTTTATTGGGTTGTGACCTCTATCAACCCCTTTAGTGCATTTCAAGTTATATGACCATCAGAAATTTCTTCAATAGAAACCGACAAAATGAAGTTATTTCTGCACTTAGAGCTAATATTAAAGTGATCACATCAACCTCCTTGATGCGTGTGCATGTCGTACACTTGCATGTTCATTTACAGTAAATGAGCAAAAAACATTGTGCGTGCATGCCCTTTTGAATTGTGAGATTGAAAATAAACAGGCGGCCTGATTTTGGGCGTCTGGGATCGGAATTGAGCGGCTTTATTTGGCTTAGCTTTTTCAAAAAAGGAATCGCGAACATTTGGAATTCAAAGCACGCGGTGTATTTTTCTCCTTCGTTGTAAAGATGCAGAATGTGGCTGATTTAGATTTCGGCAGCATGCAGATGCAAGCAAACTCACTTCAGCTTCTTTACGCGGTTGGATGAAAATGGAGCACCTCCAGCACATCCGCAGCTCCGCATCCCAAATTTTCATATGATCAGTGCTTTCGTGAAGAATTTCAATCGAAAATTGTTCATTTCATTTAACAATTTTTCAAAATCTTCCCTTTTCCACCAGATCATGAAATTGACCAATATATTTCTATTCATTCGATTTTGTTTCGTCGTCAGATTCATTTTGAAGCCTTGGATTGTGGGATAAAAAGTCGTAAAAACTAAAATTATATCAAATATATCAAATACATTCGTATGAAATAAATAAATGATTTGAATGAGTGAGTGAATGAATGAACGAATCAATCAATCAATCATTTAAATTAAATACAGGCGTACGCACAAAGTCGCTTAATATGGCAGCTCAGACTTTTCAGCTCACTAGTCGGGCTCGACGTACGTAGGTCACGTTAAATCATCAGTCCCTTCTTGAGTGACCCGTTATAGAATCCTCTGACGTAAGAGTACACATTCAGTAAATATACGTAGGTTCGAACTCAGGTAAACTCTGGAGTTTGGAATTATATTGTAACTGGAAAGATACACGTTGAAATATGTTCTTACTAAAGATGGATGCTGATTTTTAACGAATAACAACTACAATAATTAATACCATGATTAATAATAACTATAACGAGCCGATCAGTCAGTGTCAATTTTAATAGTAATAATTAAACCATTTATCCACATAACTATAATTAAATTTCTTTACAACATTTGCTGAACGGCTATAGCACAAAAATTAGCTTAAAAGTATATATGATATATTCATAAGAGAAACCTTCTGAGCGTTTTATAGATTCAAACTTACTGTGTATTCATTCAAACGCATGCTATTTACAGAACGTTAATTTTCTTGCCTATGGGTAGAAATCATAAATCTATTCAAATACGTGTATGTTTGCCTTTCATCCAGCGCGTAATGACGCAAGTCGAATGCGTTAGGCGATGGGGGAGGATGGGTATTGCCACAGGAATACTTTTTATGTGAAAGGAATTTAATATAAACTTACGTATTTAACAGGTTAGTCTTCTCCACATCACTTGCGGTACCATGCGACTGTTTGTATGCCGCATTGGGCCTTTTACATGATAATACTAATAAGACTTATAGATAATGAGTTATTTTATATAAAAAAATTTAACATTTATTTGTAGCTGATACAAAATTTTTGCTTTCAAATCTGTATATATGATAAATGTGCTGTCATTGAGAAATACTTACAATATCTAACTTTTTGACATCAAACTTGGCTAAATGCCGAGGGAAATATACCCTTATTCGTCTTTTAAAACAACTAAAAGCACTGCTTTTGTAAAAAAATTCGTCGAGAACGAAGACTTAATCAACTCTTCAATCCGTTCCAAAGTTATTTTGTGATGTTTAGGTCTAAACTTGGAATTGAGCAGTATGACAGTTCAATCTCATCTTCTATAAAGTACACTCACCACAGTGGTATGACGAAGGGTTCCGTCACATCGGAAGGGATAATGGTCGTTTTGCAATCGTCACAATGCAGCAAACGTAGAATTGCCCTTAATATTTGGACATTGCTCGGCTCCGTGGTTCCAAACTCGGCAGCTAACTAACAGAATCCCATCTGGCAATAACCGAGCATTCATCATTGCAAAACATGCACATTTAACGGTATAGTATATGCATCGTCAGCTTCCTTGCCCCTCATGCCACATTTACTTGAATTAAGCAACATATTCATCAATAATTTTGCATTTTATAAATTGTTTGTTTCTCGTATTTCAATTACTGGTTTAAAATACCGATTGTCTCTGACATAAAATAATTTTCTTTGAAGAAGTTCCTTACGCATTATCTTGTTTCCTTTCTTGCGTATTATCCTGTATTTTTCTTGCGTATCATCCTGCTTTTTTCTTACGTATTACTTTGTTTTTTTCTTACGCATTTTCCCGTTTTTTCTTTGTTTTTTTTTGTTACATACTAACCTGTATTCTTTCCCAAGCATTATCTCTGATATTCCCTTTTCATTCCAATAGCTTTCTTTGATCCTGAACAAATATATTGATTGAGAATCGGTAGTAAAAAATAAATCTATATGAGTACAGCTTTCTTCTTATCTGAGTTTACTTCTCAAACGGGAGGCCGTTCAAGTATTACATAAGCATCTTTAGGTGGGGAGGGGGTTTGAGATTTGCTTATTTTTTCTGACAACGAGGAAGGTGGGGGGGGAGCGTCTGAATCATGCTTACGTAAGACACAGAAAATAATAAAACTAACATATAGTGAGGAAGCACTCTTATTTATCCATTATTTACTTACGCCATAAGAAATATTAATACGCAGTAAAAATGTGAACAAAATACTTTATAATAAAATATTATATATAAATACTATATTATTGTCCTTTACAGTTTAAAACGTATAATATATATATATAGTTTACTAATATATGTATAATATATATAAAACAAATTCTTACGTAAGTATTAAGGGAGTCAAGCATTTGCTTATTTTTTCTTACAAGAGAGAGAGGGGAGTATAAAATGTCCAGAAATGTGCTTACATAATACTTGAACGGCCCCCAATACGTATTATAGAATCATTTATTAACAAATAATTATTGTTATTAACGTTCTCCTTCTTTCACTTCGCCATTTTCCCATGTTTATATGAGGTCAGTGTTACGCTCTTTTATTAGTATTATTAACATTAAAGTTTCAAATGTTATATTTTCGTCGTTGCAAATCCTAACGTACACATATATTTTTAAGCATTTGCTAACTTTTATGCAGATCATAACCAAATACAGTAAGTTCTGCTATATGGCTCAAACCATAAGCTTCATAAGCTCTTATAGCCTTCTGAATCGCCGTTTGCAGTTGATGGTTGTATCTCCATCTGTTACAACCATCTACTGAAAACTGCGAATCAGAAGGCTATAAGAGCTTATGAAGCTTAGTGTTATAAAAAAAATATATCGGCTTAATATGCCGCGAGTGTTCAGAAATGGTAGTGTCTTAAAACAGAATAATGTTAAAATCCATATACTTCCTTTTGCAACATTTTCTAATTATATCTTCGAAACCATCGGTCGAGAGATCTGAAGAAATATTGTCATCGAATATTCCAGGTAGAAGTGCATTAAATATAATATAAAATTCGCGTTCTACGACTGATTCTGGCAATTAATTAATTTATCGCCTTATGGCAAATTCCCGTTGTAAAAACACGCGTTATAATAGTATTTACTGTATATTTGGTTTTAGTAATCATTGGGAACCTGTTCTGAAATAATTATACTTCTAGCTATTAAGAAATTAACAATAATGCACTAACTTATTAGAATTCTACAATAGATTTCAATCGTTTATCAAGCAGGTGAACACTGTGCTAAAGTTTTACTGCTGTTTAAATATTGACATCAACTGCCACTATTTGAACTTGGTTCAAAAAACTGTTTTCGAGCCAGGACAAACAACAAAATGGTGTTTTCCTGCTGCGGCAACGAGAGCAGTTGCACTGACCTGGGATCATGATCTTTGGGGTCGAACCTACATACAAACTTGTTTCAGTTCTGGCTCAGAACAAGGCTTTCCACTGTACCCTATTTGTGTACAGCGTCTTCCAAATTCCCTCCTCGTTACTTCTCACAGGATGTATACACAAACAGTATCTGTATCGAAAAGCCAATAGCCTAATTTCAACGTTTTACTTACCATTTTAGTTTATTTTTGGTTTCAATTGAACGTAGTTTCCTAATACATTATAAATAAGCACGTTAGAGAAAGCTTATGTTAATTTATTTTATTTATTTATTTATTTATTTTTTTTGCGGCATTTCGGTGTGTCCTGTGCAAGTTCTCTTCAGGAAGCTGTAAGAAAGGACAATAAAAAATCATGAATTTTCATAATGTAATTGACATATTTCTACCAACTACGTATATTCTACGCAATTTCCAAACGTGGTCAAAATTCTGTCAAATAACTCAAGTTAAAAATTGCAGAAAAAATGGCACACTGTACTTCCACAGTCATCTCCGCAAATTACCACTTGTCAACCAAAGCATGATCACCTGTGTTAAAGAATTTTTAATAAACTTTACGAAAAGGCTCTCCCCTTATTTTAATAGCCTGATTACCTGAAAAACATGTAAAATTTTCAGAACTGATGCAATAAAAATATGTAATTAATTATACGGATAGTTAGTGCGAAGCAAGCATGATAGCTTCTTAGTCGCGTGAAAGTCCCAATAACTAGTTTGATTTCTTCTCTCTACTTGTAAACATTTTATTACGGTGTAATTAGGGGGTTAGGTATAGCTTAGTTTTTCCTAGAAAAAATTTAGTCCCCTACCAGAGAGAAAAATAAAAGTTAGAAATAAATGTTCTATACGGAGCTTTGAAGTGGGAGCTGTACCTCGCTCCCTACCTAAACATTGAGGCAAGCTACGCCAATGGAATTACCGCGAAGTACAACACGTTTGCTATATACAAACGTTTTAGTGTAGACCACAATGAAGTAAACAATAAGAGTGGAGCCCAGTGGGCGTATTCCATTTATTTAAAATTGCACACTTTCACCAGCGATTAAAAACGCTAGAATGACAAAAATCTGCAACATAGTCTGTATTCGGGGTGGAGGGAGAATCACGGATCCCATGCAAGACCATGTACAAGGAAGGGGATTTGGGGGTTAAAACCACCTCCATTTGAACAATATTATTGGCTGTAAAATGAAATTTATTATGAGGAAAAAATTGTTAACCTCCCCTCCCCTTTTTAATCAAAACCCCTTCCCTTTTTGAAATTCTGTATATGGGTTGTGTCCCATGGGTCTTGCAATACGCGAAAGGAATGCAATTGAGACAATTATCTATTCCGTTAGAGTGCAGCAAAAGAACATTCGCCTATTTTCGTGTTTTTGGTGGGCAGGAATTCAAGTATTTTTGCAATTTAATTCTTAAGTCTATAAAATGTATTTTCCAGCTTAGTGTAACGAATGTCTAATATAACAAATGGGTATTATGGTCTTTAGGCACCCATGTAGATTTTTCAAAGGCGGACGCGAGCTGCTTCCACAATACAATATTTTATTTTTTTGTAAAAACCAACCTAAAAAAATGCAAATATTGCAGAGCGAGGTCCCTCCTCATCGTCTGTCTACAGGCACCCATAAATGTGACATGATGAACCATTAATATAATGAGGTAACACTAGGCAGACTAAGCAACAAATAGAAAAACAACGTATTTTTTCTTAAAAATGGCATTTTTCTATTTGTTATAATGAACTATTTATTTACAATATTTTAACATTTTTTAACGAATAAAAACAGTGTAACTGATTTCATTAGTAGCTAAATAAAGCTGTGTTAAGCGTCTTTGTTCTGCAATTGCTGTTCAATTCTCATATCATTAAGAGAAGTTAGTAAAATTAAAACTAGCGTTTCTTTATTTGTTTTCATGATAAGTTCAATAACTTAGTAGTTTAATTTACAGTTTTGAGCCAAATGTACGTTGTTAGAACTTGGACAGACATGGAAGTTTGTGAATGGGTCGTATTTTAAACATCACGTCAAATCCGAACGTTCTATTTTATACGGTTTTGTAAGAATACCTCGAGAGGTACGCAGTTGCGTAGATGAAGAGCTGCGGGAGCCAATCCGTAAATGTTTACTAAATGAGCAGAATTTCAATAGACATAATCTTCTCGTGAAAGGCTCCTGCCAATCAGTTTCACAACTGAAATTTACAAATGATAATCTTAACTAATACGGTAGAACCTGCCTATCTTATATCTCACGGGAGTGGGGAAAAAATTCGAGCTATAGAGGTTTTGAAATAAGCGGAGGTTTCTATGTATAAATATATAGGTTTGATTGAAGGTGGTGTATATTATTAACATATAATAACTAGTATAAATTTAAATAAAACGTTTTTAACAAACTCTAACAAAAGTAGTCCGCTAATAGTTTTTGATACCTGACATTCTTTAATTGGCCAATTTTCCTAAAGTTTCTACTTGCTTACGATTCATCCCTCTCCAAGCCCCTTATACGAAGTCCCTACTGAAAGGGCCAACGGGAGTTACGACCCGTCGACGCATTTCTGAGAAATTTGTGACCTGCACCTGTTACGTTCCCGTTCTATCACCCACGTGACATCGTGACTGTTGCTACGCAAGGGATGTTTCTCAACCGCCTTCGATTTTATAATTAATACTTCGGTCTATAATTCGAGATATGAAGGGTTGGAGAAAAATTATTCGAAATAATCGAGAAACACCTTGAATTTAAGTTGCAAATGCAAGAAAATTCACTAATTTCCAGATGCAGAGGTTTTCAACATAAACAGGTTCGGAATAGACAGGTTCTACTACATTTCATATGTAAATTTTAACATCAAGCTCCCTTATTTATTCCACGGTTGCTACCATATGACCTACACCTCGCTTCCAAATCCGTTGCAAAACTTCCAACTACTTAAATCATCCAGACTTTCGTTGAGTAGCTAAACTTAGACGTGTAACGTAATTCACTTGCTACACGTTTCCAAAAAGAATATAAAGAAGGCGACACAAACAGAACTAGCGTGAAAACTTGTATCACTTACTGAAAGTTCTTCCCGTTTCCTTACAACAAACAGCAAGGTGCAGTAGATCTTAAATCGTGAATTTCTTCTTCTTAGAAAGCTCGTTCTCCGTTTGATTGACAAGGGTGGATGCAGAGTTTCGGAAAGCGGTATTTTTCTCTCCCCTCGAAAAAGATCCCGCAAGAGAAGTAAAAAAATCCGGCTGCAGCGTCGCCTACATCGTCTCGGGAATAAGTTGCTCGGGCGGAACAAACCTTGTCTGTTGGTATATATGTACATAGAACGCCACTGTACTTTTTCTAACCTCAAGCGATGATATTTTAGCCTAAGTAGGCTTCCCGAAGATTCGTGCCCATGGAAATCTTGGTGGAACATGGGACAATAAACTACCAAGAAAACGAAGTTTCAAATTCTGCCGAATCCAGTTGATACGAGGAAACCTCGCTCGTTTTCATTGGGAGTATATATGTTATATATATAATTCATACATGTATATGCGGCCAAATCTGGTTAGCGCGAACCCTACGAGGGACGAAATATCTTTTGTATTGAATAGTTTGCGTTATCCGTAAAGGATGGGACCGTATTATTAAGTCATTTATTCCACCTCTGGTTAATACTACATGAATGTTTTGGCACTATTTTATGTCTTCTATTACTATTATAAAATCGCGGAGTCCATCTTGAGTTTGACGACTGGGGTATCCTTTAGGATAGGGTGATATTAACGAATATCAAGGCCAGAGATATAGGTATTTTCGGAGGATGTAGGTCAGGGGTCCTCAATCCGCGGCCCTCGGACCACGTCGTCTCATGAAAAAACATAAATTATTTCATACGAAAATAACTTTTATTGCTCCCACTGAGCCTTAAATCTATGTATTTTAATCCGTTTAGATTTTTACATTTCATAATAGATACTTTAAAACGCTGGAGAATTAAAGTAATACGTGACGTGGTCTTTCCTCAATTGTGTTTTACTTTAGTTTTCTAGCGTATGTAGGCACTAGGTGTAGTTTTATCGATTTGCAGTGCAACAGTGATTTAAAAAAAACAACAATTTAGGACATTGGATCCTATTTTAAATATGTCGATAAGAATATCTTCTCAACCACCTGATTGCATGCTCCGAAAATGTTACTATTCGCGATCACTCACATCTGCGCATAGGCGTGCGCAGAAAGTTCATAAGGGGGGATTGCCTTACAAAGTGGGTTGCTATAGAGCCACAATTCCAAATATATACAAATTTCATTGCGATGGGGGTTACAACCCCAATTATCTCCCCTCCCGTGTGCGTACGCCAGTGCGTCTGAGAACAGGGCTATTTATTTTTCAAAGATGAAATTGGCAAAATTAAAAGTTAGGACCAGAATAACTGACGTCCACCTTGGAAACACTCTTAGGATTGCAATATCAAAAATAAGACCGGATATTGACAGGATTGTTAAAAATAAGCAGTGCCAAAAATCTCATAACACGTTTTATTTTTGTTTTCGCCTCACGTATATTAATAACTAAAAGCAGTGTAAATATTTTATCCATACGTATTTTACATTGTTAGTATATATATATATCATCATCATCATCATATTCAACCATTATCTATCCACTGCTGGATGAAGGTCTCTCCAAATGCTTTCCACACAAGTCTATCCTGAGCAATTCGCTTCCACGTCACCCCAACCTGTTTTCTTATTTCATCCACCCATCTAGTTTGAGGACGTTTTCTAGGTCTTCGGTGAT
>QLNU02015360.1:128180969-128195378 GCA_006491805.2 Dysdera silvatica
GTGCCTTCAAGCCGATTACAATAATATACGGTGCATCCTCTGTTTTTATAGCCAAGTGAAATAATATCTGTGCTGCAATTGCCTACGACCAATCAGCAGTGAAGTGTATCAGCAAAGTATATAGAAGTTCGTACTGTTATTCTTTATGATTATTCCATAATTAATCATTCATACTTATGATAGTTTATATATAAACTTTAAAAAGACCGGAAAGTACTGACGAGCATATTTTTGGGTCGGGCCTTGTCTTATAAAAAAAAAAAAAACTCTGAGAATAAGATTCTTGATTGAAAGAAAAATACTATGAATGAAAAAAAAACCGGCCAAGAGTTCAATAACAGAGTATAAAACGCTAAATTTTTTTTTTGCCTTGCATTAATTGAGCAACGATTTGGCAAGAGATTGTTTTCATCTGTCCCATGACTGCATTTTTTTTTCATTTCATCACACTGAGAGTTTGGTAGAGTAATATTCCTTTTCATCAGGGACCGTTTGTCCACTTTGATTACCACGGATCATGCTTGTACGACAGAGAGTCTTGTTCACTATCATCTGCAATGACAGCTCATTTCTTAATGATCCGACTCTTCCCACAGGTTCCAAAAACCAAAATGCATCTGTACGAAAAATAAGAATGAAAATTCCGGACCTTTTTTCCACCATGTTGAAATATTTTGGTACTATGCAATCCGTTTTGAGCTGAGTTTTTTCACTTCATGCTTGGCTAGCGCTAAACACACCTTAGCAATCTGACACAGAATACGAAAGTTTCTTTTTTTATGTGTGTTGAGTCATTCAACCAAACAGTCCACCACGAATATTGGTTAAATAGGGAATCGCCGTTTTCAACAGATTTCTCTTCTAAGAATCCCCCCTCTCTCCCCCCCCCCTCACAAGTACAAGCACTCTTTGTTTCAACTTTTCTCACTTGGCCCAACTCCTGCATGCTCCCCTCTTCCACCCTTTTTGCTCAGATGTTATCAGACAGAACTGCTGAAAACAACGAAACAATTGAAAGATATTTTTCCACTCTTTTTTTTTTTTTTTCTTTCTTGCTTTTTTTTCCCTCTGTTCTTTCTTGAACAGTTACAACAGTTATGAGCAGTATCTAGTCGTTAAGTCTGTACTGTCGTTTAACGATGATTTAAACGGTTGTTAAATAAATTGTAACGTTTACATTCCCTCGTTCTTGCTCAGTGAAATGAATG
This sequence comes from Dysdera silvatica, assembly GCA_006491805.2. Lineage (NCBI taxonomy): Eukaryota > Metazoa > Arthropoda > Arachnida > Araneae > Dysderidae > Dysdera > Dysdera silvatica. The sequence goes on from QLNU02015360.1 coordinate 128,182,178, forward strand.
TAGTATGATGAGTAATAAGTGTTCGGGGGAAAAAACAGAATCATACAAAGAAGTGAACACAAACAAATAAAGAGCATGTATTATTAATATTCGTTCTACTCCAATAGATAACATAAAGGTATAAGTTAATTTCGAAAATTTGGAAATTCATATTCATAGCACCTTTTCAGCGTGATCACGCTTTTTCTTAGATTATGCTGATAAACAAATACCGAATTTGTTACTAGTGTTATGCAATAGTGTAGTTTACTCACCTTACTCGATTTTACATCAGGTAATAGACATTAAAACCTCCGAGCGCGTGATATTTTGGTCTTGGAACCCGAATTGTAATCGGGGTTGCTGGAAATCATAGTGATAAGTCAGCCCAGATTTTCTTTGAATTTGCATTCATTCATTAATTCAATCAGCCATTTTTTTTATAAACAGTACAATAACGGATAGCATCTTTTGTTTGATGCTATCCGTTGCATCCGATTGCTATCCGATGCATGTCAATGCGCAAACTTTAGTTTGATTTTAAGCAACAAGGTTAGATGGCAGAAGGAAAAACATGAGAAACACGTTGTTTTTTTTATGAAATTCATGCCTTAATTATTATGATTCGTAACACCCCAATTAAGTTCAAATATGGAATTAGGAAATGTATTATTTATAAATATAGACAAAAAAGGAAAAATTAGTATGTATTTTTTATAGTGAATAAGTGTCTAGACTTTAATTTATTGTATGGAATCAGTAGAATGATTTATTTAGGTTTTAGTAATACATTATTACTTAAATTTAGTAGATACCTAGATTTTAATTTATTATTAAAGTTGGGTATCTGGATTTTAATATATTACTTAAATTATTAAGTGTTTAAACTTTAATATAATATTTAAAGTTATTAGGGATTAAACCTTAATGATGTATTACTTAAACTTATTAACCCTCTAACTGCTCGATTTTTTTTATCAAAATCGCTTTAAAAATTTCATATTTTTTTATTATATATTTCAAATCTACATGTAATTGAGAGTTAAAATATGTAGCACATTTTTGTAACCAAAGATGATGAGAGATGAAAGATGGAAAAATTTCATACCCGCGAAAATCGCTTGAAAAGAAAATTTTGTTACTTTCATGTTGCCCGTGGAAATCGCGGGATAAGCAGTTAGAGGGTTAACTCTATCAGGACTTTAATCGATTATTAAAGTTAGTGCCTATATATGGACTTTAACGTATCACTTACAGTTAATATATACTTATAAAGCTGTTTAACGATATAAAAAATGTAAAGACAGCAGTGGAAAGATTGTAAAAATTAACCCATATTCAAATAACATCTTATTTTACATTTATATGTACTGTTTTTATATATAATAAAAGTAGACAATTTTTCTGAAATAATTCTCAACTTTACAAATTAATTTGAAATATTTAACAATTTAAATACGTTTGGAAAATAAACTAGCTTCTGCTTAGAGTTTGTAAATATTATATTAAAGCAATTCTCAGAAATTTTGAAACTTTCTTATGTATTTTTATCATCCTATTGGTTAAATTTATTTCTTTAAATAATATGAAGGTTTACAAATAGAAAAATTGAAAAATTAAAATGTACAAATAACCAAATATATAAAAGTCCATAAATATAAAAAATTCTATCACGTAAAGGTCAACATTATAATATTATTAAAAAATCTGCCAACAGTATGTGTAGAATTGACAACATTTTGCTTTAGTAAAACTTACAAAAATACATAATTTTATATATTATTATATAAAATAATTTTATGTAGTATTTTATAAATAATATGAAATGAGCGAATCATTTCTTGCAAAATTTAGAAATAAAATAGTTACCGTTGGTGTTAACACCAGATATACAAATTATTATGTAGTTGTATGCAAAAAAAATAACTTATACGTATTAAAGGGAATATTTAAATTAATACATTTATATTTCGACAATTGGGAAGGGTTAGAACTGGTAAAACCAATATTATTCATTGGAATATTGGCGTAAAATTTTTAAATGTACTAAAAGAAAGCAGACCAGTGTATATTGGCATATTTACAATGTTAGAATGGGTAAATTCTGTTATCTTGTAATTGAAATAAAGGTATTTGCTTTAACTTGTAAATCAGTTATTATGAATTATTTGTAAATCAGTTATTATGAATTATTTGTAAATCATTATTTTTAAAAGATGCACTTGATTGTGATTAAAGGCAATGTATTACATGATACATAACAATTATTAAGACATGTATTAAAAGTCACAAGAATGTGAAATAACGTCAGTCTGTGAAATTGATATTAGTGAGAATCAATCTCTAACTTTATTTTACATCTCAAGACTTACCGTAAAGTTTTCAAAGATGGGATGTCTGTCTTAAATTGACCATATTATCATTTACTAACCATGTTATACCTTCCCATGTTTTTCATCGATACATTTCTGATATTCCACATGTGAATCAGCCACCTCTCGGTACTTCCAGCACCAATTCATTTCAAATGACTTGTAATCGATGCGAAGGGGGCGGATGCAAGTACTTAGGCGACATTCCAACATGTATAATTTCCCATTTCATACTTTTAATATGTACTTTGGCTTGTCTTCTAAGACTTCTCACTCCAGTCTACTCCAAATTATTTGTAATAGAGAAAAAAGTGACGAATTCAAATACCAAGAGGACACATTTCAGCACATGCAACTCCCTACTCCATCGTATTCAGAAAAAACGTAAACACAGCATACAAGTCTGCATAACCTCTCTCCAGTTCCTCTCTTCCTCTTTAGCTCACTTAAAAAAGTACCGCTCATCAAACATTAATCCAATTCTTCAAACATCGCATACCTCTAACGAATATTCAGAAAAAATGAAGCAGTGACAGTTGAAGAATCTAAACTTGGCAGAGAAAGATAGTATCTTTAGAACATAATGGATACCCCTCATACTACACGCCATTTTTTTTTCAGCACAGATCCTCTTTTTCCATATCTAAGAATTTGGATAGGAGCCACCAATTCGCGGCACCTTTGTTGTCTTCCCTTGTTAAAAAAGGTCTAGGGCCTAGTTGGCTCAACAAAGCCGAACTTGTAAGTCGGTTGTATTCTTACAGAGTTGTCAGCTGCAGCAGATTCGTGAGATAGTGGGAATTTTCTCTCTCTACAGAAGTCAACCAACCGTGCTCTCGAATGTTTAGTCAGTGTTACCTAAGCGTAGGGGGCTTGAAGATCGAGTGAAAACTCTGAATTGTAATCAATTTGAAATGCTGCCACATAGTTTTTTTTATAAAGAACATTATAAAATCGACCTCAAAGCTACAGTTATTTTAGCAGTTATTGTTTATGCAAGGACAAGTAAAAGATTTTTAAGCAGTATGGATGCATTTAGGCAACCAATATATATGTATATATATAGTAAATTAATAATAAGGAAAATATGAAATAACATAAAAATAAATTTATATATATACATACTTATATATTAAAGGAATTAAAAAATTAAATAAATTAAATGAAAAGAAATATAAGTAATTAATAAAATTAAATTAAAAGAAGCATAAGCAATTCATAAAAGGTGACTGCGCAAAAGCTGCAATTGCATTTTTTATGATGAAAATAGTATTTTTAGAAATGTAATTAAATTATATAAAATTGAAATGACAGGAAATTGACAGAAATAGAGATAGCAGAAACACAGTAAAAACATTAAAAATAAAAAATAAAAACAGAATAACAATAAATTAGCAAAAATATTTTCACTACCAATAAGTTTAGCAACTTCATAGGAAATACAAAAATAGAGTCAGTAAGTAAAAACAAGCAATTTGAGATAAGAAACGGAGATAATTTGACGAAAATATCATAACAAATGGAAAATGAAAAACGGGATTCCACGTGTAGGAACTTTTTCAAGGGAGGCTCCAAGCACGTGGTCCTTCAGCAATGGAATGTTTCTGTATGGAAAATAGCTTAAGCTAAAAAAATTCCACGCCTCACGACATTTCAGGAGCAAAAAACGAGCCGAATTAAAACGAATAAAATTTATGAAAATGATAAAAAATTGGGGGATATACATTGGGATGCAGACGGAATAACGATACAGCGAACAAGGTGTGAACAAAGTTAGGCTTAAACAGAAAAGAACGGAGGGGAGGGCAACACGGAAGCAGAGTTGCCAGCCTAAAGCTAAGGAAGCCAAAAGCGTTAGGAAAGCCTCCAAAATGGACAGATTTCAGAGCAATCTTTTTGTGTTTTTGAACCTATTAAAAAAATAAACAATAAAACGTTCCGGTACTAGATTGTATTTTAATTTGCATTCGAGCAATTTAATAGCTTCTAAAAGGCTTAAGTCTTCAAGGCAAATTCTGTGGATTCTTTTTAATTGAGAAATAATAATATTGCGTTGAACTTTGATGCTTATATTAGATTCGAAACTTAACAACGTAATCACTTTGAACGGGAAATCCATTCTTTTGTCATAGATGCAAGTCCTTGCACCGGAATCTTTAACCAGTTCTATATGGAGATCTAAAAAATTAACGTAATTTCCATTGTTTGTCTTCTTCAGTTTGAGATCTTTAGGATAGATGACATTGGCCAATTCATGGAAATCTGGACGGTCGAAAACAATAATATCATCTATATACCTGTTTTTATTGCCCAGCACAAGAGGTTGAATTTACCTATTGGACGTTTCAATTTCCGCACCTTTTCATCAATGTAAAATTCCATAAAAAGCCTGTTGGTTTTAAATTTATTACTTGCAGATCTTCGGCTTATAATAAATCTACTGTCGGTGCATTTCAATGTATCCTCAAGCGCATTCTACCTAAGAGAAAATCGGAAAAGGATTCCTTCAATATCTACAATCGCTGAGAAGTTTTAAATTAGAATTAACTCCTGTAACATACGGTATATAGATACATATGATTTTGAGCATCTGTTTAAAAGTTTGCCGCTGGACCATATGGATGAACTGCGGGACTTTTTCTTTTTGAATTATAGTGATGTAATTAATCTTGACAACTATATGTATCAATAAAAGTCGCTGGATTAATCTATTTAACTACAATCTGCATGACAACGTGCTTTTTAATGGTTCTTGAAAAAGATTAAAGAAATCCCTGTGGATTGCTCCTTCTCTACCTCCCTCTCTAATATTTTTTTGCACTTTCATCAGCAAAAACAGAAGCATTTGGATGTTACAGCCTTTAGGTATATGGATGACATTATTTTTTTCGACCGTCCAGATTTCCATGAATTGACCAATGTCATCTATCCTAAAGGTCTCAAACTGAAGAAGACAAACAATGGAAATTACGTTAATTTTTTAGATCTCCGTATAAACTGGTTAAAGATTCCGGTGCAAGGACTTGCATCTATGACAAAAGAATGGATTTCCCGTTCAAAGTGATTACGTTGTCTAGATTTGAATCTAATGTAATCATCAAAGTTCAAGGCAATAGTATTATTTCTCAATTAAAAAGAACCCACAGAATTTGAAGACTCAAGCGTTTTAGAAGCTATTAAATTGCTTGAATGCAGACTGAAAGGCAATCTAATACCGGAACGTTTTATTGCTTATTTTTTTTAATAGGTTCAACAAGCAAAAAAATTGCTCTGAAATCTCTCTATTTTGGAGGCTTTCGGCTCCCTAAGCTTTAGGCTGGCAACTCTGCTGCCTTGTTGCCCTCCCTTCCGCTCTCTTCCGTTTAAGCCTAACTTTATACAATAATTTTTTTGCCACCCACGTATTAATTACAGCTCAAACTAGAGCTTATTCGTTTTTGGAGAAAAAGAGACGCTTTCCCCATCCTGGATTCGAACCAGGGTCCCTCCGTAAAAAACTCACAAAATTCTCGCCCCGGAGGCTTTCTTGTGTTGACCATATTTGGCAATTGTGTTATCCCTGTGGAGGGTAATAATACCTTAACAAGCCTAACTTTGTTCACGCCTTGTTCGCTGTATCATTATTCCGTCTGCATACCAATATAAGTCACCCAATTTTTATAATTTTCATGAATTTTATTCGTTTTAATTCGGCTCGTTTTTCATTCTTGGAATGTCGGGAGGCGTGGAATTTATTTAGCTTAAGCTACTCTCCATACAAAAGCGTTCCATTGCTTCGGGACCACGTGTTTCGTGCCTCCCTTGAAAAAGTTCCTACACGTGGTGTCCCTTTTTTCATTTTCCATTTATTATGCTATTTTCGTCAAATTCTCTCCGTTTCCTCTCTCAAATTGTTGGTTTTTAATCACTTACTGTATTTTTGTGTTTCCTATGAAGTTGTTAAACTTATTGGCAGTAAAAATTTTTGCTAATTTTATGTTATTCTGTTGGTTTTTACTGTGTTTCTGCTATCTCCATTTCTGTCAATTTCCTGTCATTTCAATTTTACATAACTTTCGTATATTTTTAAAAATACTGCATCCATCCATCCACCCACCCGCCCACTCACTGGTGTGAAAAAAGTAAGGACGGGGCAGTTTTTCGCATGTAACGTCGCACACCAATGTCTCAAATGGGTACAAAGCAGACCATAACATCGTTGAGATGTAAGGAAAAGGTGAACAATACTGACCAAGAAAGGAATCCAAAGGATACAAAGGACTTTTATTCAAAAGTGGGCTTTCAGCACAGGAGGACAGAAGACAGAAATGTCCATGTTACAAGCAGCAGGCAAGAAAAACATAGTTTTCAGTAGGGGATATGATAACCCCTGATTGCGATGCAGGATGTGCACCATCTGTTCATGTTCAGTAAGAGGTTGTCGACAAGCTCTTGAGGCATCATGGCCCATTCCTCTTGTAGTGCAAATCGCAGCTTCGGAATCGTTGATGGTGGATCGTAACGTGCTGCCAGGCATCTCCCGAGAACATTCCACACGTGTTCTATTAGATTCAGGTCCGGAGACCGTGCGGGCCATTCCATACGATGAATATCTTCACTCTCTGACAGCTCAGCGACAGCAGCTGTACGATTAGGTGTGGAGTTGTCATCCATGAAAAGGAATTCAGGGCCCACAGCACCCCGGAAAAGATGGACATAAGGCAGGAGAACTTCGGTACACTAGTGGTCACCAGTGACTGAACCCTCTTGGAAGATGTGGAACTTCGTACGGCCATCAAGCATTATGTCCCCCCGAATGAGAACTCCGCCACCTCCAAACCGGTCCTTTTCGACGACTTTGGAGGGGTACTTGCATGTTCCTCGTTCTCTCCAGATGTATAGACATCCAGAATCGCTAATGAGACTAAATCGGCCCTCATTCGTAAACAGATCTCGACCTCATTGTTGAACTCCCTAGTCATTGTGTTCCTGGCATCAAAGATGGACGGATGTTCCTGCTCAGACGTCGCTGGTCTCGATTATTCAGCAGACGTGGACAGCCACTGCGTTGTTCCTTGTGAGAGATAATGCCTTCCATGAGGTACTCTCGATACACCTTTGACAATGTGGAGCGAGGAATCTTAACGATTGCAACGATTTCTGAAATGCTATGTCCCATTGTCGAGCTCCACCAACCATTCCACGTTCAAACTCTGTTAACTCTCGTCGGGTAGTCATTTTCACATTATTCAATGTTTTACAAGACATTAAATGCAAATAGTTTTCATCTGCAAGGGCGATGGTAGAAGTATTACTTGATAAATCACTTGCAAAGAAAAGAAAGTTTCCGTGCGTTTCAGACACCGCACAACTTTGCTAATCTGTGCGTTGTGAAATTTTATATTCGTTCGCAGTGAAGAGTTTAACTGTCCGTAGCACAATAAGCAGAACATTTCATCGACAACGAAAAGGTTGTGGGATCATATCTCATCGGACGCACGAAAACTTTCTTTTTTCTGCGAGTGATTCATCAAGTTGTACAAGTCAGTCAAGAGTCCAATAGACAGCTCTGACAACCACTCGACTCTTTATACCCTTTTAGCGCGATGCGGGAGCGCAAATTTGAATACTACTATGCCATGATTTTGGTACTTCAGTGTATATATATATGTGTGTGTGTGTGTGTGTGTGTGTGTGTCTGATCTAAACAATCGCCGATTTGAAAGAGCCTGGGTAGCGGTCACTCCCTAGGAGGGTGACATAACGAATCCCGCCTTAGCGTAGGACTTCAGTTGTGATGACCGAAGTGGGGAACCCTCGTTAAACTGTTGGTGCAGCTTGCCAACACGTCCGGCCAACGTGATAAGCTTAAGGCCAATTCCTCTGTATTTCTTTCACTAGACTCGCATATGTGTGATAAGAGAGAGACCTCCATCCTTCAGTGGATTGAAAATGGTTGTTGGTGATGATATATAAACTTACGATAGACTCTCGTTATAACAACCTTCACTTCAGGGTCGCTATATTAAATGATCGTTATATCGACACAGTCCACTTCCGATTTCACACCTATAGGAGAACTAGCGGAGATTTCTCAGTCGGCCATTATATCGCAGTGAGACGCTAAAACGAGAGTAGCTATAAGGCGTCTATTCTATGTACTAGAATATATTTCTAGGCGGGGTGGGCTAACGTGAAAACAAAATACAGAAAGAACATATTCACAGAAGGAGGTTAATTACGCAGATGGATATAATATAACATATATTCTGTAGTTAAAACTCTCATTGCTCTTAAAATTTGCAATGGGTCGAGTGTGATGGTGAAATTCGAATTATAATTCAAATTTAAGCGCTTGTTTTCCAGTACAGTAGGAGCTATTTTAATTACATAAGTTAGTTTAGATATAAGAATTTAGAGCGCTTGCACTTCAATTATAGACAATATTCTTCTTAGAGAGGCAGATAGAGTTGCCATCCAGTGATGTAGGCAACGGCAAATACATCTTTATGGCTTTAACCTCATGCATCTAGTACAGCTTTTAGCTTAAAATACACGAATTAATTAACACTAAAGAAAGGACATAAACAACATATTTTCCATTAGATATATTATTAGTGTGTCATAGAAAATCACAATTTTAAGATAAGAACCTATCTTTTATCATCAAGTCTTAATGAACACGTATTAATAGTAATCTCAAGCATAAAGGTTAAAATATATATTTTAGATATATACATTAACTTTTGTTATTTAATATATAAATCAGAAATAATAATAATAATAATAGTGCAGTAACATGATGCTACATAAATATTTGACTTTAGAATCTATTTTTCTTCATGACAGTTTTAGTAGGATACTTAAAAAACGGCAATGTCATTCAGTTGAATGACAATGACTAAATGTGAAATATCTCTTCAAACTCTCTCATCTATCGTTGCGTCTATCTTTGAGACTTCCGATGAAACTCAAATGACGCGTGTTTTACTTATGTCTTTACAATGGGTAGGTTACATGCTTTTTTCGAGTCGTTGCAGAGATTAGACCATTAATTTTCTTCAAATGCCCTATGCGAGTATAACTTGATCACCTAAAGACGGGTGCATGTAATTGTGCTACCAACGCGACTGCTTCCCTCATCTCTCCCAGTTAAATAAAGCATCTGCTTTGACTCGCGCAACAGAGAGCAACATTGTCTCCGTCGTCATTGTATCCCTTGCTCGCTGCGTCAGCTTTTCCAACATTGATTCCCTGCACCGATGCCTTCTTGTTTCTCTCCTCACTTCAAAGTTACAAGAAAATTATTCCGTGCCGACCTCCAGGACGAGACAAATTAGTACTACTGCAAACGTGTTGGAAAAAATGTCTCTGCTACTTCATTCCCAAGTAATAACGCAGACTCAGCGAGAGGATGCATCTCTCAAAGCTCTCGACGAATTCCTCAAGGGGAATTGTTTTTCAATCGTAGACATTTCGTTTATCTTTCCAATGACATGGCTTGTGAACCGTCTCCTTAGCATTATTTGCTCCTTTGTTTTTACGTTGAGTATTTATCTTGTTCATTGGCTTAACAGGTTAAGCTTAATCCAAAATTTTTGCAGGGGGCGAGTTTTATTCCCACTTCAAGGTGATCAAGAAATTCGAATCGTTATAAACAAGTTTTTACGTATTTATTAAGATATGTGTTGACCTTAGATTTCAGATTTAATTGTCCGATTTATTTATTCTGTAAACGTTAAAGATTTAAGAGTTCTTTAGAAATCTCAAAAATTTTTGAAACACTTTTTTTTTTTCAAAGACAGTAATAAAATCTCAGAAATCACAGTGAGAACGACAAAATACAAATTAGAAAAACTGTATGGAATAAAAAGTTACTGAAATTTTTTGGCGCAGTTAATTTATAAAACGTTCCAATAAAAACGCTGCGACTAGGTATTTGGATTGCACGTGGCTATCTTCATCAGAGCATGGCGACTTCTCTTTATGCCTGTGAAGCTGGTCGGAATCTAGCCGATCGAAAAAAAACGACGTTTTTATTGCAACGTTTTATAAATTAACTGCATCGATACATTTTGCGCAACCTTTTCTTCCCTTTGATAATGCAGTGTGTCGCCAATAAATTGATTAAAAAAACTGACATGACATAGATTTTTAAATGATTTCTTAAGGTTGCACATCCTTTAATTGTAAAACAACTTCGAAATTGTAAGTTTAGCCTGTTTTTTCGCTTTTCTCATAATACCATTCCCCGACTTTATAAAGATTGGGTAGTTTTAGACGATGATGTGCTTACACAAAATATTCATAAGTTATAGAGCGATGAAATGCAGGTTCAAGCTTAACTGTTTTAAATTGTAAAGTCAGTCTGTTTGACATTGGAATTCTGCTGACTAAGTGAGTATGAAAAATTCATTTTTAAGCACTGGAATTACCACTGGGTATAAGAGTCATTGATTATAATACGATATGAAGGTAAGTTTATTTTGCTTTTGCGATGTTTTGGAGTTCATTCTATTTAGGTTAGTTACTATTACATGTCCAAGGACTATCGTAAGCACTTCGGAGGTTGTTCGGAACTCAGTGAATAATTTTAATTGGTCAGGTTCACCACATTTAAGAGAAATTCTCTTCGTCGGAAAAGCAAAGATATGGTTTGACATAACTACTTGCGAAGTTTGTGCATCTGACTTAGCATCTGCCATCAGAGGACACCCAATGGCATTGGAAAAGATTTTCCGACAAAGGTAAGTTTCTGTTCTATACACTTTTTCTTAGCTTTTAATATGACATAATAATGCGCAATCTCAATCGGCCTAATTCCTTAACCCACTAGAAAGAATCGGAAATCATGGTAGGAATATAGCTTTAGAAATTCTAATGTTTCATAAGATGTATATCACATTATGAAGCTATTGTTTTATGAGAGTTATATAGCAATCTGCACATATTGTTTCTCTGAATATGTGGTTTACGTTAGGCATTTATGGCCGTTAATTCTTTTTTAGTGGATGACCAATGGATTCTGAATACGGCCGGAGAACTTTCTTTCATGGATTGTGCGCCCCAACCCAGTCTCCGGCAACGGTACACAAATTTCTGGGATGATGATCGTTATGCTGCTGATACTCTTCAACATCAGACCTTTGAAATGTCCAATTACTGGCAGAACAATGCCATATCAGTGTCCTAAAGGGGCGTAACGGCAGATCATCAATGACATTTCAGTGTCCTAAAGGGGCGTAACGGCAGATCATCAATGCCATTTCAGTGTCCTAAAGAGGCATAACGGCAAACCATCAATGCCATTTCAGTGTCCTAAAGGGGCATAACGGCAGACCATCAATGCCATTTCAGTGCTCTGAGGTGAAGTAATGGCAGAACAACAATAATGTTCGAGTGCTGTAAGATGGTATAATGGAATCATGCAGAGGCTTTAATCATAAGTGGTTCAAATCCAACATCATCGAAGTGGTAGTGCAAGAAGGAAAGAATTATGAAAAATGAAAGAAGTTGTAACGTAGAAAGTCACGACTCCTTTGTCCGAAATCTCGTGAGATGAAACCAGCATAGGACATATTCAATTATATACAAAGAATTGCGACCAATTCTACACGAAAATGTATGAGAACTAATTCGACGAGTTCTACTTTAAAAAATATACATTGCAATTGTTGAAAATAGAAGATCGTGTATTGTACTTAGAATAAACATTATTTTCTCCCATGGTCTTTTTCAATAACTCATGGCTTCTCGAAAAACTAGGAGCAATTTTGGCATATTATTTACTATAAAGTAAGTCAAAAGTAGCTACTTTAGGGTCCATAGTCCATCGTACTGAATTTGTGAAGTACGTCGCACAGAAGTAAGTGATGATCACGTTTGCCCTGTATAGACGATGTATATTTGAATGAATGTTTCAATCTGGAGTAAATGTGTGACACATGTGAACTATTATAACAGTAAGTACATTTCTTCTTTAAAAAAAATGAATCACAGTGACTTTGTATTTTTGTTAAATTTTAGTGCTTTAATAATCCCATTATAAAAGGTTGGAACTATACGAGGTATCCTCAAAAGTATCCACAAAAAGAGTAAATTTCAAACAAATTTCCTTATTATGTAATAATAGTTATATTTTTGCTTAAAATACAAGTACATGCGATATATGCAATTGTTCTCGTAATCTTCGTGTTTTAATTTAGGCCCATAATTCAGGTTGTATATGCGTGAGTGTAATTTAGCAACAACGTACCGCATCAAAAATGTCAAATTTAGTGATTTTTGGGAAACATTTTACAATTTTTATTAAAATTATCACGGAAAATGAACCGAGCACGGGCGAATAAATTTAAAAGGACTAGATCTGTATATAGGGACACACTTGCGGCACACTTGCGGCACATGTGCAATAAATTGAATTAAGTTTTGAGTGATAGGGGGTTATAGTTTGTAGTGTAATTAATGATAACAGCGTACAAAGGTTGACCAGGGATTGCCATTACTAGTCAAATTTTGACACTGGTTGGAATATACGAAACACAAAAGGAGGTAAAAACATGAACCATCTGCACGGATATTTTTGCAGGTAGTATGCAAGGTGTCCCAAGAACACTGACCGCAGATTTAATTCCTTAAATATTGAACATAGACAACGGTATTAAATTGAAAAGTGGCGTAGAAAAGGTGCAAAATTCTATTAAGTCAAAATGTAAATTGCAGAGGATCGTTTTTTGAAGAAACACAACATTTAAATTTTTATATGATCTCTGTACACAAAAATTTCCAATAAGTTAAATGTGCCCCATACTCCAATAGGCTAATATACAAAATTTCAGCATTCTAGTGGAAAAAGAACCAGAGATATGAAA
>QLNU02015360.1:128195478-128207969 GCA_006491805.2 Dysdera silvatica
AATACACTCCCACATTACTACCTCATTTGGCACCTCTTTAAGCTTTTAATATGAGGCAACTGCATCTTTCGTCACACACTAGGCCCAGCCTGGACGTTCAGCGACTACTGGAAGAGGAGGGACGTCGTTCTTGGTGTTGAAACGTCTATCACCGACTAATTATATTCATTGTATTTATACCGACGACTCCTGGACTTCTCAGAGAGCATGACTTCGTAGCACTATTTGGCTTTCAGAGCATTCGTTCTTAATTATAATTTTCATTGGATCTTAGCTTGTACTAACGGATTTTGCAATACTAAACAAAACTGAATTTTTTAAATACTTTCCGTGTTTATTAAAGGAATTTTGATTTGAATATTATTGTTGCTAACTTTTGTTCACATCTTTACTTTTCTCAACTTGAATTAATGCAAAACGTTGTCTACCTATAGCCCCAAGTTCTAGGGAGGGCTAGAGAGTTCTCTTCTCAAGCTTGGTGCCGGGTATATAGCATTCAATCGTAATTTACGACCTTTTAGTGTAGAGGTTTAGCCTCTCCTAGTTACTCCAGCATGACAGTATTTCGACATCAGCACCCTAGTGGTCCAATTGGTATAATCAATTCTTTATGACTCGCTAGGTTTGGATTCGACCCCAAGTAAGCTTTGTAGTACGCAAAGGTATTGTGGGGTGATGTGAATCGCCTGTATAGCACCCCTATAGAGGAAAGACTAACAATGTTTCGCCTTCGACTGGTAGTAAAAAATTGCCAGACGCAAGATTAAACAGCTGTCAATGGGGGGTGGGGGTAGAAAAAATATATCTCGGCATACGACGATAAGATGATTATATTTATGCTATCTTCATTTTTGTAAATTTTTAGCAACATTTTTACAATAATCCCGCATTAGAATGAGGTTTCATAATTTATTTATTCATTTTATGACACTTAACTGGCTAGGCGTTCCATGCAGAAAATTTCTCCTGCCGTCGACAACTGTAGGACGGATTGTTTACTCATTAAAATTTTGAATTTACAAAAGCGGGAGATTATGAGTATGTTTAAATTCACGCTGGTGTAAAAGGAACAGACGATTAGGGTCTTAAGCTTCTGCTGGTAGAAAAGTAGCAGACTATTCTTGGGTAGAGCTTTCGAATATACTGTAGCCTACTGGTAGAGGTCGGACGTCGTCAGAAAACGAGCACTAAACATTTCTCCACTTCAAGTTACGCGATGTAGCAACGTTTCTTCCATGATGCGGAAGTTTTACATATGGTAGTAGCATACATCAGCATATATAGCAGTATATTGTGGATTTTATTGTAAAAAAACTATACAAGCAGTTAAATTGTGAAGAATGTATCGATATTTTAGAAACTAATAATGGTAAATATAATCTTATGAATCGCGTAAAAGTGTTTGTGGAAAGTTGAAAGTTGAATCTAACGATGTTGTAACTACTGTAAAATTGCTGAAACTTCTTTTCGCATGACATAAAGTTCAGGCAAATTACAGAAGTACAACATAATACAAACTTTAATTATTCATTCCCTAAACAATATGCAACCTTCCATTTTTAATTCACATTTTATGTACACATTGTTGTGATCAAGGATCGGTGGAAAATCATGGAATATATTTAATTAAATGCATATTACACCACTATTTTGCCATTCGATTACATCATGTTGGAAACTCAATTGCCTTAGAACTACAAAAAAGTAAATTAAGAAGCACCAACACAACTATTATTTTTCAAGGGCATTAAATGAAAGTAGAAAAATTAATACCATCCCCTACGCCAACTATTTTTGTCTTTTTTTAACCATTATTTATACTGGTGTGTGTCTTGTAATTCATTGTGACAATTACAATAATAATTCTTACTATTCCTTTTGTACTACTATTTATACATTTAGGTATTATGTAGTCTTTAAACAAAATTTTTTCGGCCTATATCCTGTTTGTTACCAATTGAAAATGATATTTACATTGTTTTCAACAAAATTAAAATTTCTTTAATTGTTTTTCAGTGCTTTTATATAATGGATATTTATTTGAATTGAAATTTATATCGAATACAGCCTAAATATGAGTTGAAAACTATTTTTGTGTGCATTGCCCTATCCACAGATACCCTTACGGCACAGAATGACCTCTACTATCCTTGCGCCATAAAAATCTAACCAACCAGAAACTCTCTCATTCCTTTTATCAGTCTATTTTCTTTTAATTTCGAAAACTTTTTTTAGCTTCAAAATGTTCATGATTTTATACTATAAAATGTTGTTTTGCTAGCCATTCGTATGGGATATTTTATGGATGACTTAGAAAATCACTAAATTTTGTTTTCTGGAGCTAAGAATTGCTGGTCACTTTGCTGCGTATAACCTGGTGTTTATTTTCTCTCTTTTCAATGTTTGAGTGATAATATCTTATTATTGTAAGGAGAATGTTTTGCCATGATTGAAAGCAAATTAAAAAAAAAAATAGTGTAAGGGGAAGACCTTTCAATTTATTTTATATTTTTCGTTTACTTTTTAAATCATTTGGCTTAGTCCTTGTTTATAACCTTTGCATTTGTTACAATTAATCAATGTTCCACTCAATAAGATGTTTTTACACTTTATGCTTTGAAATTGCTTTGTATATTGCTGATGTATGTGAATATAATAGCCCCACCACAATAAAGATTGATTTTTGTATTCATAGTAATATTTAATCAATACACTTCTTTCACATTCCTTGCTCAATGGCTTTCTATCTATAACAGAGAGAACAGAGAAATTTAACAATTAATGGTTGAAACAGGAGAAGGCAATGTACATTTTACGAGATCCTGTAACTTAAACTAGCAGCGCATTGAATATGGTACGGAGCGTTCCATGCGAAAAAACTAAATTTTTGCATTAGTTAGTTATGTATATGGGCGCCCATACAGGCGTTAGCTTGAACGCCCCCCAGCTGTTGGTATAGCCAAAAATTTTATAAATTAGAGTATCTGGCCCATTTCCTACAATATTTGACTGCCTTAAATAAGGTAATAATTTTTCTTAACCCCTTAAAAATTTCTTGCTACGACTTTGTCATTAGTGCTTTTTTAGGGGGTTGTTGCACCAGACAAGTTCTACATACTAAATTTATTGGAAGTGAGGATACAACTCCAATAAGCGCAATCAAGTTACTAAAAAACGTCTTTTAAAAAAATATATATACTATCCTAACTTGGCAAATATATATATATATATATATATATATATATATATGGCCTGCAAAAGGGTTGCTGGTATCTAACTGGAAGGAGACCCACACGCTGAACGTATGTGACGATGTGTGGAACCGGCCAGGCCAGTAACCTAGTGTCCTACCCCGCCTTCAAGTGGTGCAGGCTGAGCTTTCTATTTATGTGGCAAATTAATATTTGCTACACGGATAGAAAGGCGGAAGGGGAGGGCTAATTCACCAACCCGTCTAGCCAGCGTGGTGAAATTATGGCTAATTCCTCCATTATGTTGACACACCAGAAACCATGGCCCCTAGTCTCCAGGTGCTGGAGTGCTCCTGATCAAGGCAGCGGTCAGTGTGGCATGAAAGCAGGGGGTGCTAAGAATCACTGGAATGGCCCAGGCTGCCGTTTGTTATTGACCTTGGCTACGTTTAATGGACGATCCCTTGCTTCTGAAGCAAAACTTCAGGAATTGGAAGAAGAACTTGACAAGATCAAATGGGACATTGTAGGACTCAGTGAAGTTAGAAGAAAAGGTGAAGAGTTGGTGGAACTTAAAAGTGGACATTTGTTTTATTATAGAGGAACGGAAACTGGAAGAACAAGTGGTGTTGGCTTCTTAATCAACAAAAGAATTAAAGACTACCTTCTTGAAGTCGAAAGCACGTCAGATCGAGCAGCGAGGCTCGTTGTTCAACTAACCCAGCGATACCAACTTCAAATAGTACAGGTATATGCACCAACATCAAGCCATACCGACGAAGAGGTTGAAGAATTTTATGAAGAAATCAAAGAGTTACACACCAAAGGGAAACAACATATCAAGCTCATCATGGGGGATTTCAATGCAAGAATTGGACAACAGGAACAAGGAGAGACATCGGTTGGTAAATACGGATATGGGGAAAGGAATGAACGTGGCGATCAACTCATCGAATTTGCAGAAGCTGAAAATCTTAGCATCATGAATTCATTTTTTAAGAAGAAACCGCAAAGAAAATGGACATGGAAACACCCAAATGGGGGAACTAGTGAAATTGACTATATCCTGGCAAACAAGAAATCAATTATTGAAGATTGCAGTGTACTGAACAGATTTAATACTGGAAGTGATCATCGAATGGTGAGATGTAAAGTGCACTTAAATACTAAATTAGAACGACAGAAGCTCATTAGGAAACAAGTAAGTAAGAGGGTGGATTTAAAGAAATTAAAAGAAAATACCGAGGCATTCAAGTTGGAATTAAAAAATCGCTTTTCTGCACTGGAAGGACTTATTGATGAAAGTGATATCTCAGAAGCAAATGAAAACATTGTTAAGACAATAGTTGAAACTGCTGGGGAAATTGGTGGTGTAACCTGTAAAAAGCACAATAGCAAATTATCTGAGAAGACGAAACAGCTCATGAAAAGGCGAAGAGATATGAAGGTGGACAATCAAAATACCAGTTCCAGGATTGAGTACATAGAACTTTGTAAAACTCTGCGCAAAAGCATGAAAGAAGACATAAGAAAATTCAACTGTGAGCTAGTAAGGAAAGCCATTGAAAATAACAAGAGCCTTAGGGTTGTTAAAGGAAGTTTATCTGTTGGGAAGAAACACATCATTGCATTAAAAGGAGAGGATGGCACCGTAACAAGAAATAGGGAAGAAATACTTAGAAGAGTTGAAGAATTCTACAAAAATCTATACGAAAGTAACAGTGGATTAAACGAAGACATTGAAATAGTCGAAGGAACAGCTCCTAAAATCTTAAAAGAAGAAGTTTCATTTGCAATAAAAAGTATGAAGAAAGGAAGAGCCCCTGGTGATGATGGTATTACATTAGATATCCTAAAAGAAGCTGGAGAATATGTAGAAGACATACTTGCAAAATTCTTTACCAAATGTCTTAACAGCGGTAACATACCAAACCAATGGGATTCTGCAACAGTAATTCTTTTGCATAAAAAAGGTGATAAAGAGGATTTGAAAAATTACCGACCAATTAGCTTGTTACCTGCTATTTATAAAATCTTCACAAAAGTGCTAACACATCGCCTGCAGAAAAAATTAGATGCAGCTCAACCAAGAGAACAAGCTGGATTTCGAAGTGGATTCAGTACAGTGGACCATATTCAAGTATTAAGAGAATTAATTGAAAGAACACATGAATATGAACTTCCATTGTGTGTGGCATTTATTGACTATGAGAAGGCCTTTGACTCTATTAAAACATCAGCAGTCATCAACTCTTTAAGATCAACAGACATTGAGGATGTGTACATTGACATGGTGAAACGTGTGTATAAAAATGCAAGTGCAAAATTTCGGTTACATAAAGATACCAAAACTATCAAAATTGGTAAAGGTGTGAGGCAGGGAGATACCATTTCTCCAAAACTTTTTACTTCAGCTTTACAGATGATTTTTCAGCAGATAAATTGGAATAACAAGGGAATAAAAATAAATGGTGAATATTTAAATCATTTGCGGTTTGCTGATGACATTGTTATTTTTTCAACGAACCCATTAGAACTCCAAGACATGGTACAGGAGCTCTCAACTAGAAGTAAAGAAGTTGGACTCAAGATGAACCTACAAAAAACTAAGATCATGTTCAATAATTTCGTAGAGGAAACAAAAATACAAGTTGACAACATTGAGCTAGAAATTGCTGATTCATATATTTACCTTGGCCAGCTGATTTCAATGGATGGCAACATTATGAAAGAACTCAACAGACGTATTAAACTTGGCTGGAGTGCATTTGGAAGAAACAGTTTTATCCTGAAGGGGAAATTGCCTTTGTGTCTAAAAAGAAAGGTCTTCAACCAGTGTGTATTGCCAGTCCTCTCTTATGGATCAGAGACATGGAGTCTAACAGTTGGAGCAATACGAAAGTTACAGACAACGCAAAGGAGCATGGAGAGGTGCATGCTTGGAATAACTAGGAGAGATCGAAAAAGAAACACTTGGGTGAGAGAGCAAACTAGAGTAGAGGACATCATTGTTAAAGTAAAAGGGCTGAAATGGCGATGGGCTGGGCATATTGCAAGAAGAACTGATCAACGATGGACAACAGAAATTCTGAACTGGATTCCAAGAGACCACCGAAGACCTAGAAAACGTCCTCAAACTAGATGGGTGGATGAAATAAGAAAACAGGTTGGGGTGACGTGGAAACGAATGGCCCAGGATAGACTTGTGTGGAAAGCATTTGGAGAGACCTTCATCCAGCAGTGGATAGATAATGGTTGAATATGATGATGATGATGATGATATATATTATTCATTTATATTTTAATTTTATGTAAAACTAAATTGCAAAGAATTTAAACGAAAAAATTTTCAAATATTCTGAACATCTCCTTTCGTAAAACTCATTTCCTATTGGTGTGTTATTCAATAATTTGCTAGATCACGTGATTTCTCACAGAAAATGTTGGCTACACACTCTCCCATTCAAAGGTGGCGTCAACCGGCCTCTATCGGTAGGTTACATGTGCTCGAAGGGTGGAGCCATTAAAATTTTAGGTCGAAGTATTAGCCGCCATTTTGTTGTACAATTCCGGTTTCATTTACCTTGGCTATAAGGATTTGATGCAATTTGATCACGCAATGATCGCCATTTTTGCATAAAAATAATAAACAGTACACAATTATCCGACAAATGTGGACATCGGCGCAACTTTTAAAATGTTGTCAATAAATACACTTTGCAACCACAATCACGCGATACTGGTGGCGCTGAATTAAGATTCAAACGACGGTCCAAAAAATATCTATATTTATTTTTCTCCGCGTTAATGGGAGAATGGTGTTGGCTGATGAAATCATCGCTTTAAAGAATTGCAATGAGGCCGACGCAGTCGGCGCCTGAATTACAACTGGTTAATACAACAATTTTCCGCAAGGTGGCGGTGCGGAGCATGAAAATGGTAGAACTGTTTTATAAGACTTAACCTACTCCGCGCGTTAAAATTTACATAAATTTCAAATCAAAATCAGATTTCTACACTACAAGCAAAAAATTATACAAATATTTGCAATACTTAACAAAACAATTATATACAAATATGACAAGTAATTAAAAAAAATTCAACAAGTATTAATTGGTAATAAATATATCTTTGCAAGGCCTCGTTTTACAATTCCATGAGCAGTTTTTACAATAACTACTCTAACCTTTTTAATTCAGAATTAGCGCCTACGACGTTCTTTGCATTGTCTATTAACTTAGACGAGCATTTTCCACGTCTTGCAAAAACACGTTTAAGTGTTGCAATCAGAGCATTTGAGGTCAGACCAGTGACTACTTCTAAATGAATGGCCGTGGTAGCTAAGCATATAAATATGGCAACATACACTTTTTGAAATATTCCCTTTCGTTGGCCTTTATATCTAATTAGAAATGGCCCACAGAAATCAATTCCGCAATTGTAAAATGGGGGCTTTGATTAACTCTCTCAGATGGAAGATTACCTAATAATTGTTCAGAAGTTTTGGGGTTATTTTTAAAGCAAACAATATATTCGTGAACGATTTTTCTAGCTAGATTTCTTCTCCCTAAAGGCCAAAATTCCTGTCTCACATAATATAATAATGATTGGGGACCGATATGTATGTTTTTCTTATGGAAATATTCCATTACAATTTTTGTTAATTTATGCTTAGCAGGCAGTAACTTCGGATGTTTTTGATTTAGATTTAAACCTGAATTTTGTAATCGACCACCTACTCGAAGAATGTTATCCTTGTCTAAGAAAGGGCAAAGATTTCTTACCTGACTTTCTGTAAATGATCTGACTTTTGTCCTTGAATGGCACCGATAAGAGACTATTCTGAAAGCTGCTGTCCAGACTGGGGAAAACGAAACTGCAAACCCCACTTGGAAGTTCAGAGTCCACTTGTTGATTGACTATTTCCGCCTGCTGGACTTCGTGCTCGCAGTGGATTAGTGTGTTATGCTTTTTGTTACATATTCTACATGAGAAGTAAGAAGTGCAAGGCAAACTGTTCACCTTTAAACAATTTCTATACAGTTTGAATGTTTTTGTGGTATCCAGTCTTTATGGCATAGACATATTTAAAAATTTCGAACACTTGTATAAATTGTGAAATTCTTTACATAAGATGCATGCCTTAAGATAAGTTTTACCCATGTTTTTATTTGAAATGCAATGGGTTTGGGGAATTTTTTCATCCTCTTGGCACAGCACTGCACCTAAAGCTAAGTTACTAGAATCTGTAAACAGTATAAAATGTTTGCTCATGTCAGGTAAGACTAGGCATGGATGTTGTAGAAGACAAGCTTTTAAATCTCCAAAAGCATGTTGTGGATTTTGGTTCCATTGAAATTTATTTTTTTCTTTGGTGAGCTCTATTAATGGTAAGGCTCTCAGTGTGAAATTACTGATAAATTTGCTATAGTAACCAACACAGTCCAGGAATCCACAAGTCTGCTTATTTTCAGAAATTTGAAATTTTTGGATTGTTTCAAGATTTCTGGGATCTGGTGCTACTACACCTTGGATCACCTGGAATCCCAAATATCTGATGCTATCTTTTAAAAAGACCCATTTGGAAGGTTTAAGTTTTAAGTTGTGGTGTTGTAGGCATTTGAAGAGAATTTTAAGTTTTTCGAGATGTGAATCAACATACTTTGAGCATATAACAATATCATCAATATATACAGCTATTCGATGGGGTTGCAGTTCTGATAAAACTACAGCCATTAGGAGACTGAAAGGTTGAAGTGAGGATTTTAGACCGAAAGGTACCCTACACCACTCGTAATGTCCTCCATCTGTGGAGAATGCTAATTTATAGGTATCTTGGGGGGCGATCTTCATTTGAAAAAATCCGGAGGTCAAGTCTAAACAGGAAAATAGTTTAGCATTTGCTAAATTATCAATGGTTTTATTGATATTTGGAAGGAGAAAACTTTTTGGTGATATAACTTCATTGAATTTACAAAAATCTGTCACTAGTCTGAAGGTATTGTCTCTTTCCTTTATTAGGAGAATAGGTGCGGAGTAGGGTGAGGTACTATGTTGTATTATGCCAGACTCCAGAAGCTGATATATTTGATTTTTCGTTTCACCACGAAGATTGTATGGTACTTTGTAAGGTTTCTGTCTAACTGGCATGTCATGTCTTAAATCTACTCTTTGTTCTATTGTGTCACACCCAGTTAGATCAGATAATTGTTTGGTAAATACGTGCTGGTAAGAATTTAATAAGTTGCTGAACTTTCCTTTTTCAGTTTTATGTAAATGACGTAAGTCGAAATCTCCTCCAAAAGGCTTGTTCTCATCAATTATTTGCTCATTATTAAAATCATTTAATATATTTATGTGTTTGACTTTAGTTTGAGTTACTAACAGATGCTGTCGGGATTTCTGAAACAAAAAGATTAGAGTTTATGGCTGCTAATCCTTCCTCCCTCCTCCAAGACAGCATATTGCTTGACTTCATTAAAGCTCTGGGTTTTATTTACAATTACCCCTCTTTTTATTTTTGGCCTCAAGTGTGCCAAAGCAGTGGCTTTCAACAGATTGAGTCTCAAACGCTCAACAGTTGGGCCCTCCAATTTTTCTTTTTTAAATAATTCATAAGATAAGCTTTCTATTTTGGATAAGTATTCTTTAACTGTCATTTCTGGAAGGTAGAGAAATATTATAAATTTGGTATAAGCACTTGCTTGGTTGCTCTCTGATTCGGTGTACCTGTCTACTAAGGTTTGCTTAATATCTTCATAACTGACTTTGTTTTTATGTTTTATAGTTTCTCTCGCTTCCTCAATTAACTTTTGTTTTAAGGCAATAATTTTATCCCTTTCTTACCATTCCAAATAGGTAGATATTTCGTCAAATTTTTCAAAAAACTCTCCCACTTTAACCGAATCATTAGTTCCAGAAAAAGGAGAAACGTGTTGTAAATTATTGAACAAAAAATGGGGAGGAAACATAGGGATATTTGTATTTTCTGTTTCGTGTGGCATTTTGGTAGATAAATATTCTCTTTTAAAATCCCAATTCATTTCTTTATACTTGGTAAAAATATTTTGAGTATTTTTATCAACTCACAAACAATAAAACATTGGTGTTGCGTTTTTTTGTATATGTATTGGTATGTGCTGACAGGAAATTTTACTTCTCTAGTGATGAAACGGGATTTATAAAAGAAAAATAAAATAAAAATCATTTGTACATGTGTTATATGATCTAAAAGTACGTGTCTTGCACCACATGTCTTTGCATTGCACCAATGCAACTTAATAAACTGTAAAGATTTTCAATATTCCCTATTTTATTTTTGCTTTATTTATTTATTTGAAATTTAACTTGTTTGTTATTTAATTAAGAAAAATGCATATCATTCTGTGTCTGTATTAGGCAACAACAGGCTTTAAGTTTGGCCTGGACACGGCTCCAGTGTTATAAATGCTTTGACTTGTATAAAAATCTTCTATTATTAAAGTTGATTTATTAAATGGATAAATGGCAACGTGATCGATTTTTTTAGCTATAAATATTCATTTTGTGCTTACTAATTTAGATAAAATACACTAAATTACCCCAGGTTCGAGTTAGTCCAGTAAAAACACAAAAATTATGCTGAATACATAATTAATATAAAGCAATATTCATTTATATATATTTTTTAAATTTAACTTAAGGTCTTCAAATAAAAATATATGTATTTCCTATTTAGTAGACGCTATTACAACTTCATGTCTAATCACATGTTGTCACTATAATGGACATACTTGTCATTTCTTTTAATACAATTTCAACATTTGTAAAGCATTTTTTTCTCTTATTAAATTCTACCGGAATTCAGAACTAAAAAAATACAATTAATGGGAAATATCCTTTTCATCCTTTGCCACTGGTTTTGTTATCGAGATATAATTTAAGGATATAAATATTACAATGGGGGAATGAAAAGGGAAAGAATAAAACCGGTTAAAAGAAGAAAAAATATAACTTACATTACTGAAGTGGGGCTGGCATGGTTCTATAAGAGAACCAAAGACTTCATTCGAAGTCATCTATCTCTCCACCTTATATCGATTCGACGCAAATTAATGACATCAGTTAGCCTCTGAGACCTTTTTTTTTTCACACCAGCATCATTTAAGGCATCTTTTTTTCTTAAGAGCTGGACTCAGATTGACTCAAAGAGA
Organism: Dysdera silvatica; assembly: GCA_006491805.2. Lineage (NCBI taxonomy): Eukaryota > Metazoa > Arthropoda > Arachnida > Araneae > Dysderidae > Dysdera > Dysdera silvatica. The sequence goes on from QLNU02015360.1 coordinate 128,206,862, forward strand.
TTTTTGAAGCGCCTCGAAAGTTCTAGTCTTCTTGACTAAAACGACGTCCACGCCCATATAGTATCGCCAAATTATCATTATTTTTGACGGTGAACGAGGCTCTTTCATTCCATACTACAGGAATGCCGCCAATGATTGGTGAATAAACATGCAGGGAGCATGTAAACACGTGACTTTCTACAATTTGAAACTAGTTGGATTGATAGAAATATCTGGGCGTCCGCTGGTTTTGTATAGACGTCTGTCATTTGGCTGGTTTGCTATGGAGAATTTATTATTTGCAGATTGTATTGGCCAGGGGAAGTGAAGAAAGTTATAAACATTTGAAGCGGCTATGGCGTTTTAGATTCAAGAAACGGAGAGGGTAGAAAGGGGAAGTAAAATTCCTAACCGGGCTGTTAATACTAAGTTAGAGGATAGTTTGAAGTGAGGATTAGAACTTGTTGACATTTTAGGAAACGAGGAAACACGTGTTAGTTGAAACCATGGAAAAGGAATGTTCAAATGACAAATGGCTTATATCTGTGTTTTAATGACATGACTCACAGTTTGAGAGTATAGTCATACACTGAAACAAAGACTTATAAGTCAATGATATTAAATGAAATTTTTAAAATTTCAACTTTAGTTAGTGGGGTAAAATATTAGTAAGGTAGAACAGAAATTTTAAATTATAATTATTATTACCACAAGCTCAAATTAATAAATCAATGTAACAAAAATTAGTAAACTTTTTACATAATTAATACATAAAAGATAATTATTCATCACATTTCACAACATAAAAAAAATTCATACTGAGTTATTAAACCTTTTTCTCTTCAAAAATGAGAAATAGAATTATTATTTTTACATTAATGATGACGATTGAAAATACATTTTTTTTCTCGTATCTGTAGCGCTGGATTTCAACATATTTATTATTTTATTGGTTGCTTGAAGAGAAAAAAAAGAAAAATAAATGTTCACTGAATATTAAGTTTTTGTTCAAAATGATTCTTCCTATTGGAAAGTCAATTCATGGAGTTCTTCTGGTTTGCAGCAATTTAAATTTCTTGAAAAATCATGATTTTCTTTGGATGGGAAAGTTCTATAATTCATTGTGTCC
>QLNU02015360.1:128211709-128224351 GCA_006491805.2 Dysdera silvatica
TATATATCAATAAACATTACATATATATATTATGCTTAATTTTATGAAAGATAATTTTGATTATTTTTCAACTCAGCAAACATAATTCACCTTACATTGGCAGACCAAACGAGTCTTCCAGCACAAATTGAAGAAACACCCTAAATAGGGAGAGAAGGGCGCCTCTCACAAGTCCGCAGTCGCATAAAACACAAGTTCAAATTCAACCAAACCGCAATTATCTTCCCATCAAGATCAATACACGAATTAGACTTTTTGGAGGCCTTCCATATCAATAGGAATTTCACTGTAATAATCAATAACCAAAAATCTACTTCCAGTTTTAGTAAAGCTTGGAAGTGTCTATAAACATTTTCACATTAATTATTCATCCACAACTGAAACACATTAGTCACACAGTAACGCCATCTATATTTTTTTTTCATTTCTGATGAAAAACAGCCAAGTCTGGCTGCAACGTACACCAAAACCAACTTTTTGAATTTACTTACAAAGTTGACTTTTACTTGTAAACGTAAAGCATTGTCGAAGCGAGTTAAGTCCCGACAAGCATATTAAATCAATTATGAAAGTAAGATACTCGAAATGTTTTTTCTAACTTAGAATACTTAAATTACTGTAAAACCTATTATTATTTGAGAGCGAATAAAAATAAGAACAATTAAGGGAAGAACAAAATTTACAACTCATTACAAAAAAAAGGATAAAAATTTCGTGTTCAAACTAATTGCTTTCATCTAAACTTCTGCTATTTGATAAAACCAAATTTTATTATCTTTAACTGCCTGATCAAACGGTTTATTAAATGCATATATTCATAGTGAATATATAAAATTTTTCTCCATATCCTATACATTGACGACGTCTACATAAATTATATTTTTATTTAACTTATTTTAATAACAAATAGATACATGTAATTTATTAATCTACTTTTTATTTTATAGAAATAGAGGAGAAAATGGACTAGATAATGCACAATAACTCTCTTTTCCTTCCTGCTTTTTAAAATAGGGCCTTGAATATCCTTATATAAAGAACTTAAATTAAAAATGAAATTGACAACTTGGTTATAATATTATCCATGAACTCTGTTAGTTGCATTAGAATATAATCACTTTCAGAAAGTCTGATTGCTTACCTATATTTATACAGCTAGTGCTTCTAAACGAAAGAATTCTTCAAAGCGCAACACGTCCAATTTTCATAACCGAATTTTTCTTTACCTTTATTTTTGATTGTAACGTTTTTTTAAACAATATTTAAGAGTACGAAAACTGCTACACTTTCATTTATTGAACAAAAAGGCCCCTTCCTTCTACGTCACAAGATATTGAAAGACATCCCCAATGGCGATGTATGCACACTGTTATACGTATGAAGAGCTAATCCCAGTAATTATATTTAAAAAGTCAATAATGGACCTTACGATGTATTAATTTAGACAAGTATTCATACGGTGGATGTTACTCAATATTTGAATGCACAATATGTTATGTCTCACCATTCTGCAATATTTTATTTAAATTTGTTAATTCCCTTTTTATTATAAGAGAAGAAATACTGAACGCGGTGTAAATTAAATAATTGCACATTACATTTGCGCTGTCTCTATATTATTTGTATTTACATATATAACACATCAGTCGAGTAAAAATACCTTCTATTTTAAACATAAAATCGATGAACACGATGGATTTAAAAAAATGAAATATATTGAAAATTTATCCCTGATACTGAAAATTGATTTAAAACGGCCATCCAGATTGAGGAATTGAGCTTATTTTGTCTATTTCACCGCGATGTTAGGGAGGGTTTACTCTGATGATAAGAAAGAACCTATATTATAAAATTACCCAACTGTTAGTAAAAATATTGCTCCGTACTAATTATAAATCTCTAATATAAACTCCGATATGAATACTAATTATATATCTCTTTAAATATATATTTAATTTTTTAAATATACTAATAAAATATAAAATCAATTTTACACAATTAATTGTAACAGCTTCGAAATTATTTTTTTTATTTTGTGAGATTTGTAAAAATGTGGTAGCCATAGAGATGTATGGGATAACATAAAATTTCGAGACTGCTTTCATTAATTTGTGTATAAACAAATAAATAAACTTGTCAATCCATTTATAAACAAGCTAATAAATGAATTTATCCTTTATAAACAAACTAATAGATTCATTATTCTGTATACAAACCAGCAAATTCATTAATCCGTTTATAAAAAAACTAATAAAAGAGCCAAAAAAATAAATGCGAGAAATTTCATACATTTGTTAACTAGAAGCGAAAACGATTACGAACTGGAAAGCGACAGAATAAATATAAACAATTTACTCTTCAAATTGACAATTTCCTTTGCTCTCAGAAAGCATTTATCAACTTCATCAACTTCCATCTATTTCTTGCCAAGAAAATAGACTAGAGTTCGTCGATTAAATATCAATTTTCGCCTCGTTGTTGGCTTAAGGAAAATGGGAGATGTCGCCCTTCTAGCTTCCGTAGTCCTACTTCAATCTCGTCCCTGTAATTGCTAGGATTATGTGCGAAAACTAACGGAAAGGGTTATAACATCTATCAAATTTCGCAATCGCCAAACTTTTCGCCAAAAATCCTGAAAGATCCCTTTCTCCAACGCTTTGAGAAGGAGTAGGCTCCCTTAAAATTAACAAATTACCGCCAAAAATTTAAATAAACTATTGTGTCGCTCAGTTTCACAAAATGCAGCGAATGAAAATTACTGTGAAATATGCTAGTCACATCAACAACTTTAAAATCAGAGCCTCTCTAGAACTATAAAATATGCATTTTTTTTGACAGCAGTATGTCATATATGGTAAGGGGATTTAAGTTGGCTATATTTTTAGCGCAAGGGCCGTTAAGTTCATGTTACGCTAAGACCGACATTTTTCTAAAATATCCGACCTTCCCCAACCTAGGGAATAAAACTCGGGATCACAGATCAGTAGAGAAAACGACAAGCGTTTGGTACTCTTTAGGTTCAAACCTAGTTTTTCTGTAAGGTAGACACACCCATTACCACTACATTACCGTAAGACTTGCATGTTCTGACGCTACTATAAATAGTGAAAGTGATTATGCATTATCAAGCACAAATAGTGTTAATTACAATTCTATGGTCGAAATAGTGTTCATTACGATTCTTTGGTCGAAATAGTGTTTATTGTAATTCTATGGTAAAAATTGTACTAATTCCAATTCTGTAGTAAAAATAGAGTTATAATAATTCTATCGTGAAAAATGCCGTTATAGATACATCCATAATAAAGATATATCATAGACAATTCCAGAGCCTTACAGGATTTTTACAAACAAACCCTCTTGATAATAATTATCCGCACTCCTACCGTCAATCATCCCTCCATTTTCCATTTCCTCCATAACCTTATTTCCTCGCGACATAAAAATCAACATTTTATAATTTTTTTGTCTTTTATTTTATATTCCGTATTCATTTTGCTATTTATCAATTTTTCCTTTTCTCAGCCTTACTTACTTGATAAAGGGATCAGGTAGCTTCCGAAACGTTATTATTATTATTTATTTTAATAAAAAACTATCCCAGTGACAAAAACTTCTGTGTCTCTAATTATAATACTCCTAACAAACAGTTATTTTGACACTGGCGTAAGGTTTAAAAACACGACGTTTCGGGAGCCAACTGCTCCCTTTGTCAAGTGAAGGCAGAATGAAGAGTTCGTGAAAGTCCTAAGCTTATATACCCGCATGTTGGGAATCCCCATCTGACGCCATTTGGTGCGGAGCATTTCCAGCTGGGGAAACCCCAATCGGGGAAACCCTCGCCGGGAAAGCCCCCGCACCCGACGATGTCAGATGAACACCCCCAACTCGAGGTTTTGCAAAAATCCTGTAAGGTTCTGGTAGAGGTTTTGCGATGTTTATTGCACGACTCCTCAAACCGTAGGTTTCCCATGATTCCAGAAAAAGTCTACTCCCCAGATTCGTCACATTCTGATGTAATATTTTCATCGAATGCCAATCTGGTTCGTGACCCTCCCTGAAGACATGTTCAGCCAACTGGTTTGAATCGTCTCCCCTAGCTACCGCACGCATATGCTCCTTCCCTCGTAGACGTATCGATCTTCCCGTCTGTCCAACATACACCTTGTCACAGTCTCCACACGGTATTTGGTAAATAGCACCAGATTTTTCCTCCTCAGGGACGCGATCCGTCGGGGAAGAGATACGTCGATGATACGTTTGTTATCCTACCAAGGTCTTCAGTTGCTGATTTTCATCTCTATTTGAACAGCTTGAACCCTCATATTCAATTTACGATTTCTCCGATTGGGGTTTCCCCAGCTGGAACTGCTCCGCACCAGATGACTTCAGATGGGGATTCCCAACATGCGGGTATATAAGCTTAGGACTTTCACGAACTCTTCATTCTGCCTTCACTTGACAAAGGGAGCAGTTGGCTCCCGAAACGTCGTGTTTTTAAACCTTACGCCAGTGTCGAAATAACTGTTTGTTATGGAATCTCCTGGTGAAACTCTGTATTGTTTCGTTATAATACTCCTATCGTAAAAATTCTGTTATAATAAATCTATAGTAAAAGTGTCGTAGTTTTTGCAATTTGAAAGCATAAAAAAAGGATGAGAATTGGAAATAAGCATAGATTTTGCCAATATACGCATTTTCCTGAAATAAAGTACATCGTTGTTGTTACTATTATTATCGTTATTCGTATAATATGTGAGGAAAAACTGTTTTGGTAATCACAGTGTTTTCAATGATATTCATTTTTATGTGTAAAACAAGACCATATATGTCTTGGAAAAACTATAGATATTCCTTTTAATAATTACTATGGTGTTGATCTTATTTAAATTATATAATTAGAGCTGATTAAGGAACAATCAACAATCTGTTTTTATTATTACGGATTGCTTAATTAGGATCTGTAATTATCTATAATTAAAATTTATGATTATCTACAATTAGGATATATATTTAGTGATGATTAAGAAATACTAGATCAATTTATAAATCTTCAATATCAATTCTGTTCCCTTCTCATAACTTAGATATAAACGAATTCAAGTGTACGCTCGTCATGTTTAAATGTGTTTATCAATGTGAAAACTTAGCAGAACGAATTTCCTGGCTGACTGCATAGAAAATAAATAGTTAGTTGAATAATGATACTAAATTTTGATTTTCAACTTTCAAATAAACAGACATGTATCAAAAATCACTAATTATCGCCATTGTGAATATTTGTCTTTAGAATATACAAATTTTATTCCCACATAGCTCCCGTTAAACTGCATATAATTTTGTTGAATACGACTACTATATATATTAAGCTAATGACCCACGCAGTTGGGGATTTCATTAGGCCTAACTATAACACGATTAAAAACCTCAGGATGGTTTTAATTTTCATATTTTTTCTACCATATATCTTTCATTATTATCGCTATCATACACGCATTTTTACTAAATACGATTGGAAATTGTGCAAAGCTCATTACGTTCGTAATATCTACAACTACATATATGGAAATATGTGAGACTCAACCACACGCCATTGTTTCGTAGAATACTAAGTTTGGAGTCTATATACACGGTGTTTGCAAAGTTTTCTTGATCCTCTGCAAGCTGGTTTCTCAAATATTTAGTTACCACTAGCTAATATATAAATTCTGAAGATTATTTTCACGGTTTTCAGCTCTATATCTCATTTCTTATTAAACAATAATATACATTTAATTATATTTTGAAAAATATTTATACTGTTAGTTTGTTCATTTGGAATTACCAACTTCATGCGAAATAAGTAGGAATTGTGGTTTAAGGACTTTGCGTTATATTTCATGCGCATGAAAAGTTTTTTGTGTTTTATTTTATGTACATGAAAAACTTTGTACTCTATGTTATGTGCATGCAGAACTTTGTATTTTATTTTATGCGTGCGAAGGATTTTGTGTTTTATTTCATCAAATCAAGAACATGCGTGCTTTGAGATTAAGGGCCGGAAAAAAAAGAGATGCCGGCCGAAAGTTTCGGAGGTGGGATATGTAAAAAGGAATAGTGCGTTTATGACGTAGAGTATCAAGAAACATAACATATAAATCCATTCTTTCTTATATATACTTTTTCGCAAAAAGTAGAAACCAATTTTTGGAGATTTCCAATCCTATAGTTTGTTTAAATAATATATTCATGGCGACCTTGTAAATAAAGACTTGGAATGGAAAACTCAAGAAGCTTCGTTTAACAGAATGAAGCTTCCATTGTGTCCGCATGATTGATTAGAAGGCTTCATGATAAATGCAAAAGGCGCTTGCAGAATTCGTTTTTATATCACTGTTGTTTTACCCATATTGCTAATCAAAATTTTCGTGCACGTAAACAAAAGTGGATTTTCTAATTATTTATGAGATTTTCTGCGTTAGCACCTTTTCATGTTAGAAGCCAACTTGGAAACATCTTTAAGCCCCAAATGCTGAAAAAATTTTCCCATTTCGCAAAGTGTTAGGAAAAATGGGATATGACTTGCTAAATTAAATTTCCTAGTAAGTACGGTATTCATATCCCGCCTCGCAGACGCCACAGCAAACGAAAAGGATAACATAGAAAATCAGAAGTTTCACATACTCACTGACAACAAACACACACATACATCCACGCTGTGGTGGCTAAAGTTTTAGAAACACTAGTTGTCGTCAAGATTCATAAACAGGATTTCAAAAAAGGCAAAGGAGGGTGATAAAAAGAAAATTTTGTCTTTTAAAGAATTTCATTTTGGAACTAATAATATTGTTCGAATGGAGAAATGGTTTAACCCCCTTATGCACGGCCTTAGTCATTATGCCATTCAGAAAATTGTGAAAGTCCATTGTATTCTTTTACCGAAACTTTCTTAAAAGATTTAAAACTACTTTCTACATTAGACAATGTACTTACAAAAGGAAGAATTAATTTACCGACCCCTGGGGGAAGAGGGACACGAACCCGCAATCTCTTGGTTTTCAGTCAAGTGCTTTCTATTAAGCTACAGACGTCAGACATTCGTTGCATTGCGAGGGTATCTAAAGCGTTATTAGGGACAAATTCGCAATTAGTGTGTCAGGGCATGGACTGCTCTTTAGACCAAAGCAACAAGTCGTAGAAGCCAAAAGCCGGATAGGCGAGACTAGCATTGATATTTATTAAAATAGAACAACGTTCAGCCGCTGATGTGGTAGTATTAGATGATGAATGACTCGCAAAGAAAAGAAATGATTTATTGCCCATGGTGTGATACGAATCCACAATCTCCTGGATTGCGATCAAGTGCTTTACCATTAAACTACAGGCGTCAGACATTCTTTCCTTTGCGAGAGTATATATAAGGCGTGACTATGGACAAGTTCGCAATTAAGGGGGCAGTACATGCACTGCCCCACTAATTCCCATTGTCCAACCGGGGCTCGATAAATCATTTCATTTCTTTGCGAGCAATTTATAATCCAATGCTACCACATCATCGGTTGATGAGAATTGTTCTACTTCAATTAAAATTTAAACGGTTACGTTTGTTAAGTGACATTAATAAAAATGAAATAACAGTTACATTAACAAAAGATAGTTCAAATGCTCCAAATGCCCTCCATTATTCTGTATATAAAGTTAACAAAAATTAACAATAGGATTCGGTTTTCAAGTAAATAACCTGTATAAAAATATGATAGATATGAATATGGAAATGATTTAATTTCCCTGAATACCGTACGCGGCTAAGTTGTAATGTTTACTCTAGATACTAAAACATCACTGGCGTACGCAGGGGGGGGAGTTGATGGGGTTATAACCCCCCCCCATTACGATGAAATTTTGTATATATATATAAATATATGGAGTTGTAGCTCTGCACCCCCATTGTAAACCCGTAACTCCCTTAATAAACTTTCTGCGTACGTACCTATGGAAAGCATACTTAGTGCAAGTCTATGCTTAACGTTTAAGGTATGCAACAAATAGAAAAAACTATGGGTGCCGGTTAATGTGTTTATAATTATTTTATCATGACGCAAAATGAATCAGATCATATAAATAAATTACAAAAAGTTATACCTACGCAATAATTACGACACCCACATTTTATAGCTCAAACTAGAGCTTTTGGTTATAGGAGAAAAAGAGGCATCGTTCCAGACCTAGATTCGAACGAGGATCTCTCCGTTAAGGCTGGAGCTCCTAAAGCGCTAGACCATCGAGGACAGGAACGAAGCTCCTTTTCTCCTTACGTATAAGGTTACGAGATATTATAACCCTTCTTCTCTAAGTCTAACACAATTGCCAAATAATAGTCAACACACAAAGCCTCCTAGGAGGGTTTTTTTTGTGTTTTTTCATAGAAAATTTATTATACGTACGTAATAATTCCGACACCCATGTTTTTTAGCTCAAAGAGTTGTTACTTGCAAAAAATTGCTTTACCTTTCGAAAAAGCTGTGGAATAGAGTGCTTGATAACTAGAATCATAAAGTAAACTATATTTTTTATATAATTTAAAATATATTTTAAATAAAGTTTCGTTGACGAATTGAAGATGGTATTATACAATATTTAATTTATTCGTTTTGATTAATGACAGTAAATAATGTTTACAAGTTAAACCATCGAATGGCAATGATCTTTTCAAAGCACAGTGCTTTTCATATTAGTTTTACGTAAACTTTCCAATGCAATTATTAATAAGGTTTGGTTCTCGGATTGAGAACTATGTAACGATTTTAGGCTTTTAATTTCTTTAGAAATTTGACGTTTTGGTTCGTCTTTGCGAACTTTCTTCAAAAAAATAGACTAAAATTTAGTTTATCTCTCAACCACGATTGAGCAATCTTTCGAAAAAGGTTCACAATAATGAACCGTAACAGCAAGTTTAAAAACGTCACATAATTTTCAGTCCGAAAAACAAACCTTATTACTTTCTACGTTTCCCTACGTTATATTTATATATTAAAACAGCGGGCAACTTTTGCATCTGGTCGGGTATTGAGAATGCTCTCCAATCTAATTTAATACAACTTTTACGAATTTCAAGCAGTTTACGTGGTATGATTTTGCGAATCAATTCGTTTTCCGAAAGCTCCAATCATTTGTTTTCGCATGACGTGGTATTCAAAGAACAGGCCACATCGATAGATGATAACGGTTCAAAAATACACCCCATTCCGGAGTTTCAATTAGAATATTAATATCAAATATTGTGACAGGAGGTCGATTTTGTTTTGAGTCTCTACGTCGCGTGTATTCAAGGCATCGTAGCGTGCCCGTCTCCATTTTGTAACGGCGAAACCTGGCTGTCTGTACCTATTTACATAAGCGAACGGAGTGCGTGCTGAAAGCGATCTTTTCTAAAACTACGTCATCTGAACGTAAAACGAAAGTCAGTGAGTAAATGACTGCCGAAAAAGCAAATCGCTTTCCTAACAGTATTAGAGAGCGTCTTTATGGGATCTTCTTCTGGGCTGCCTAATGTTCCATGTCCACTTTCAGCTATCTCCAAACGCGCATCCACGTTTCAGGAATTTATGGTTGGCAATTGAAGATGAAGGTTGGATGAACCGCCTTCAGCGCCATCTACCGGATATTTTTTCACAAGAGCGAATTATTATATTTGAATAATTTAAGCCATTTTGACTCACTGATTGCAATATATTCGGTTGGCCTTAAAACGAGCGATCGAATGAAACTATCGGAACACAATTTTAATAATTTCAGTATTTTGTAAGGAATTGGTTTATATTTACTTGGCAGGTGAAATAGAAAAATAAGTCCCATCTTGTTTTGTTTTCAATTGATCTTTGATTCAGTTCATCTTTCCATTAATCCTCAATTAATTTTTGAATTACGAACTTTCATATCCACTCATGTTATCATTAGTAAACCGAAAAGTTCATTCCGGATTTTCGTACACTCTATTAAATGTTCTTATCGTTTTCATAAAATTATTTAACAATTATATATCTGAATTCACTTTTTAAAAAACGTATTTTTTATTTATTACGTACAAAATAACTTAATATACAAAGATAGGATGTTAAGGGCATACTCTTTCTCCCTAAACTTTGAATTGAATATTTCTGAGGCCATACATATAATCGCCAACGCAGATAACTCCGGTAATGACCAGCTATTGTCTAATTTCATTTCTCCCTTTTGGACGAATTTTCTCCCCACATCGAACAATATTTCTTCATAAAATGTTTCTACTGACTAACGGCGTATTTCATCCCATACAGACTAATTTTATACTACCAGGGACGTTTCTTTTCAAATTCACGTTTTAATTACCCAAAGACGTTTCTTTAAACTTAAGTTTCACTACCAGAGACATTTCCCCTAACCCATGTGCTTGATTGATTTTTACTGTTCATTGTCATTATACATGTAACCGCCGTTTGTAACACGGGTTGTATTACGCGGTGTGTTGCATCAGTTACCGTTCTGACGAAAATAGTCCAGGGCTATTGAAACAGCTGTGAACGATTAAATTTATTATTCAACTGTGTTAATTTGTTGCCTTTTCAATTATTTGAATTGCTATTTCATTTACAATAATGCTATTGAAAAATTGTACTGATAAATATCGTAACAATTTTAATAGAAACCTGAAATTTGACGTTAATATTACAAATTCTTAATTGTCTAAATCTACCAAATTAATTAAATTTCGATTAAACAATAGCTAAATTTTCACAAGCAAATAATTGCGATCATTCATAGGAGACATTGATTTTAATTTGAATGACTTTATCGAGACATACAAATATTTCTATAGTAAACTCTCGATTCTCTGCGGTAATGGTTGGGACGACTACCACGAAAAATCGAATTCACCGATAATCGGAAAGTATTAGTAGAAATATCGAGTAAACGTTAACGTTTGAAAAATTATTCTTCATTACTACAGTTATATATTTATTATACGTATATATTTATTATACGAATTTAAAAGGAGTGGCGAAACTGCTTGATATACGTGAACTTCAATATATCCATAACGACTTAGAAAAAAAATGTGTTTAATCGAGGGCAAACATAATACATGTGCGTGATAAACAATTCTGGTTAAAATGACATTCTCAGAAGGAAAAGAAATTAAAATAAGGAATTATATAATAATCAACATCATCAGCAACAACCATTTGCAATCCACTGCAGGTCTCTCTGTTATCACACATACATGTAGTACGGTGAAGGAAATACAAAGGAAATGGCCTTAAGCGCAGAATGTTGGCCAGACGTGTTGGCAAGCTGCACCTACAGTTTAACGAAGATGCCGAACTTCGGTCGCCACAGCCGAAGTCATGCGGTAAGGTGGGACTCGTTTTATCACCCTCTTACGCAGTGATCGCTATCGGTGCTGCTTCGAAGCGGCGCTCTAACGAGTACTAGTATTCTTGGCGGTGGTCGACTGTGGGACATGTAATAATATGATGGAAAATATATCAATTTAATTTTCTTAAACGAGCGCCATCTGTTGGTTTAAAAAGATATGGTGAATTTATATTGATTAGAGTCTATTAGTTTCTTTCGGTCTCGCAAAATGGCATCCTTTTTGAACTTGTTTCCATCAAACATAGTATAAAGTAATCAATTTTAAATATAACATATTTAATACAAACTGGATTGAGTTCAAATGCCAATCGTAATACTGAAATGTATTTTTAAGTTAGTACCATCTATCGGTCTATTGTTGAAGGTATATATATATTTTTTTTTTTGAGCGTGTTCTTCAACGCTGATAATCCACCCACTGATAATCGAAAGTTTACAGTACACGATTGAAACTTTAAAGTAACCAATATTAGTGTAGAAAGAGGACTCTCCAAAAAATTCTAATCTACCAAAATATTTAGTCAATCTTTTAAATAAATATAGAAGTTGATTCGAACTCTAGCAATTCCTTATGATATGAAGTGAAATAAAAGAAAAATATAATAGTCACTTAAATACGAGAAGAATGAAAGAAAATGCAGTCACAGTTGCATCGCCGAATTCAGGCCTGCCATGAAGTCGGTAGAAAGCGCGCGAACGCGATTGAATAGGACCAGAGAAGTAGAACTGCTTTAAGAAAACAGAATCGTGTACATGAGATAACACTGAAAACTTATATTCACCATTATTCACTGACTGATAGCATGAATGCTTTATATTTTCCAGGTGTGACAAATGATGCTAGAGATTTAAATGGCGAACATCGAATCCTCCATGAAGATGAATCCAAACGACAAAGGGCGCAGTATAACGGTGACCAAATTTATGCCACGGTAAGAATGGTCATAACAACAAAAATATAAACTGCTTTAAAATGTTCTAAAAGTTTAAAAAAAAGATACTTTTCTGTTGTTAAGACCAGAATATGCTGGCTAACGGTCTTGGGAATATGATCGAATTTATCCAATTGTTTAAATAGCACTTTAAATTAGGAACAAGGTGGAATGCTAAAGGGAATTTTAGCGTTCTAAAACAAAATGGCTTTCTAGATAACTTACATTCTAGTTGTTAATAACCTACTTTATTGAATATTAATTATTTCAAATCCCACGTGTTTGATTATTTAGTTGCTAGCCTTTTCTATTAAAT
>QLNU02015360.1:128224451-128254395 GCA_006491805.2 Dysdera silvatica
TAAAGATAAAATTATTCACGTTCTATCTGTGAAACGAACTGTATATAGAACTTTTCTATACATACGAATGTAACTAAAATGGATCAGACCGCTCTCAAGAGATAAAAATTAGGTACTTAATTTGGCATCAGTAAACTGTCGGTTATGTAAATGAATAAAGTCATTTTCGTTCCTTCGCCTTTTACTGATGCCAGATACCTACGTATATGAAACATAATTATATTTGGAACCAAGCAGACGAGAATTTTGTATCCATTAAAATATCATATCAGCCTACAAGCTCCACATTAATACAGCGTATATAGAAGAGGATTATCTACAGAGGACAAATACAAATGTAGTTTTTAAATATGTTTTCGAAAAAAAAATATTAAAATCTGAAGCTCATGGGCCATAATATATTAAACCCCTGTAAATATAAAAATATGGAAAGAAACAGGAATCGTACAAAAAGAAAAAAGATTTTAACTGTTATAACCCCGTAACCGAAGCAGATTAAACTAATAAGTGCCAAAAATGGTAGCATTGAACAAACATCACGGCCTATCAGCTGCCGAATAATCATGTATAAGAGAGTAAAAGAAAAAACATTAATGATATTATTATCTTGACTTTGAGAAGTGACATGTATGGGTTAAGATTTGATAGAATTTTTGAGCCTATACAGGCAAGAAACAATTTCTTATATCACCATATTAATTCCAGTGGCCCAAGGATATGGAATTTGTTGCCAAATGAATTTGACTGATGATGAAATGAAATTGACTGATTTAAATAGTTTTAATCTTTTTCGTAAGTGATTGAAATTGTATTTGCTTGGGGCTGCCGATTTTTGAGGAATGAAATTTTTGCCGTAAATGGGTTAAGATTCTTGTAATTAACAATATCGTCATATTATTTGTGTTTGTACATTTGGAACTATTTGTGTTATATATTTGTTCTATTTCAGGTTTGTCATTGCATAGGTGTTTCTTGTATATGTCCGGGGATCGAGACTTGTTAAGTTAATTAATTTGTCTTTTTCCCCGAACTCTGTTCAAGGCATTGTAATATTTCCGCTTAAATTTATTGTCGATGTTACTTCATCATAATGTAATGCCTTTTATATAAATTGAACACTACGCAGAAATTATAATTCGAAACAGTTTTATCAACGTTTTTTAGGCTCAATAATAGTAACACCGATGTTATGGCGTGGTTAGATGGTGAAACGTTCGTAAGGAAAAGAAATGTGTTTTGCATCTGGTGGGGTCCCACGACCTTCTACAATCCGGGAAGGTGCTATCACTAACTGAGCTACAGACGACCAAACAATCAATTCCCTACGAACGTATTTAAAGCATGATTTTCGAAATCGATTATTTCGCGAAATGGGGCGCGAATGTCTTAAAAACAGAAAAAAATAAGAACATGGGAAAAAATAATATAAATTATTATAGATTTAATAAATGAAATAAATTACCAGACCATTTAAAAAATTGTGAAAGAGAAAGAGTTTAAAAGGAAATTAAAATCTTATTTAATAGAAAATCAAAAGTAAAATTATCGAGCTGAGAAATGTTTAAGTATTACGTAAGCAAACTTTTGGCCATTTCAACCCCCTCCCTCAGCACGCATAAATTAACATTGGTTAACATAAGAAAGTACCAGGACCAGACCAACGGCAACACCCCACCCCCCCACCCCCCAGGCGCTTATGTAATACTTGAACTCTCCCCTGACCAAAAAGAGAGTTGGTGTAATAACATTTGTTTTGCTTTGCTATGTTTCCTGCATGTACTGAAATGTAATTTTAGCATGGAAATAAAATTGTATTGTATAACGTACTAATTCAAAAAATGTTCTGCCACCTTATGTACATGCTTCTTGTCTGAAATATCACGTATTACAGATTGGTATTCTACATGTATATAAAATTTACAAGGACTCGCGCCAATATGACAGGACCTAAGTCTTTTTAAATTCTATTAAAAAAAGGAAAAAGAAAGAAAAAAAAAGAAGATATAAGTCATATCATTGAACATTAATTAATACTAGAAAAATATTCTAAAACTATATTTATCATTGTTACATATTTACAATATTTACCGAAGTCTATGTGATATTTTTGTTAACTCTTAATTTTTCTAAATATCTTAAATTTTTTTTTAGCAATTTCATTAGCAATACATATATCAACGTTTGCTTAAGGCTAAAAACGTGTTGCAAATTGCATGCTCTAACAAATTAAGCAACGATTTTTATTAACGTTTTTTGGCGTAGTAATACCGTAATTCGTAAGGGATTGAATGTTGTCGTTCAGAGTTCAGTGGGTAGAGCCTCCGCCCGGCAAGTGGAAGGTCGTGGGTTCATGTCCCAGCGAAGGCAAAAAACATTTATTTTCTTTGCGAACGTTTCACCATCTAATCACGCCATACCATCGGCGTTGGTATCACTACGCCAATAAACGTTGATAAAAACGTTGATAAAAATTGTTGCTTAATTTAATCTGCGTAGTGTTCGACTTATATAAATAAATGCTCTAACAAGTTACTTGCTTACAAAACAAGGAGTTTATATAAATAAAAAAAATCTGATTTTTTTTATATAAAAAATCTTGCTTTTTCATACTCTAACGTCATAAATATTTTCATATACAGTGCGCGAAAGAAGTAGAAGGACAACATACAATTGAATGAAAATATATTTTATTTTCATTTTATCAAAATGAACTTTTTGATATTTATGAGCTATAATATCACATTTTACAATAACATCTACAAAACATAAAACAACAAATATGAAACTTACAAAAGTTGACCTCATAAAAATTATCACGAAAGAAATATAGAAAAAGTATAAGGACATATTCTAAATTACATATGATTTCTCTTAATAATCAAGAAAACAATCTTTGTTTTCAATTACTTGAATAAGCTGGGAAGTCATCGATGCTGAAAATTCTTTTAAAGTGTCTATGGTAATGTTATTCCAAGCTTGTTCGATAGCTAATACAAGATCCGGTTTACACTGATATTGTGTGCCATTTTTATAAACTTCTCAAGTTAGAAGGCCCCATAAATTTTCTATAGGATTCATATCTGGACTCCTCGCCAGCCAATCAAGTAAATTTACTGAATTGGCTTCAAACAAGAGTTTTGCACTCTTAGAAACGCGTATGGCAGCGTTATCCTGTTGGAAAAAATAGTCACCTGAAGTCATTAGTGGGGCCTCAGGTAACAAATTTTCACCGAACATATCAACATATTTGTCAGAGTTCATTTTGTAGTTGATAAAGACTATTGGAGTGGTTCCGTTTGCTGCAAAAGCGCCCCAAATCATTACTATGTCCCCACCGTTTTGACGTTTGGAAAAAACTTCGTTGGTTTTACGCAGATTATACCAAAAATAGGGACAACCGTCTGGCCCATCAAGGTTGAATTTCTTTTGTCTGAAAAGGTTACATCATTCCATTTTGGACCGATAGAAATGTTTTTTTTTTTGCAAAGTCCAGTCTTCTTTCCTTACGTTGCTTTGTACAAGGCGAACGTAACATTAACTTTCCATACCAAATATTCGGATGTTTATTCAAAACATTTTGAACTGTTCGTGTGGAACATGGTAAATCCAAATTTCTTCTAACGTTATTTGCAGTTTCTTTTTTCTCGCAAGCTTTTCTTACAACTATTCTTTTCTGTCGATGCATTAGAATTTCTGGTCTTCCTGTTAGTTTATTCATTCCATACATTTCAAATTCTTTTAGAAAATTATAAACTACACTTTTAGATCTTTTATTTGTTTTTGAAATTTCATGGCCACTCAATCCAGATTCTTTAAAAGCAAGGTTTTTCCCTTTTTAAAGGTCAGAAAGGTGAGTTCCTTTTGGCATCGTACAAAAATCGTGCCGAAATGAGGCAAGTGTGATTTTGGTTAGAAACCCAGTCTTTATATTTGAAATGGTCATTTTATGCTTTCAAATATGCAAATTTTACTATAATTTTAGATGAAAAATCAGTTGTCCTTAAATTTATGTATATTTATTTTTGGAAAATTTAACTAATTTACATGAAAAATAAATAAAAATAACGATAAAATTAAGTTAAGAAATTTGCATACGTTTCCGTCTAAAAGATTTCTAGATTTGACGAGTTTTCGCTTGTCCTTATACTTTTTTCTCAAAGTGGTTAACAATGTAACTGAACGAAGTGCCACTCGAGGGCTGCATTGCTGAGAAAAATGAAAAATACTACCCCTCTTTTGCTTACCAATTCATGGATACTATGAATATATTGATGATACATTGTTTATTCGTTATACGATGTTAACAAGAGAGGCTTCGATGTATTAACATTTCTAAGTAATCTCACCAACAAATAATACAGGTCGTTATTGCGAACTTCTGATTTAGAGGGCCAATTTCAACACGTTGCTTGGCGCAGTATAGCCCAGATGCTCTTGCGCCATAAAAAAGCCAAACAAACAAACAAACACGTTGCTATGAGTGTATGTCTTTGTAGTGTATTCCTCATCTATTTTTGTATAATAAAATGTTTCGTGTACTGTTTGCAGCAAATGTGGCCAAAATGGCCTAAACAAGAAGATCTAAAAGCCGGGGGTATGGTGCCGGATTTAACGGCAGCCGCAGTAGCGGGTGGAGCACCTTATACGTTACAGCAATTTCCAGCAGCTCCGGAACAAGCATTTACTCCGGTCGTAACAACTTCCACGTCAGCTGCGTCCTCGGACCAGGTCAAAACGGACATTTCTCCATACGACGCTGCTATGTCCGCCATGACATCACAAATGCAATCTTCGGCCGTTTACTCCCCTCCATTGGGTAAGAATATTATATACGTATTTGTACTGCTTTTTGAACAATAATACTTACCTCAAAATATCCCAAACTGTAAGGAAACCAAACCGGATTCAATTGCTACCACGCTTGGATATCACACGAATAATCTAAAAATAAGCACATCTTTTATTGTGTAGAATAAAAATAGATTTACTAAGAAGCAAAGAAAAAAAAATTACGCATATAAGACCTCGTGTCTGTAAATTCTGTAATGAAGGTTATAGCGAAATACACTAAAAGACACCATTTGCAGAGCAAAATGAAATTTATAACATGATCACTGAAATATAAAAAGGCCACAACTGCAAATCTGATATAGAAAAATATAGCGTATCCGTGAAAAAAATAGCAAACTCTCTATGCCTATTAGAGATTAATTGCCTAAATTATTTAAATTAGGTTGTGGATATGACAAAACAGGCTATAACAGTTCCTTTACACCGTAGAGCTCATTGGTCTCCGTGTTATCTGCAATCGACAGCATTTCAAACTAGTATAATTTTATATTGCTTTCTAAATCATTTTCCAATCAGTTTCCAATTAGTTTTTCTAAATCATTTCCAACAGTCTACTATTTATTGCATTTCAAAAGTACAGTTTCTAATTTCTTTCACGACTTTCACTTGCAAATATTTTGTGAGCTGGTAAACACCTAGGTATGAATAAAGATACATCTACTGTAAAACCCCCATAACGGACACCTCCAATAAGCGAACACCTATATTTAGCGGACCCTTTTCCAATTCCCAGTCTCAGTTCTTGCTATACCCTAACAGCTCCGAATGACGTGCACCTCCGAATAGCGATAGGAATTTCACGTCCCGAGGTGTCCGCTTTTCTCAGGTTTTACTCTATGTATATTCGAAAAGTTGCCATTTCATCTAAATAAATAGATTTCACTAAAAATACAGTTATAACAATACTCCACTCTGCTGAAAAATGATTTGATTCGTTGTTTTTTTAAACAGAAAATGCATTCGGATATCCAAACAGTTGTCTTCATTTTCCTAACAAAAATAGTCATATTAATACTTTCCCAAAGTAACGGTTATATAAACTTCGTAATATGTAAACCATGTCGTGTAAAAACAGCTTATCGTCCTCCCCATACGACGAACTCTTTGGGAGAAATATCGAAGGGGATCTGGGTCTACAGATATAATCCCGAATACATTGTTAAATCCTGTTGGCACATCACCATGAATATATATATATATACGTCTTGATTTATGACACGGAGTACTACCTCCTAATCGCCCCTTGACAGGGTCGAGGGGTCCGATGTAATAATTTACCCATTTTCTCTCTATGAAATGAAAGCTACATATTTTGTTATAAAAATAGGATAAAATTCCTAAATTCAATATAGCGTTATGGATAGAATCTCTGCCAGTGCTACGATACAAAATAACCACTAGAGTTAACTTTAGTTTAATTTAAGTAATGGAGCGTTATGTTTAAGTTTTAAAAATTAATAGAGCATTATGGATGGAATCGCTGTAAATGCTACAATACAAAATAAACACAAGAACTAAATTAACTTTCTTTTAATTAATTAAAGTTTTTTAATAAAACTACATATTAAAATTGAGAAAATTCCAATTGTACAACAAACGCATGTAAATTTGCGATTACTGTGTTCATAGATGTTATTGATAAAATTATGTAAAGGTAATTGATAAACGCTATTGATAAACGTATTAATTGGTCAACATGTCTAAAAATACGCTATTGGTACACTTCAGATCTTTAAATTGGAAAATTCTTGTAGTTAGAAGTTTGAAAATCTGGGTTTTGTTTGAGGAAAAGATAATCGGAAACTAAAACAAAATTTTCACACTTTGAAAATTAATCTTATGATTAGTAGAAGGAAATTAAAAAAAAATAAAAAATAAAATATTTGCAAAGGTATGAAATCAATATTTCTAAAAAAGATTTTTTTAACTGTAATCGGATTTTATCAGAATAATTGCATAAAAAAAACAAAAAAAAACAGAGAAAACTGCATTTTGAAAGAATAGTACACGCACAAACCTTTTCACGAAGAAGAAAGTGAAGGCAATAGCTTTCGTTAGTTTACAACAGGGTTGTCCAAACCTTCTGGACAGCAGGCCACTTAAAAAATGTTCATAGATCTCGCGGGCCAGAAGCTTCAGCGAGTTTCGTAAAAAAAGTTACAAAAAGCTTCTGTTCAGTGTTTTATTTGTTCCAGTTATTTATTTGTTCACTTAAGATCTGGGAAGGGGCCACCCATGCGGTTTTTTCCAATTTCTGAAGAAAAAATCTAAAAAAAAATTTTTGATATTTTTTCACTTCAAACAGTTGTCGGAGGATTGTGGCCCATGGGCCGTATGTTGGACAACCCTGGTTTACAATTATATACGACTTTGTCATTCATCAAATGCTAATTTCATATTTTAAAGAGAAGGCAGTGGCCCCTTTAACCTTATCCTGGTAGCTGAACTTTTAAAATACTGTTTTGGGTTCATGCTTTCATACCTTAAATGCAGAATGGAAAAGTTTTCATTGTAATTTCTTGTCTACAGCACATTATAGAGGTGTGAAAAATAGTGAAATGGGTAAATTAGGGTAAGATTCTAACTATCTGTTATGGATGGGCTGAATTGTTCCTCGGTTCTGTTACTAAGCGATCGTGAACACCTCCAGCACGCTAAACACAGAATATGGCTGTAAATCAGAGAATAACCCTCCCATTAAACTGTAAACAAATTGCCACGGCGCTCATAATGAACTAACTTTGGCTTATGCAATGGTTACTTTGTATATGGGAGAACATTAATGAGTAATCTAGGCGAATGAAATGGCATCAGTTTGCTTATAAACTAGAATGTCTGCCGAATCATCCATTCTGTTTGGGATTTACATCATTTGCTGATCCTTAATTATAAGCATACTTACTTCAACGTAAGTATATAAATATCCACAAATATTTGTGAAATCGGTACAATATTTATATAATAAAGACTTTCGACAAGTTTAAGTTCAATTTAAAGCATCTCTATACTTGATCGGGAAAAATTCCCATTATGAAGAACCATTCAGCAGATGATTTAGTAAAATACTCTGTACTGTTAAAACATAAGTGTACGCGGGGAGGGGGGAAGCCGATAGGGTCATAACCCCATTATAACCCCGTAAGCCCCTCATGAACTTTTTGCGTACGCCAGTGTGTTAAAAGTGTTTATATTTTTACTTTTAATTGATATTATCGTTGCATTCAAATACGATAATATAGTGGCACCTAACTCTTTTAGCTTCCGTATCAGTTGAAACTAGCTGCGCGATACAAATCGTGCAATAAACGGGTCGCTGAATGAGGATGACACATAGGCAAAACCGTTCATTAGTTCAATAAACCGCAGTACACCTGTAGTTTAAACCTTTTAGGCATCCATTTTACTACATGTGGTACTGAAAGAATATTCCTCATTGCTTTTGCAATACAGTTATTGGAAATGATTTGGAGGAAGGTCATCTTGATCTATAACATAACGGGCATGTAAACACGTCCCAAGTGTGATTTTGATGGGTTGAAATACGAAATCTGAGTAGGCCTCAGTCCAGAACATTATTCACACTCCCTGATTCTCTCTCTCTCTCTCTCCAAATCTCATCTTCCACCTGTCGTATTGCACTGTATAAAATAGACAATAGTCTACTCTATAACATGACTGCAATGCGAAAAACATAAATTACTTTAAAAAAAAAGAGGCAATTATCCGATTTTTCTCAGAAGCCCTGTACTCCACCAAACTCTACGAGTCCTATTCATTCTGCAAGGCTCCAGTTTGAAAGTGTAAATTATACAGATTTTTTTTCCAGGTTACCGATTATTTGTAAAAATGCAGTAAATATTCAACGGCGTGGAAATGCTTTATATTGATTAATCCCACGTGGGATTAAGACAGTAGATTGGGACGATTTCATTATCATCGTTCTACTAGGAGAACTCTTTCTTTTATGAGACCCTAGGCTTTTAACAGATCATTCCCCCCACCCCCCACGAACCAATTATGATTAATACCAAATCATGGTTGTTATGCTATTGCAGTTTCGCGTTGGGTCCTTGAGGATCCCGGGCCCCTATGCAATTGCCTCCTTGTCCCTGAAGAAGGGGCCCACTCTTCATATCTTGACTTCTAGGAAAAATAAAATCTTCGTAATGATATCGCTTTGAAGTTCTTTAAATACTTTCTTTTGCTAACATAGATATTAAATTTCACACAAATCTATGCAGGTTAAAAAATTTCAATTTTTTTTTCAGTTTAATTAGTACTTTGATAATTTGTCTTTCTACAATCAAACCTTAATATCTATGATGTCAGAAGATAGTGGCTTCAAAAAAGAAACTAACTTTGAAATAAGATCCTTAAACATATTATATGTTTCCCAGAAGCATTGATATCAAATATGAATCCATCCTTTCTGGAGCATACTTCATATCGAAAAGGTATTTTGGCATTCAAACGTTGAATCTGTTGTCTTGGCGACTGTTTAAGAATTGAAGTTAAAAAGTGAATGTTGTTTGTAATCGAAATGTGCAAAATAGAATATGTACGTAATTTTGCACTGTAGTGTAACATACGCGACGTTAATTTGGGATGTAGATATGTACAATGGTGAAGATATAATTTGTAGTCAAAATTTATTGCAAACGCATAAAATACGATTTTTCCAACATTTTTTTATTCCAAAAGAGTCAGGGGTAAACAAATTAATAATTGTTGCATGAACAAAGTTATAATTTACCGTTATCGTTGTATGGATTGATTTTGCTGATATTTCAGTTTAAATTTACTCGAAATGCTATTTTTGAATTAGAAAAGCTGCCCCTCTTTGCCGTTAGTAATAAACTGTAATATTAAAATACTTGCAAATGATTTTATGCGTAAGAGATGCCCTTTCAATTTGGCACAAGGGAGCCATTTCAATTCCTGTTTATGTTCACAGACAGGAACCAGCCAAAAACAGCCAAAGTTTGCTACCACGAAAGTCGTGCCGAGGAATTGTCATTTGGTGATAGGGGGTGAAACGAGGCATCTAATTCAGATTGTTCGCGTGTCAACGACTCGGTTCTATCTCTGAGCGTCAATCCGGTGGGGGCGCTCCGTTGCGCTCGCCCCCCGACAGATGTTCGCGTAGACGAGACCTCGCCCCCACCGCACGATAAAACTTTACATCGTTATAGGTTATCAAATTGGCAATTTGTTGTTCGTATACAGTGGTGCACAATCTACTTTCCATTCGTGCTGGCGTATACGCTAGGATGCGTACTTGCACTCGCGCTCCAATAAATTGGCGCAGATGGTGGCGACATGAGATGAACAAAAAATTATAGAGGAAGAGAAAAATTCCCCAAAACCATTATTATTACCAGACCGTTAGGATGGCCGGTTGTGTTTATACAGAAAAGTTGTATTATTGAATATGTTGGCGAAAGTACTTATTTTCCGGGAAACGTCAACATCATTTTCGTTCTCGAAATCTTGTTTTTCTGTTTTGGTTAAACAGTGAGAAAGAATAAACGCTAGACCAAGTGCGTCACCATTTTCCAAACGTATTTCATGTCAAATCGGCAAGAGACGCTCTCATCGAGCGATAGATACGAACTCAGAACGATCTCATCGATTTCGCGGTGGACGGGTAATCCATTTCCATGGACGATTGTGTTTCTCGATCAGTTTCATGTACATAGCTCAATACACCTTTCTACGTATTGCCTAAAACGAAACACTACCACTGACCAATGAAATCTTTTGTTTATTTATTATATACTTTAATTTTGTACGTTCATTTAATAATTAAATACGTTTTCTTTTCCAAGATTAAGAAAATATGTTAGGACACAGAACAGATCATATGTAACGGTACAATGCACTTATTCGGGATGTGTATTGAATGAACAAAATACTTTTTTAGAACTGTTATACAGGGTGGTTAGTGAAGTCCGTATACACGCAGATAACTGTCGAATGGAGAGAGCTATATGTATGAACGTGATATATATGCATAGTAAAATAACTATGGGCTACAAGATGAGGCTGCGTGCAACGCCCCTTGCTGAAAAATTCAGAACTCAGAGTTGCTATCTCGAAAACTATTCAAGATACGGGGAAAAGTCAATTGCAAAGTTGTTAAGCACCAGCTAGTTAGTACGAAACGATTTTTTTCCACCACCTTAATAGGGCAAAAATCGTGATTTAGGAAGTTTAAGTGCTACAGGACGCCCCTACGTGACAGCTTTCCCTTCGTACAGCTCTGCATAGAGGAGAAGCTTCGGGTAGGGGCGATATTTTCATTGCACACACAATCTCGTCACAAAGCGTATGATATGCAAATGTGTACGCTACAATAATAAAATCGTATCACATCGTATTTTACGTAATAATTTTGAAATTTTGACCAACAATGGCGTTGCTGGACGGATACCTTTAAAACCTCTTAAATTACGATTTTTGCCCTATTAAGGTGGTGAAAAAAAGTCATTTCGTACTAACTAGCTGGTGTTTAACAACTTTATAATTAACCGTTTTCGTCTATCTTGAATAGTTTTCGAGATATCAGCTCTAAGTTCTCAATTTTTCCGCTAGGGGCGCTGCACGCAGTCTCATCTTGAAGTGCATAGTCACTTTACTATACCTATACATCACGTTCGTACATATAGCTCTCTCTGTTCGACAGTTATCTGCGTGTATAAGGACTTTACTAACCACCTTGTATAACCACCGCTAAAATTATGTTAACACATTGCATATTTTGATTTTATCTAATATAAAAATAACATTAAAATACTACAGCATAATTATTCTTAAATTTTTATTGATTGCAAATTATGATAAGAGCGTCGCTACTAATATTCCACTCTAGATATTTAAATTTTATTTTATATGGAATTTATTTATATATTTGTAACGCTAACTGTAAAAAGTGAAATCCAGACAGCAGTTACACAAGCTGCTCTCAAGACATCCGAACACACTCACATGCTAACGTGAAATGCATTTCTTTTTAGCTGTAACTTTAACTCATTGGCAACATTTACTTCTCCCTATTCTACACGTCCGTTTTGATTGATAAACGTTCTTTCCCGCTGCTTTTTCCACTAGATCCGAGCACTAGGTCGCAATCTTTAATAAGTCATTTCGTCTCGCCGACGAGTAACGCGTCACTGGGGATTTTGCATCTGCAGAATAAAACACTTCTGGGCGTTTCAACTCCGCTTATGGATACAACCACGTTAAGTCACCAGTACGAACACGGTATTTTCGAAAATGGTGAGCGTTTATGTTAATATTTCACTGGTAAGGTAATGGTGGGATGAATGCGGTGGTGTTGGGTGGTTAAATTTTTTGCGGTGTTGGGTAAAGTGTATTTCTCTTAGAAAATAGCTTTCTTGAGTCTTTATAAGAATTTGTAACGTCTGTGATGAATGCGATGGCGTTGAGTGATTAAATTTTTTGCGGTGTGTCAGGTATAATGTACTCCTACCATAAAATAGTTTCCTTAAGCCTTTGTGAGAATTTATAATATTTGTGATCAGTGATAACGTCATCGGTGGTCTAATACTCATGGTCTGATTAAATCTAATGGTCAAAATAGTTCGCCAGAGATTTGCGCAACATGGTCATGTGCCGGAAGGTTTGTACAACATTTTTTTTTTTTTTTTGCATGATTTTATAGACATCGTATGGGCTGCATGATAGCATGATTTTATTTTGACATAAATTGACCAAAGCTCATTTTGAATAACCTTAAAAAAAAACTT
Organism: Dysdera silvatica; assembly: GCA_006491805.2. NCBI lineage: Eukaryota > Metazoa > Arthropoda > Arachnida > Araneae > Dysderidae > Dysdera > Dysdera silvatica. The sequence continues at coordinate 128,237,072 of QLNU02015360.1, forward strand.
AAACGGAGTTTTTTAATATATTTTACATCTTATATTTAATATACTATATAGATTGTAAAATTGTTGATCATGCATTGTATATTGAAGAACCTTTATGTATGCTCTAATTTTCTCCAAATAATCAAGTTTTAACAACTTTGATAGCAACTTTCTCATTGTGCAAAATATGTAGACTTTGAATTGTTAATAGAAATAAATGCATGCCGTTTATTATAACTCTGTGTTCTGCATGTTACGCTGCTCGGTGCTGTCACCAATGCTTGTTCGTTCTGCATGTTTTTCTCGTAGTGAGTAGCGAATTGTGCAGTCGTCCTACCACTCCAACATGCAGAACTGATCATGAGGTCTCCGCTCCTGAACTCCCTACTTCCTCTTCCGCATCGTGCCTGACCCTCTTGCAACCCGTGCATGCTGCCACTACCGCCACTTGCAACTCAGTGGAGCAGTACGCGACATTCGCTTCGCCATCGCAGTATCAAGGCAAGTAATATCTTATAGATTTATGATTCACCATTTGAATGGCAAAGGTTTCATTGCACCTTTGTGTGTTTCATCAAAGCCGTCTTTACCGATGTTGTAATATTGCTGTAGCGAGCGTATTCATTTACATTGAACAAACAGGACAAGAGTTTCGACTTTCTCTTTCTCTAATTACTGGGTTAACGAAGCTTGTTTCGAGCTTCATTCCTGGATTTGTGTGGGGAAGATTTAAAGGAGAAACACGGTGGCAGGAGAAACACTCGAACGGGTAATGCAGATTGCTGACAGCTTCCATAATTAGACAATCTTCACTTTAAATGCACAGTAAAATTGCGCGTTTCAGTCAAAATATTAAGCGAACGTGTTCTTCTATCCTTCCTACTTTGTAACTAAATATATTTTATAACTAATTATCTTATTTGTATTATCTGTGCAATAGAAATTTGAATTGTTCTTCCTCAATCGATAACTTTCCCATCGACACTTTCGTTGTTACAGCAGAATTCCCATATAACGGAATCGACAGTTCTATAAAAAAAATTCCGATATATAGAAACGATCTTCTTTATACAGATTATATTTAGAAACGCATTTCCCAATTATTGCATTCTTATTTATAAATAAGTGAATACGAGTCACACATTATACAAGCGTGTGACACGTGTGATGTGTAGCTCGTATTCACACACTATACGAGTCACACGTCTGAATAAGATATGTCTCGTATTCGCTTATTTATGAAAACGTGAATACAAGTCACACATTATACAAGTTCACATAGATAATTAAAAAGAAGGATTAGAGGTAGAAAATGTGTGAACGCACCTTAGAAACATCATATTTATGTAGTATTTATATACATTTATATTTGTGTAATAAACCTTCTACTATCTTTCTGCACAACAAATTTTGATAACAATTCATTTTAAAAATATGCACACTTATTTATTCCCATTGTCAGGGACATTTTCGATGAATAGAAAAAAAACCCATGACTTTTTAGAACGTTTAACGAACGAAAAGTTTGATTTGTCTTGAAAATTTTAGATATGTAGAAGCAGTTTTTCCATGTAAAAACTGAAGAGGGTGACAAAAATTTCGATTTTTAAAGTTCTGGTGTATTTACAAGCTAAAGACAAATTTCCCACAGAGTAATATCTTGAGTTAAACACGTCAATGCAATATAAAGGTATTACTTCACACTGTTCATTAGCACTTTCTTTCCCAATTGCTCCCTCGTAGGCGATGGATCAAAATTTCGCTGCGTTACAAATATAAGACTTTTGTTTTGCTATAACTTTGATTTTAAACGGAATTTAATTTAACTCAATTAACTGAACTAAACTTAACATAATTTTAACATAAAAAAAAGACGTAAAGGTTTATGTCGCATTTAACACTCTCAAGAAATTTCGAGTTTCTGCATGACGACATCATATAGACTACACAAAGAACGCCTCTCTCCTATTTTAGCTTTCGTGAGAATTTTTTTTCTCTAGATTTATCGAAAAGTTGGTTTTTCACTCTTACAAAACCTAACGCGTTAGCAACCAATAGGAATTTCGATACATTTCTTTTACTAAATGCTTCATATATGTAGTTTTTGATTGAACAAAATATGCCATGCTAGTTTATTTTGTGCCAATACTCAGCGTTTGTCCTCAGAGTATTTTAGGTTCTCAATCGCAACCGCGAACATTTTTTGGTAGTCACTATTTACAACAATTTTACTAAAATTCAACTAAATATTTAGGTAGCAATGAAAGCCGCAATATAATGATGTTTGGACTTCGCCTACACCACTTCAAAAGGGAAAATAAGACAAAGCCAACAAATTAGCTGCTATTTAAGTAGAACTACTGTAGCATGATACGCTTTTCGCTTATTAAAATTAGTTGATCCCCATTTTCATTCTCTTTAATCATAACGTGTCATATGGAATTTAAATAAAAATATATGATCGTGGCTGTTCTGAAGAAGTCATATGAGAATATGAAGAAAACCCGCTTTCAATCGCTCTAGTTGAACTCATGTCAAACAGAAATGACAGTTAGATCTGAAAGTCATTGTTTCGAACCCGATTTCTCAGAACACGGTCCCCCTTCTGTAACTATAAGTTTGGATCCCCACGCAGCCCCTTATACTGTCCAGATTTCTCTTCTCCGTTTTCGCTTCAATTTGTATGTCTGCATATGCAGATTTACAGAAAGTGAGGTCCATGAAACAGATAAAACGAAATAGTTGTTCATCCATTTTGGCAGAACACGAATAACCGACACCAAGGTGGTATTAAACTGTAGAACCGCTCTTAACCCATATACCCCTGACGTCCTTCCTAAAGGACGTAGAACACTTTTTGGAAAGAAGTAAACTACTCGAGTTACAGCAAACGTATGACGCTACTGCTCGATTTCTGGGACTCCTGTGGACTGCACGAAATTAAAAGTTGAACTTTTGTTGTCTAAGGACCCTCTAGCAACATTTTATTCAGAAATTATAAACAAAAAAAAGACTAAAAAAAAAAAATTCAAGATTATCTGGGTTAAGAGGCACGCCTTAGATGCGGCCAGATTAAAATTCCATGGCAAAAAGCTCTTTCACAATAATATTCCTATTTTACGGTCACCCCTCTTTTACTAAAAATTTTTTCTGTCCGGTAAGTGTCCGCTAATGAGAGGGGTTTTCTGTACTTCAAAATATTAAATTAGAGTTTTCAGAATACCTTGTACATGCATGCATCACACACATATGTTTCGGAATTTTGAATTAATGGTGTTCTTCGAAGAGTGCCCGAACTTCTGAGCTGCATGGGAATTTCCATGGGGAATACTTTGTAGAAGCTTAAAATGCCAAAAGGATACTTGTAATGAAAAAGGTTTACGAACACCTCTCCAGTCCCACGTACCCTCAAGCCAGGAGTCCTGAAAATCTACTCTCCATAAAACAAGTCCGACAACTGACTTCTCAGCTCCAGTTGGATAAATTACTTTTCAAACTTTAACAAAACCAAGAGAAAAACTGAAAACGTAAAAAAAAAAAGCGAAAAAGAAATGCGAAGAAATTTAAGAAGTTCTTCAGCAAAAGTCATTGGTTTTTCTTCCCTCTTTCGATAGAAACATCTTTTTTTGATTTAAGTCACCCTTTTCTTTCCCTGTTTAATCGTTCTTTTCCGGATTGGACTGCAGAAACAAAACATTTCGTTCGCCGAAAAGTTCGTTCTTTTTTATCTTTTTCTTCTTCTCCTATTGTTGTAGTTTTTTCTTTGTTCCTCTTTTTTATTTTATTTCCATTTTCTTTGCCAGTCGTAGTTTTTGTGTTTTTCTGGAAAAGCTATTTCTCAGAAAGTTCTTTTCGCTCCCCCTTTTTAGGGGGATTTTTCTGGGGGAGGGAGGAGTTAAGTGTCGGAGAGAAATGGTCGCTGCTCGGTTTGTGACATCTAGAGAGGGTTGCTTCTCCAGGGCCTGGCGAACTTTCTGCGATCAAATTCGCCACATTTTAGAAATCGAATTCCTCATGCTGTAATAAACATCGGCTAACTAAGCATTTGTTTTGGTGTAAATTGGCGTAGAACGTTATGTCGTCCAACGTACATTTCCTATAAATACACACACCACCACTTTCACGCATTGAGGTTCTGTGAGATTAAAAAAAAACCGCAAAACTGAAGCCAAAATTTCATTAATAATCAATTTAGAAAATTCCATTCTCTTTTTTCGTTAATGCAACATACCAATAAGCCACTATAAATTGGCGATGCTTCTTATGAAATGGCAGAGGTGGTGGTGCCGTGAGAGAGAGTACAAGGGAGACGTACTAAAATAGATGCGTTTTCTTCTTAGTGGTCTTCAAAATTCTGTCAGATGTGAGGTGTCATACATTTTTCAAACTCCAAATCACACGTCTTGTTACGCCATTTGTCTCATGTGACACCACATCGCAGTTTTCTTTCTCTCGTCGCAGTAAAATAGCAATAAAAATCACAGTTGTCATAAAGCTACGCTCTCATTAACGTCACTAGTGCAGGTTTCTTAAATGTCGCCGAAACTTGCTTGTGAAATACCTAAAATAATTAAATTAACAATAACTTTTCTCTTTAAATGGAAATTATAAAATGGTTTCAGGTGTACTGGGAAATAATTTATGGTTCGCCTTATCAGGAACAATTGATTATATTTATTATTATATTTCTTCTTATAGTTTCAATTGTTCAGAATTAGAATTACTGTATTTTTTTTTAATCTGTGAAAAAGCTTTCCAAATCATTAAAATAATCTCCGTCCTTCTTATAACCCCATGAGAACTTCGAGAGGTAATTTAACACAAACTGTTTTAACTCGAATATTAAAAACCGAGGCGTTGTTTTTTTAAGTCTTAAATGGACCACTCAAATACCTTTAAAGAGAAACCAATAGCATGCCTTTTAAAAATTTATTTTCCTACTTTTCCAGTAGTATAGATAACAGATGTTGAGAGGGATGGGGCGGACTACTTCGATAACAAGTGGATGACTAGCTTAATATTTTACACCTGATGGGCGATGTCTCTTTATTTCCACCTCAAGTTTTACAGGATTTGAAGGGAGGTCACTGCATCCGCATTCCAGCCCATCTCCCAAAATTGTTATAAGTAATAATTCAAATTAGAAAAAATAGTCGCCAAATTCTGTACAGAAAATAAGTGCAATTCAATTTGATTGTAACTTAATTTGAACGCTACAATTCCCCCGCTTACAAGTACAAAATAGCTAACCTCCAAAAACCACGCCAAGAACTGCGCGAAGTTAGCCAACCACAGAGTCAGATACCTAGGGGGTACTAGGCAGCTTGCAAGGATGACGTCAATTTGTCTCCCCCAGTGTACCTACTGCACCAGTGTGATCCCTGAAGAATCTTGGGAAGAGGGAGGACAGGTTGACAGACGAAATACCTTCTGAGGATCTCCGCTTTCCTCCCATCTTCCACGGGAGAAGCTTCTCGAGACAAGATAGAAAGACATACCATTGTGTGTGTGCGTGTTAGCACTTTTTTCTTTCCTTATTTATAAATATGTGTTTTTTCTTCGTTTTTTTTCTGAGTTCCTATTTATTTTTTGAAGTTCCACGCAGAGCTTCTGTTTGTCTATGGACGTGTAAGCGAGAAACGTATTCAGAAAACAAAAATCTTCCTCTCATATTTAAGACAAAATGTGATTTTTTAGCCTTTAACTAAACACTGACAGAGACGTTTTAAACGTATGACATCTAGATCTGAATATCTTGATTTATTTTGTTTCTCATAAACTCATCATCTTTTTTAATTCTGCGCATTAAATTTGGCGCCATATTGTTTTGCACATTTCCATCCAGTTGGTTAGAGCGATCTTGAAGTAGGGTTCTTTTTCGAAAACTCTTTCAAGATTCTCACTTTAGCAAAAAGTACACGAAGAACATCATCAGGTTAATAAAAACTAAATTTCATTGACCAATAAGGAACTCGGTAGGAATTGCGGAGAAATTCTGAAATTCTTTCGCAGATTACGCGATTATTAATTTTCTTCAATTTTCACCGATGTAGATGGTATGGCGTTTATGATAATGAAAGAGATTTTAAGTAAAGTATTTCTCATGCTGTGAGCAGTATAACACCACCTATAATACTTGATAACCCTCTTTAATATATTCTATACTAAGTAACTCTTAGATAAAATGTACTATTTCATTCCAATTTACAAGATGACTAACATGCCATAAAAGGATAGAACGGAAGCTAAGGATTAGGCTATTTCTGCAGCACCTTTGGAAGAACGGAGGTCGGGATTGAAAAATGAGAAGTTCCTCTTCTTTGACTATGTTTCAATCTATTAATCCTTGCAACAAAAGCAATGGAATTGTCTGTTTTTCTAAATTTTAGATTGGTTTAGACAGACAAAAATACAAAAGTGTCTGCTCATACTTCGAAATGACAGAAAACAAATTTCATAAAACTGACATGTTTTCAGATTGACATAAAATTCGACAAGTTTTGCGTCGTTGCTATTCAGTCGTACTCTTCACTTTGTTATGGCCCATTCTGGAACCTATTTTTGATTCTAATTTCCAAGAAAAAAGTTAATCCGGCATTCAGTCTCAGATCAAACCTGCGACTTATAGATTACCGTGCAGTTCTTTAGCCGCCGGGCCACTAAGTATTTTCCAAAATTCGTAAATATCGTTTTAACGCCTTTTAAGTTTCTCATTCAAAATAAATTCACGAGGATTATACCGTTTCTGGACAATTTTTCGTTATTTTTACTTAACCATGAAGCAGAGGACTTCTCACTTTATTTTTAAAAGTTGTCAACGAATATCTAGTCGGCGGAAAAAAAATATTTCTGACACACTATATGCAGTTTCTGTCAAAAAAAATGTTGTATCCAGGGGCAAATTACTACTTGCGAGTGCAACAATTTTTTCTTGAAAAAGAACATGCGTCAAATGTAAAACCTGCTCATTTTATAAACAGTAGCCCTTACGTTGACCTTCACACGTCTTCAAACAAAGCTCGGGTCTTCTTGTAAAAAACTGACAATGATAAATTGAGTGAAAGTGACAAAGTTCTGCTATATTAAGGAAAATGAAAGACTCTAAGAACGTGGACTAAATAAATTTCTTTCCTTTTAAAACTACGGAACGATAAGGATTTTGATAGAGGATATAAACACATACATTTTATTCTAAAACTAATATTTTATTTTACGAATGATGTTAACATTTTCACTTTTGACTAACCCACTCAATTCTTACTAAACTATGTACGCTTCAATCGTTTATCCTTTTTCTTAAAACTCCTTTTTCTTAAAAAGGAGTGAAAACTCCTTTTTCGAGAAGTCATTCCCTGAAAAGTCTGTTAACAACCATAGGATTTCGAGAATTCAACAACGTTTACCGAGACAATTAACATATCCAATCCGTTATTCTTGCTTAGTATTAAATACAGAGATATGCACGTTAATATATAATTACTTTTCTAATAAGCTCTTTAATTCATATATCATTATTGGAACATTTTGATAGCAGCGTAATTATTGTTGAAATGATTGTTCCTCAATAATTCTTCCCCTTTCTTCTACAGTCCAGGAAAATTTTATGATCTAGTCCAGCGGTTCTTCAACTGTGTGGGTCCGCGGACCACTGGGGGTCGGCGAGGCCCTCCCAGTGTTCAATAAAAGTTCGGAAAAGTACTAAGACACGAGCATTTGCTCTTTAATGCTAAGAATAAATTATGAGGGAACGAAAAATTCCTTCCTTAAATAGTGAAAATCAGTGATGAAACACTAGAAATAAATACATATGATGCAAATTCCGGGCTTTAAACTTTGAGTTAATTCTTGGGGGTCCGCGAGGGTGAGTGATCTGTGAAGTGGGGAGGGGTCCGGTCTAGAGAGTTAAAGAACAGCTGACCTAGTCCATTTAAAAAGATTTAATTTTACAGAGAAATGGTCTATTGTATATTAATTATACCTTTCATGATCTAATTTTACATCTGTGTTTCCTGTTACCATTTTTCCTGCGATGTAATTCTTTCTCTCCATTACGAACTTACTTACCAGAACATTCTGTTACGTCGCTTATTATATAAATATACCCAGAGACATAAAATGTCTGCTCATGTAGGTACACCCATCCATGGACTATGAAATGAAAGCAAATTTTAAACGATCAAGTGCAGTAAACTTTCTTAATAACGTTGCTCTGATTAATGACAATTTCCATTAACGAGGATAGTTTGCGGTTATGGCAAATGCTTCATTGAATTACAGACACTCCGATTAGCGTCCTTTTCTGTTTAATGACGTTTTCCCCCCGTTCTTTGAAAGTCGTTAATGGGTTTATCATTGAACAATGTGAGTATTTTCATCCTCGAGTATTGTTTTTAACCTAAATATAATAGAAGTATTTCCGTTTAACGACGATAGTTTGCTGTAGCGGCAAATTCTTCATTGAATTAAACAGACTCCGATTAACATCTTTTACTGTTCAACAACGTTATTTATCCGTCCTTTGAAAGTCGTTAATGGGATAGTTTACTGTGAGTACGTTTATCCTCAAGTATTGTTTCTGACCTAAATATAATAGAAGTATTTTGTAATTAACGACTATTTCCGTTTAACCACAATAGTTTGCAGTCATGGCAAATTCTTCATTGAATTGCACAGACTCCTATTGACGCTTTTTTTCTGTTTAACGACATTTTCTCTCCGTCCTTTGAAAGTCATTAATGGGAGAATTCAACGTGAGTATTTTTATTCTTGAGTATAGTTTTTGACTTCAATGTAATAGAGGTATTTAAACTTTGTTTTTGCGCTTATACTTGCATGTTTAAATGGCATGTAGTATATTTTCTCGAATATTAATGACGCATTTTGAGCGAGGCTCTTCTCAACAAATCTAAAGACAATAAATTCTATCATTAAAGATGTTCAAGGGATGGAGAAAAAACGTCTGTAAACAGAAAGAGACGTTATTCGGAATAGATGTAATCCTCTAAAGCATTTGTCGAGAAATTTACTGTACTTCGACTTTTTAAATGCTACGCTTTGAAAAAAAAAAATAGTGAAACTTTATATACGGTTATAGCATTTTTTTAACGTTTCAAATCGTGGGGCCTATTTCTCAGTAAAACTGCGACGTAGCTTCCTGTAACTTAATAAGAGAAGAGTGTGAAACACTCTTCTCTTATTAAGTTAGTGTTTTATGCTCAGCTTTATGAACCTTCATTTATTAGTTACGTACCTTCATCCTTATGAATCTTCATTTATTAATTATTTGTCCACATCTTTATGACGTCAGAACTCTAGTCTAGAAATGTTGGTACATATATAATATTTTAATTAAAAATTTGATCACCATTAGAGAAGTATCAATGTTCTATTATACTTATTTTTCCAACAAATGATATAACATTGACATCTTAGTGAAAATCTCATGAATAAAATAAGAAGTGGTAGATGGACTTGTAGCAGTCTAAATTTTATATCGCATTTTACTTGCAATAAAAGTACGTTGCAGTTATTGAAAATTCCTTTCCCGATGATATTACAAATGCTGGCATTATTAAGATACTCCAGGAAAGATCTGACAAATGCTGTTTCTACCTCATTTTTTATTGATACACACAGTATATACTTCAAATCGCCCCACCCAATCTATCCACTCGTTTGGGTGGGGCGATGTCAACCATCAACTGAAGTGCATAATAACAAATATCTCTAAAAATTGGAATAACGAATCGATGATTTTGCTGCAGTCAAATATATTCTTTGCAAAGAAATAACTACTGCAGCCAGAAACGAACTACACTTGGGTGCAACATGTTTTTGATGACAAAGAGTGTCTTAAAATGAAAACAATCGTTATGAGATATCATAAACATGAGGCGTATCATATATAGATCCAATAAACGTGAAAATATCTATTAACTGAAAACAAATCTCCGGCGTAAGCTACATCAGAGACTTATTGAATGTACACCCTATAGACAAAAGTATTCTGATATCTAGGCCGGAATAATATAATAGTATTTATTGGTAGAAATTTTAGTAAGCCGTCATTCAACTTTTCGTAGAATCGAGTACAGCGCCCTCTTCCACACTCTGCAAAACGTGTCAGTAAGACTATTCCGGAATATCCTCCAACTACTCTTAAGGCCTGTTTACACGTTAGGATTTATCGCACGTTTTATCGGTCATACAAAACGTACGTTTAGTGAAGTATTCACACTCTAACGTTTTTTCGTCCATTTTCCACCTCATTTCCAACATTTACTTTATGGTAGTGCTCCATTTGGTTACAATATTTACAATATTTATTTTTAGTGGTCCAATATTTAAGGTATTCAACATGGAGGAAGCACTATTGCTGTTTTTAACAATTGTTTTTGTACAAAAACAAAATTTGAAAAAAAAAAAAAAGGACCTAAACAGAGATTCAGTTGGAAGCGAAATGAGACCAAAAGTAGTCGAAAGTAGCCCAAAGGTATACCAGTTCTCGGAAAATGATACTCCTCCCGTCAGCCTTCCGAACTGACCTTGGATTTCATTTCCATGCAATAAGATGTACGTTTTACTGTTTACATTCTCCATTTTACACGATAGAATTTGTCTTATCAGACAAAACGCACAATAAGACGTAACGTGTAAATGGCCCTTCATAAGGCTACACCCATAAATGCCATAGAAGAAGACCTGGCCAGTCGAAATCAGATGCGGCAGTCCAGTTAGTCCTGGAAATGTTGTCAAATCTGTTAAACACAGTATTTGTTTACAATGGCAGCTCACGCAATTTTTCAACAGACGAAAAGGGTTGTCACAGCAGGTACCCATTGGGGTATGTGGAAAAAACACCACCACCCCGACAGACACCTTTAGCCATTATCTACGGTTAAAGGTAGGCCAACAACGTACAAATTTCAGCTAACGAATATTATTTTATAAGAGATATTATTACCCTTCTTAGGGAAGACTTCCAGAGTCATATGCGCAAGTCATAGCATATGAACAATAATGATAATATGAGCTTCCGGTACTGAGCGTACGTTTTCTGGCACTGATTTGTAATCGTAAGCGAACACATAACAAACTGTTGAAGTGAAGCCCAAATAATATTTATTGAACGATTTCACCATAAAGAATTACCATAACGCCAGTTTTTAAGTTGGTATAAGTTGAGAAAGATAAACCACCTTTATAAGACGGTTCGAAACCACCACAAGATTATATGAAACACATTAACGTTTTCAGGGAATAATTTTAAATCGACCTGTCATGCGAAACTAGATAAATGATAATCTGTTATTTTATAACGAATGTGAATAGGAAAATTAAAAAATTCACTTTTAAGCTACGCAATAACTATTCACTGAAATTAAAGATATACCAAAAGAACATTTAAAATTTTCAACATTTTATAGCAGGGGACTTCAACCATATATAGCCCAATGCTTCTGCCTTGTTGTCTAGCGGGCAGCAATACGGAAGTGGCAATATCAGGATTGCATACATACACATTACACAGTATTATTATTATATCTTGCTTTTATCCTTATATTCATATTGCTTGTTGTTTACTGTAAGGTTAAATAAACATAAGAAAAGCATTTACATTTACAATACGCTTACTCGTTAATATATAAAGTGAAATCGAACATTTTTCAGCGAGATTATTAGCGCTGTGTATTTTTAACACACTAGTAAAGTCAGGTCTTATTTTGATAACGACAGAACATTTCTTGGTTACCTAATATTACAAAATGTAAAAACGTTAATAGAACAAATTTTAAAGTACATAGATTCTCGAAACTGAGAGGCAGCATAGAGCATTATTTTTTCGGGAAATAATTAATATTTTTCATGACTTGGGGCTGTGGGTTGAAGACCCGTGCTTTCTAGAGATATTTTAAAAATAATTATTTGCTCCAAATTTCAATTTTTCTGTCATTTAATTTTATGAAGTGCGCACAGGCCTCCCTATTAATTTGAGAATGTTGGGTAATGCGCAAGAAGCTGGAGATCAGAATCTTGTGGAGAATCGAGAGTTATAAACGACGAAATTTTTTTTTTTTAAATTTCGCGCTTTGAAGCCTATCGCGTCCTTAAGATCTGTCTTTAATGATTCAGAAGAAGAATCACTCGAATGCGACAGACACCCACATTTTAATAAACGAGTTACTCTTAGAGATACATCCTTGATGCCAAAAATTACAGCGACGACATTAGACAAGTTTAACTTCGAGAAATAGACAGTATAATAAATGAGGTAGCAGCAAGCATTGCTACCTTTGTATCACAACACCTGATGACACTTTTTTGGCTCTATATTCTGACATATGAAATGAGGAGATAAAGAAAGAATTTAATGAACTCGACTGATAGAAAAACCTTCATTTTTTTTTTTCCATTATTCGGTCAAAGACTTCGCCATTGGGATAGTTTATAATAAAGAGACGTATATATTCGAGCTATTGTCATAAGATTACCTGGTAGTCTCGTTCCTCGCATATGTTCACCTTTCAAATATCACTTTACTCTTACGTACACAACGCCTTCATTGATAGCAGCGCGTCAAAGACATGTCTTTTTCGAGCCAGACGATTCTGGAAGCATGCGAGGCTTTCGATGCACGTATGTGATTAAGTCAATGCCGTTTCGGCACATTTTATAAGTCGAATATTTGAAGCAGCTCTGACCTTTACTAAATAGGATCGTCGAAATGCAAGGAGGGTCCGTTTCGGAATGTCGACAACGCTGGTGATGCCACTGATGGTTGGAATTAATCTTCCTGCCAGCTCGCTAATGTATCAACATCGTAGGTAGTACAATGATGAATCATTACATTTGCCGTAATGTATGAGAAGAAGCCATCAAGCTGAGATTCCTTGTTTTGTTCTATTTACAATTAGTCCACAGGGTATTGCGACTTGTACGTAGTAACATCAGCTTTTACTAAAAATAGATTCTTACTCTGTCAATGCGATGGATCGGACTGACAAGGGGAACCCACAGTGAGTGCTCCGTCGATTTTGATGAAAGTACAGCCAAAATAAGGAAAATACGTATCTCGATATTCGTGCCAATGCGCATTATTTTCGAAGATATGCATTTTTAAAGATTTTGCATCCGATATATAAGCTTAAAACGAGACGCCCTCTGCATGCCAATCAGTAGCTTGGTTGGTAAGTTGTCCGCTCTTCGCTCCGTGTTTTTTATGTGTCCTTTTTACGCTTATATATATATATATATTTATTTATGTATTTTTATTAGTAAAAATACTTCGCTTACAATCGGATTTTGTTCATAAACTTACTTTAATAAAATTCATATTTATGTAATTAAGTTAATTGTACGCTTATTGCCAGTGATAATTTCTACTCGAATTTTAATTGCTGATTATTAAAAAGTTGAAAAGTATAGAAAAAGTTTTGGTGTAGCCTGTTATGTAGTTAAGTAGATCCAGCACAGTTTCATGATGTCTTTACAATCAGAGTAGAGTTCTCAAAATTATTAGGGGCTCAAGCATTTTATGTACGTTTATATACATTGCAGTATATGTAAAATCACCAATTTATTTCGAATTATTGAGAGCTCAGGCCACAATTCCATAACTCTACGCCTATGGCCTTTACAAATGATGACGGCACCTGTTCTTCTACTGCTGAATTAATTCCACCTCATTGTACCCCATACTGTCAACCTCGTGATGTGTACTTCTTCCGTCAAGTAAAAAATTTCATTAAAAGGTTACAAAATTGTGTTGAAAGCTTACAAAAAAATAGTCATTTAAACACGTGAGCAGATAGATGCTCTGAAGATCCATTCACTTATTTATAATCAACTTTCGGCGCCAACTTTTAAGAATACATTACAGTACTCTTGGTCTGTTGCAAAGTTAACAAACGAAAGGAACGTTTTTGAAAATGTATATTTGTTTTCTAGATGATATTATACAAAGAAAATCAGGTGTTCGAACAATTCATTTATAAAATGATCACATTGTAGAATTTTTTTTATGTTTTTATTATTTTTATGATAATTATCATCCAAAACTGTGTACCAGTATACAATTCCGACATCTCCGACAGTGATACACAGAAAATATGTTCACATCAGTCAGTTTTAAAATAAAATTGATTGCATTTTATAAAATGAACTGTTTCTATATAAACGAGATGCGTATAAAATATTTACATGTTATACAATAAAGTGATGTTATATGTTATAAAATAAAATATATCATACTAAAAATACATTTGTCAATAGATAAATATATTTAAAAAAATATTAGGCATAACAGATGCTAATAGTGGAAGACTGAAAAGGCTAATAATGACAAAATAAGACGAATTAACGCAGTTCTCATTTTTATTAGAACTCATTCTATCTACTATCTACTATTCATTTTTATTTTTAATGGAATTGTTAAACGTTTTCAGAAAAAACTTTCAATCCTTAAATAAAACAAAACTGCATTATTGGTGTAATTTCATCCCTTCACAGGTTGACAATGAGTACGCAAATTTTATAAAAGTTATATTCACATAAAAACTTACAGCTGACTTCTAAACTTTTTGTACATTTACAACTCTTCAATTAAAAATTAAAATTCGTGTAAAAATTATATTGATTGATTGATTGTTTGGCTTTTTTATGGCGCAAGAGCATCTGGGCTATACTGCGCCGTAAAAATTATAACTGCGAAAAATAGTATCACAGAATTAAATATGTAAATATGAATTTTATTAAAGTAAGTTTATGAACAAAATCCGATTGTAAGCAAAGTATTTTTACTAATAAAAATACATAAATAAATACATAAAAAGGATACATTAAAAAAAATGATCGATTTCCCCAGGCATTGAACACAAAAACACGGAGCGAAGAGCCGACAACTTAACGACCAAGCTACCGACTGGTTTGCAGAGGGCGTCGTGTTTTAAGCTCATATATAGTATGCAAAATCTTTAAAAATTCATATCTCCGAAAATAAGCCGCATTGGCATGAATGCCCAGACACGTATTTCTTTATTTTGGCTCTACTTCCATCAAAACATTTCATCAAAATCGGCGGGGCACTCACTGTGGGTTCTCCTTGTGAGATAGTAATGAATTCATGTCTGACAGGGTTCATGCGTATGTTTCGTTGCAACGTTTTCATTGCTGAGATCTTTCTTCCTTGTTTCTTGCAGTTGCGGGTGCAGCAGCAGTTGCGGGAAGCACTGTAGGAGGCGTAGCTGGAGCCGAGTATGCCTACACCTCTCCATATACCCAGTATTCTTCGGCAGCTGCCTATGGCGCCTATGGATACGGGTCAGGTGGAATCATTAGTGAGTATACATATAAATAGGTTTCACGCAAATTTGTTAACGAAGTGACTTATTATATTGTCAAAGCAACATTCAATTCAACGTCCCTATGCTTTCTCCTTTTAGACCCGTCCTATTATTATGCTCCAACAGCAAGAACTTCGGCAGGTAGCAATCCGAGCTTGGGGGCCGGTTCACCTATTAGCTCCAATAACTTTAAGGCAGAAAGATGCTAGTGAAGAAAAAGTCCGCTCTCAGGACATGAAGATTTCCGAACTTGTACAGTCTGCTTTCTAATCCGAAAACACAACTACAAACCGATCGAGGAAAGGGAAAACATTAATTCCGTTCGACATCACGTGTTTGCATTTAAAAAGAAGCTGATAGTATCCACCTCCGAGCATAGGTACAGGTGGCAAACCGTTACGTTGTGAATATCATCGAAGCTGCAGAACTGACTGTTGCCCCCTACAAAGGGCCTAATTTTAAAGAACTGCCCAGAAACCGTTACGATAAAGCCAAAAGTGTCTCATGATCAAGAAAGGTTCTAATTCACGATCATTATTTTTCAGAGCGAGGAAATTCATATTACTTTTTGACCCACTGAACTCGATGCATCCTTTGTTTCTACAAATACACTATCCATAAAGGAAAGGAAGAAAAACTTCTTTTTGATTTGCCCAAATTTCAACATTGTAGTCATAAAACAAATAACAGCGTTTACTTTCTTAAGTTTTGTCGTAGGGGTTTCTGGGTTGGCCATTGCTTCCAAAAAGTTGTCCATTTGAAAAACGAACAAGAATATCTCGAGAGAAAAAAAAAAAATTCTCGAAGACTGCGCATGAACTTTCATCATCATCTTCATTTGAAGGATGAGAACTCCATGTTTCTGAATTTAACACAGGAACGGAATTGTATAGTATTAGACAATTTGTAAAATTGAAAACACCTTGTATCGGTGTGCGAGTCTATACCTTCTTTAACAACCAAAGATTTTTTTTCGGCTGCTGTAAGTACTCTGTTCTTACTATGTCTGTATTTGCTTTTAACCTAGTGCTCAATTTAATTTCGACGACATTAAAAATTTCTCAATATCCCTTAAAAATTTGCTTTAACAAAAACAAATCCATCAAAACTTCAAAATCGATATGGATAAGTGTCCATCGTGGATATTTATATTAAATAGATTCCACCCTTCTTTGACAGTAAATACATGTGATGAATATAGAAAAAATGAAAATTTTTAAAATTGAACATCCTCAAATAAATCGTAAAAATTAAGTTTTCAGCAATGTTAATATTTTATTTTAATATACTTTCAAATACAATGAAAAAATGTGGGTCATCATAAGAATTCGGTTTATGTTCGCTTAATATATTAGCGTCAATTGCAATTTGGATTATAGGGCCTTGAATAATGAATGTTTAAACGCAAAAATGAGAGTGTATTTTTCAATCAATTTCATAATTTTCTAGTCCATCGAAAGCGTATGAATAAAAAAAAAATTTTCATTGTAAAAAAGCAATTGGTTCAGACTGAAAATCTATTATGAACTTCTTCCCATTTTAGAAATTTGGTGAAGATTTATTTTATCAACAAGTGTATATCATTTTTAATCAGTATGATTGGACTGAATTTAACTTATATATAACCCTCTTGTTTATATAACATGTCATAGTTATATGTCGTATATTTATGTCAAGTGGTTTTTTTAATGTTTCTACAAACCATTATACCACTGATTGAAATGACGATGCTGTTTTTCTTCGATACTGAGAACAAATTAAAATCTACAAGGAAATAGATTATATGCTGAGATCATATTCGCCCTTATTTCTTAATGTAAATTTTCCTGTTCATTTCATCGTACATGCATATATTTATTATTTATTTATTCGCGTCTGTTTCATGGTATAAAAAATGCCTCATTTTTGATCCCTTTGTCTCTCTTTCTTTTATAGAAAACAATACAATACATTGCTTAAAAGGTAGCCCTTCTTCAAAATAATTTATTTAAAATTATAATATAT
>QLNU02015360.1:128263761-128289869 GCA_006491805.2 Dysdera silvatica
TATACCAACTTCCCTTTCGATTTCAACAGCTCTAGAAAAACTGAAGAACGACGACTCTCTCGCTGCACGTACCAAATTGACAGCTGAAGATATTTGCATTCTTTTGGAATTCTGTTTGGACGCGACGTATTTTAGCTTCAATGGGACCTTCTACAAGCAGAGACAGGGGACCGCAATGGGTTCCTCCGATTCTAATGTTGTAGCTAACCTGTGTATGGAGTCTTTGGAGATGGACATTTTGGACTGCGACGAGTTTGATGTTAAGGTCTGGAGAAGGTATGTCGATGATACTTTTGTCGTTCTTTCGAAGACAGAGGTGGACAGCTTTCACCGTTTCCTTAATGACTTAAACCCCCATATTCAATTTACCTTAGAGGTAGAACATGAGGGATGTTTGCCATTTTTGGACGTGAGGGTCACCAGAGGAGACAATGGAAGCTTGTCAACCTCTGTGTATCGAAAGCCAATTCATGCGGACCGGTACTTGGATTTCCGCTCGTATCATCCAACTTACCACAAAGCTTCTGTTGTGAGGTCTCTGACACGTCGGGCCCTCAAACACAACAACAATGTTGAGTTGAAAGATGCTGAGGTATGGAAGGTAAGGAGAGCGCTTGTAGATAATGGCTACCCGAGCAAGTTTATCGCTCGAAGATCTAATAATGGACATAGAGAACCTGTTGAGGAGAGACAGACTAGAGGGACGGTTGTTTTGCCATATGTGGAGAGGACTTCTGAGGAGATTGCGCGTATTCTTAGGAAATCTGACATCAGGACTTACTATAAACCTGCATCGACTTTACGTGACCTGTTGGTGAGAGTGAAAGATCGAGTTCCAATGGATGAATTGACTGGAACAATTTACCAGATACCCTGCAAAGACTGCGAAAAAGTATACACTGGCGAGACGGGAAGAACTGTTTGTACTCGTAAAAAAGAACATCATCGTGCTGTGGAGAAAGGTGAGATGACTAATCTTCTGGCAGAACATGCCTGGGAGAAAGGTCATGTTCCTGATTGGAAAAGTACAAAAGTTCTTCATAAAAATGTAACTTCTCGCTATTGTAGACTTTTTCTGGAGTCTTGGGAGACTTTTCGAATGCGAAGTAAGGCGATGAACATCGCAAAATCGATGCCTGAACCTTACCGCATTTTTGCTAGGAGATGGGGGAAAACCAGTTTCAGACAGGGGGAATTACCGAGTGCGGGACAGTTCTTAGAAAATCCAGATTCAGACAGGGGGGAAAACCCGAGTGCGGGATAGCTTTGGGGGAAAAACCAAAGTTGGGGTATAAATACCGAACACCTACACTTCCTTGACACTTTCGCTTGATGAAGGGAACAGTAGTTCTCGAAACGTTGCGAATATTTTTGCAGACGGTAAATATCTTTTACCTTCTTCATTTGTATTTCGTATATTCCGACCAGTGTCAAATTTTACTAGTTATGGTAAGCCCTGGTCAACCTTTGTACGTTGTTGTTAACATAATAATACAGTATAATAATGTAATAAAAACATAAAGCTACAATTGTTCTAATTGTAGTGGATGCATGTGGTGCCCTTCTAAAAAATCTTAACCCTTGTAGACCTGAAGTCAATCCCCAAATCAACGAAATTTTTTTTCAATTAATTACAACATTTAAGGTGTAAATATGTCATAAATGAGATTTTTTTTTCAATAATCGCTACCATAGCTGCCAAGAAAAAAAGGAACCCACACAATTGTATGTGTGAGGACTTCATTCACCAATATCATGTCAAAATTGTACCCAAAATTAAAAACCGGGCCCACACAATTGTGCGTACAAGGTTTGAAAGGGCTATGACACTCAAAATAGACAGAATTTTCTGTCATCAGGTTAAAACTAAGGCACTTCTAAGATTAATATACGAGGACATTTTTGATTATCTTACGCTCTTGGAATATTTAGTTGGGCTTTATAATTAAAAGAAAGAAATCGTCCATATCACGGACTTGAAATTGCATGGTGATGTAATAAATACAATGACAATACAGATTTTTCAAATGCCACAATAAGGATGAAAATACACAAGAGTCTCGATTATGCCGACGGATTACCAGATCATCAAGTCCTTCATCCAAGTTTCTTGACATTGTGATGATTGCCTCCTTTATAACACCATTGCCCCTAGGGATTTTCTATTATTCGCTGATCTTCTAGTCCAAATAATCGGAATTACTCTGTGTGTATGCACTCATTGGGAAATCGTTAAAAATGCCTCTGACCTTAAATAGATATATATTTCTGCGTAAAATCCCGATATTCATTTTAAATATTCTGGGGATAAACCTTTGGTATGAAAAACTTTTAACCAGTATTTCATTTGTTACAAATAATTTATGGCTGTATATAGAAAAGGACGGTAATACTCTGTGGTTTGCTACATTGTCCATATAATTCTATTGATATCATTGTTTGCACTGTGTGTAGTTTTGTTTAGAGAATACCTGCAAACACCTTTGCTGATTCAATGGCAGAAAAAATGGCACTGATGGTGTCATTCACTGGGTCTACCTTTTCTTTTTCCTTTCTTTTTTTTTTGTTCGCCGTGTGTCTCTGTTTTCCTTTGTTGTCTCTCTTGCCCTGTTGACAAATGGCGAGGAGATCCAGCGTGCCAAGATAGCGTTTGTTTCATGTCTGTTCAGCATCCACGGTTGGTTGCACTTATGGGGGATGTCCTTCTGCCCCCCCTTTTGGGACATCCCGGTGAATAATGGGTAACATCTTTCTTTTGGCCATTTTCCGATTTTTCTGGTCCCGTTTCTGGTAGGATTTTTCGACAATTCCGAACAGAACTCTCTTGCCGAAATCTTGACACTTGTACTGCGTAGGTGTGGTGGATACGATGCACCAATGAAAAATGGTATTATGGCAGCAAATGCATCTATGGTTTTTGCATTTGCTGATGGAAGTCAGTTTTTTTAATCTCTGAGGTAAAGTAGTGCACAAACGCAATGTCAACCACGCTCACAAACTCGCCACTAGTGCACTTCTTTTAGGATATATTAAGATATTCGTAAATCCCTAAACCACAGTCCGAATTGTAGCTTTATTAGATGTGGCCTTCATTTGAGGATTAAAACAAACACGCGATGGAACGTACTTTTTGTTTTGTAAACGATCGTTTTATTTCGATATCCTCTTATACTTGAACTTCAACTATCACATTTTTATGTTGTATTTATTCGCTCTATGCGTCCTTATAAAATGTGTGGAGTCGAGATAGAAAAGCAGACGCTATTGATTTTCGTGTACATATCGCATACCCGCAACAAGAATGACATAACTCTCAAAATGTAAATTTTACAGAAGAGGCGAAAGAAAGTTTCTTCATAACATAGTGACTTACGATAAAAACAGATACACGTCTTACTATTTAACAGGAAAAATTTCTAAATAAATTTGAGAAATTTTTCCTGTTGAAATTATTACGTTTTTTACTAAATGAATCCGAAAATTGATTTTAAGAAAATTTTTAAATCCTGACTTTTTTTGGTGGCAGACACAGGCAAGAAAAATCTCTATATTCATCTTAGCCCAATGAGCTGCATACCTTGCAACAAAACAAGTTATTAAATAAAGTAATTTTGAGTGCCATAACATAAAGTGAAATCTTATTCTTATCATGGTTAGTTTTCTGCTACCCAAAAAACTTTTTAAACAATATTAGTTCTTTATATTTTGATCAACGTAGACTCTCGATTTAACGAACTCGTACGGAACCATCCCTCCCCTCCAAAAAAATTCGTAAATCCAAAAGTTAGTATATGGGAATTAACATTAGTTCTATGGGATAGTTTTCGGAACCAATAGAAACGTGTAGTTCGTAAATTGAAATGGTTTGTATAAAGCCAAGTCCATTAAAACATCGAAAAAAATTAAATATAATACAAATTGATATAAATTTTAAAAAACTGTAACCTGGTGCAGAGGTTCACAGCCTAGGGTGCGAGATGGTAATTCAGAGGGTACTGCAAAGAGAGTGGTCTGCCTGTGTGTCCTGAGTAACAAGTCATCATACAGCTAGCTAGCTTCCAGCATACCTTGAGAAGTGGTAATAAAAGTAATTAAAATTTAATTGTACAATACATATTTGTATTTTATGCGCCAACAGTTAACAGTTAATATCCTAAGTTCACTTTATTCACCCGCAGTCTTTCTCTTTCTCTCTCTCGGATGTATTCAAAAATTAAAAAATATACTTCCTCATCTTCGAATGTGATAGTGCTTTTGTAGGAGGTGCAAACATTAATAAAGTATTTCTTAGAGGTGTAAGGCAGGGATATTCAACCCGCGGCCCGCCAGCTCATGAAAAAATACAAATTGTTTCACACAAAAACAACGTCCTGGCTCGACATCCGAAGTCTGAAATATATGTATTTTATTCTGTTGGTATTTTCATATTTCATAATAAATATTTTAAAACACTAGAGAACTAAAGTAACACTCTATTTTTCCCTAAGTCATGTTTTACTTTAGTTTTCTAGCGTATATGGGAATCAGGTTTAGTTTTATTGATTTGCAGTGCAACAGTGATTTAAAAAAAATTCAAATTAGGGCTAGTCAAAGTCTATTCTAAATATGCTGATAAGAACACCTTCCCAACCATCTGACTGCGTGCTCTAAAAATGTTCCTGTTTTGGAGCACTGACATCTGGGCATAAGCTGATGTAGAAAGTTCATAAGTGGGGGGATTACAGGTTCACAGTTGGTGGGAGTTATAGAGCTGCAACTTGATATGTTCATATGCATATACACAAAATTTCGTTGCAGTGGGAATTACAACCCCCCCCCATCATCCCCCACCATGCACACGCCAATGCGTCTGTAAACAGCTGTTTCCAAAAATGAAGTTGATAAAATGAAAAGTTAGGACCAGAATAACTGACGTCCACCTTGTAAACACTCTTAGGGTTGCAATATCAAAAATAAGACCTGATATTGACAGGATTATTAAAAATAAGCAGTGCCAAAAATCTCGCTAAAAGGTTTGATTACAACAGAAGTTTGGACATCAGAAATTCTGAACTGGATTCCAAGAGACCACCGAAGACCTAATAAACGTCCTCAAACTAGATGGGTGGATGAAAGGAAAAAACAGGTTGGGGTTACGTGGAAGCGAATTGCTCAGGATAGACTTGTATATATATAAGTTTTATATATAAAGTTACATTTCGTGTTCCGTTTGTGTGAAAGTGAACATCGCTTGTCTTCGCATGCGACTCACACGCTTGGCGGGGGTAATGTCGCGGTCGAATACGATTAGCGTATTTACGAACGAACTGGTAACGAATAGACAACGCACTGCATCAGAGAACAAGCGCAAAACGGCAATGCAATAGTATGAAGCCTGTGATCGTATCTTGTGTGTGGCGCAAGAGCAAGGGCTATAGCAGCTGTGATACGCATGTTTATTATTTTATCTTAAGTTATGTTCTACGTTTAGTTTGCTTTTAAGTTTAAGTTATGTTTTGTTAATAAATACACCCTTGTGCAAATTAATTGAAACAACCATGAATGTAGTAGTTTAGTGCACAAAACTCATATATACATGTACAAAATTCACCTATACATACATTAGTAACGGATATGACCTGCTCTATTTTTAAGCAGCATTTGAACACGGTTTGGCATGGAGTCTACTAGTTTCGAACAGTCACTGTTGATTTTTGGATCATTGTACCCCACTTGAATGAGCGCCTGAATGAGCTGCTCCATAGTCGTACAGTTTACAGCACGTTGGCGACTTTTGCATATAGCCCACAAATTCTCATTGAGATTTACGTCCGGAGAATTCCCTGGCCAATCAAGTACCTGTATTTGCTGTTCTGATGGGTGGCAGGGGGCGTGGTCCTGCTGCAATATCCCTGTACCGTCAGGATACCTTGTTTCCAGCTCTGGAATAACATTTTTTCGTAGAAACTCAATATATTGTGACGAGCGCATCATTCCTTCTATTGGCTGCAGGCTTCCGACACCACAATAACTTAAGCATCCCAAAACATCTTTCGTGGGTGCTTGACAGACTGATTGATGTGGCAATCACGAAGCGTCTCTCACTGTGACCTTCTAACATGGTGACTTCGTTGACCCTGTACAAAGAAATGGCTTTCGTCGGTGAAGAGGATTTTTCTCCACTAGTCTTTCGTCCATTCCTTATACTTTTTTGCCCATTTATACCGCTTTTGTTTCATTGTCTTCTGGCTTTTCATCCGACCGCAATAAGGCGTCTGTGAAGTGTAGAAGAACTGATTTCGATTCATTTATCCTTCAAATCCGTTTTCAATGCGTCACTCGTTTTGCGGGGATCCTTTGTGCTTTGTCGAAGCAAGTAAGCGTTATCTCTAGGAGTTGTTTTCTTCTTACGACCACACTTTCCATTACGTTTAGGAGAAACCGATCCGGTTTCTTGCTTCAACTTGACGCGGCTGACAGTTGCTAACCTCACACCAACCACTGATACAATCTCTCTATACGTTTTAACTGTATGTTCGTGCAGATTTACGATCTTCGTACGTTTTCTAGGTGTCACGTCCATCTCGAACAGCAGTCGAACCACATCTGGTCAAGTTTCTAAAATCTGACCAAATACTGAAGCTGCTTACTTAATGATTGCATCAGACAATGTACACTACGGCACCGGACATGTTTCTAAAATCTGATGCAATACAGTAGCGACTGACGTAATGATTGCATCAGCAGACAAAACAAATGATCTGACTTTTCGTGGTTTTTTTTTGAGTACACGGTTACGAGTAATACAGGAAAAAATACTTTGTTTCAATTCATTTGCACAAGGGATGTTTACTTTGGTGGAGTCAAATGATTGAATTGCTAACGACATCACGAAGCTAACACCAACCAGTATCAACAAATATATGGGGATACGCTTGCTATCTATCACCTACATATGTATGTGTGTATACTCGCATACATTTAGCCCTAGATGCGGATACTGAAAATAATTTTAAGTGGGCATGCAAAACTAATATAGGGACTTAAGGAAAAACTATCAACAAAGGCTGATGGGGGGGGGAGAAGCGGGCGCACCCCTTGAGCCGCATTTGTTCAGTCCTAATATTGCTGATACAGTAGTGCGGCCCGCGGGCCTACAAGAATAAGCAAAATTGGCCCTTGGACTGAAAAAGGTTGAAGACCCCTGGTGTAGGGTATAAAAAAGGTTTGAGAATCCTGGTATATAGTGATAAAAATCCAGGTTCCACGTTCTTATCATCTGTTCTTACAGTGTGTTGCTTCACTTTGGGGGGGCCAAATTATATAATAAAAAGTAAGAAATAAAAAATAAGAAATAAAAAATAAGAAAAGTGAAGTTCGTACTTGTAGGACGGTATTCGGTACTCCACATGCTGATGAAAATTCTCTTTTATATGCCCACGCCTGCTAGGGTCGGCTCTGGGTGTTTATTAATAGTTGGTTTTGCTTCTCATTTACTCCTTAGGTATACTTTTATTTACAGGTACTGTCATAACTTCAAATACGTAGGTTTCTTTGGTAGTTCGAAGATAATTATATGTGAAATGTTCATAAATTTTCAAAAGCTGAAGTTATAATTATCAGATTGATGTGAATTACGAAATGTTGGGTAATGATTTGCATAACATCCTAAAAGGATATAACATTCTCCCTTTTATTATTTTGTGAAAGGATATTTGAAAAAGGATAGTTTATACAAGCGACGTTTATTTTGCTTCAGCGAAATTAGTAGATGTATAATTGCGAATTCTCGAGAATAATTTTGAAGACTTAAAAAACTTGTGTTATGGAGAAATAGCATCGACATTTTATTTTGCTGAACTGCCAAAGCAAAATTGTAGAAAAAATTTCTCGAAGATTCCCATCTGGATTTGCTACAATTAATAAAAGTCATCGCTGAAAAAAAAGGGAAAGAAATAAAGAAATAGAGAAAGAAAAGTAAACCAAGAAGAAAGAATGTAGAAACTAAAAATAACGGAGCAAATTCGAAGGGCTGAAAAGTAAAAATGAAGTAAAATACAGTCAGAAATAAAAAATAGAAATTCAAGCATGGGGATTAGAAAATAAAAAGGAATGCACGAATGAGGCTTCGCAACGTCTCCAGAAGTATTGCTTTCTTTACCAAGCGAGAAGATTGGCTAAAAATTATCAATCAAATTTTATTTTAGACGAAATCTATATTTTGTTTTGTGTGTAGTATACCAACTTGGTTTTACTCCGCCTGGGCAACAGAGGGTAAAGATTAGTAACTCCGGGTTATTTAAGTTTCTTGAGGAATAGTTTCTAACTTCTTTCCGGATTTCATCACAACTTCACAAAGAGTTTAGCAGGAGCATATGCTGCGAACAAAAACATTGAAGACATAATACAAAGTTTTAATTGCTCAATAGTCTTAAAATTACTGGTTGTTCAGATGTGGGTGCCGTTGCTAATATGGTTTTCGAGATATAATTAACTCATTTGTGTCGTGAAGTTATTTCTAAAAAGATAAATGTCTAGGGAGCTAAAATAATGAATGTATTCAACCATTTGGGCTTCATAACTTAAATAATATCTGATAAAGTTTTAATATATTCCCTTATGCGCACGTATACTTCCTCCTATACTGCGTAATTTTTAGATCATTAAGAAAAGTTTAACTATTTTTAAAACAAATCTTTCGCACACTCAAATATGAAAATAGCAGTGTTTTCGCCATCAAAACCTTTCTCAGGGCTTCCACCAGCTTCCTTTGGTTCAGGATAAATAGTATCTAATTTATTAATGCATAATAACTATTAAGTTAGTTCAATAATATGTTCTACCAATGGAAATAAAAAAAAATCACTTTCTTACGTGAATCAAAATGATTTATTAGCAAGAACTATGTCACTTTTAAAAGAATGAGTAATTGTACGTACATGAATCTTATCAAATTTCAAAAATAGATGGCAAAGATTATGTGACTCTTGAGGAAAATTATTTTAAAAACTCTTACAATGTCATCCACCGCATTTTTAATCGAAAAGCTGAATCAACCTTTGCTGATCTAATTTTGAAAATAAATAGGCGATTCAATTGAATAAATATATATTAAATGGAGAGAGAAGATATTTATGAAATATTTCCTCCCAATATTAAAATAATTTACATAATGTTTAATATACAACTTCATGTTTATAAATACTCAATATGGCAGCCTATTATCTATGCTGGTGATCAAGATTGAACTTGTTCTCGTGATTGAAATCCGTGAACAAAGAATGGTAAGCTGCGAGATTGCAAAATTTGCACAAGTGGGATTGTATATATAGAAACTGGAGCCGAATACGTGGGTAATATGGACTCTATCACGTGCAGTGATATCTTTATGAGTGGGAGAGTTCTATTAGATGGCCTCTTGCGGTGGAGAGTTACAGGGAGATTAGACGCCAAACAGTTTTTTTCTATGTTTTATGGCGCAAGGACAGCTAAAGTCAAGTCGGGGTAGGACCTATACTTTTCTGAAGCATCCCAAACTCTGTCATTTAGGGAGTCAGGTACCGGAATACGGATGAGTAAAATAAATAGCAGGCGTTCTGCACCGTTAAGTTTCAATGTTGGATTTCGCTATGGTAGAAAAACGCGTTGTCACCATGCCGCCGTAGGGTGAAGAAAGACAGGCTCAAGCTGAAGTGATCAGATGGTGGGTCGTTTCCTTGTCTGATACTTCTGGAGATTGTTTTAAGGGATTGCAGGTATTTCAGGGAGAATTGAGCAAGAGAGTTAGAGGGTTATTTCTGCTCGACAAGGTTGCACTTATTAGTCTTAATCGCTTAACGCAACCGAAGTAAAACTATATGTCAATTGGCCTAGACACTCGCTTCGTCAACCCGACGGAGACTGCAGCTCGGCATAGGTATACCAAAGACTTTGCAACAATGGTCTTTATTCAAGACGATCTGTTGTACGCCTTCTCTCAAGCACATCCTAAGAAAGAGCTCGTTTAACATGGTGTCAACACATTCATTAAACGTTCCAAGGATTGACAATTGTAAGGTTTGCCACAATGGAAGTAGGTCCTGTTTGCAAACAGATTCTAGCAGAATATTCACACGACGAGAAAAAAAAATCACGCTATCACCTGAAGAGCTGTCATATGTAGATGCGAAATAATAATTAGTTGCAAAATTTTGATGTTAACGCTTTTCATATAATTACCAGGCAAAATGGTCGCGGTCGGAATACTTCTAGACATACGAACGATATTCCGGATTCTCATGTTTAGAAGTTCAGCTAGTTTTTATTTCCCGTTAGTGAACGACAACAGGCTCCAGCTCATAAGGCTATGTTGGTTAATAGATATCTTGAATGTGAAAACATATAACAGATACGGATTATCTAGTACGATCATCACACCTTAATCCAATACAGCAGCTTTGGAATAATTTGAGACAAAGAATTGTTGCTCTCTGGCTCCGCTTACAACCATATAGGAATTACGGCATTTACTTCTGAAAAAGTGGCACTCAATTTTAAGTTTCTTTAGTGATCTTTACTGAAACAAAAGTTCGGCGCTATGATTGTGATTGAACTCTGCATGCATATGTTGTTCAGGGAGGGAGGGAGGGAGATAGAGAGAGAGAGAGAGAGAGATTACGTAGAGCTGGGGAAGGGGGAGGAGTTGGGAAATATGGCTGCAGGAGACAATCCAGCCGTTCAAGGAGATACGAAATTATTAAAATTTCAACACCAATTAACTCCCATGGCGTATCTAGTGCGTGTACAAGAAGCGACGTTTTCACCGACAGGAAATCTGACTGTTTTTTTTGTTCGTTTTTTTTGTGCCGCTTTATAAATTACAATATGGTCTGTGAATATATATGTTTTTATCAGATGGCATTACGAGCAACTGCTGGAGTTTTAGAGAGGTCGCATTCTAGACTTAAGAAAAACTGGTTGGTCGTGCAATTGGCATCCGCCATTTTCATTGTAGCGATGTGGTGTTCGACCATACTGACCCCAGTGAATCCAAGTGGGCATACACAACCGTCGCGAAGGATCTGGACGTCCTAAACAAACCAGTGTTTGGAATACAGCCCTAACTGGAGAGCAGTCATCTTTTGTCGTACTTGGTCAGTCGTAAGGCAGTCATATTTACCTAGTCCAAATCCCGAATTTAACCTCCAATGGTACGATAGGGCTGGTAACGTTTAGCTTTACCTCAAAGTCTGAGTTTGATTGGCTAGATTAAAAAAAAAATGTTGGATCCATCATAATTTGTAGATTGATGCAGGGTGACTTTTACGGTTCCAGCGCAATTCAATACAAACAAACGATATTCATGTTAAGGTATTATTACCCTCCGCAGGGATAACACAATTGCCAAATATGGTCAACACAAGAAAGCCTCCGGGGCGAGAATTTTGTGAGTTTTCGTGGGGGAATTTATTATACTATAATTTTTGCCACCCACGTTTTAATTACAGCTCAAACTAGAGCTTATGTAATTTTGGAGAAAAAGAGACGCTTTCCCCATCCTGGATTCGAACCAGGGTCCCTCCGTTTAGCCCGGAGTGTCTTGGACCGCTAGACGAATGAGGACAGGTAATAACGCTCTCTTTCTCCGTATGTAAAGGTGTTAAGGTATTATTACCCTCCGCTCTTGTTTGAGCTGTAATTAATATGTGAGTGGCTTAAAATAGTATAAACGATATATTATTCTCCACAAGTAGATGAAAAGATGTGATGTATTGTGTGCGTATTTGTTTTATGCAAGCCACACTTTTATAATACTCATAAATTTATTTCTCTTACATTCTAAATATTTATTTAATTATAAATTTCCAATACATTTCAAATTTTATGAGTGACTAACAAGAGTAATTTGTAACGTAAGAATGACTTCATAATATAGATAATTAAATTTTCAATAAAATTAAGAATGTAAAACTAAATTATGCTAATCGTATCTACAGCGCTTTCTTCGTATGAAGGGTGTTTGTTTACTATCTTCCTTTATTACTTCCAAAAATTAGAATATTTTACTTTCAAAAATTAGATTGTTTTACATTCAAAAATTAGAATATTTCCTTAAAAATTAGAATATTCACCTTCAAAATTAGAATATTTTACTGTCAAAATGTAAAATATTCTATCTTCAAATTAGAATATTTTACCTTTTAAAATTACAATATTTTACCTTCAAAAATTAGAATATTTACCTACAAAAATTACAATATGTTACCTTCAAAACTTACAGTCTATTACCTTCAAACGGTACAATATTTTACTTTGAATAAATTAGAAAATTTTGAGAATTTTTAAGATACAGTAATAAAACTTTTCTGTATCGATCTTAGTGTTACATTATTTGGCTTTTAAAGCACAGAAAAATCCTTGTATTTAAAAAAAATAGACAGTTCTTAAAAAAAAAATCATCAAGGTGAAGTCAGTTTTTAATTTTCGGTTCCCACGATAATTCTTTTACCGACTGAACGATATTTGTCTTAAATATTAATACAGTAAAATTCCTCTTAACGAACACTCCTCAGGTATCGTCATCCTGTTTTTACGGCCAGATAATAGCTCCTCCACAATAATATTCCTTTTTTTACGGATAAATTTTGCCTTTTGGTGAGTGTCTCCAATGAGGGGTTTTAATCTAAACTCATGTTTGTAAAAATTGCAACACCATGAAGGACTCGTCCGAATTGAATGAAATTTAATGTACAAACGACCTGTGTTGATACAAATAAACGATTAAAATTACAAAGCAAAAAACAATATTACATGTCGAAAATCAGTATTTGGTGAAGCCACCACGCGCTGCAATAAGTGATGCTATACGACGTGGCATGGAATCAAACAGATGTTGAATGTGTGCCTGAGGAAGAGCATTCCAGATTGCTTGTATGCGACCCCAAAGTTCATCTGTAGTAGCTATGGGACGAGGATCACGAGCGAGACGCCGACCAACGAAATCCCACACATGTTCAATCGGCGACATATCCGGCGAATAGGCAGGCCAAGGAAGAAGCTGTATCTGTTGTGATGAAAAGAAGTCTTGAACATTCCTGGCAATATGTGGGCGGGCATTGTCCTGTTGAAATACAGCTCCGGGAATGCCTTGAAGGAAGGGAACAACTTCGGGCTCCAGAACTTCATTGATGTACCGGTTGCTGTTAAGATTACCCACAATTCGTAGCAGCTGAGATCGTCCATGATACGCAATCGCACCCCAGTCTATAACACTGGGGGTTCGTCCACTATGACGTTGGATAACGCACTCCGGAAGGTGGCGTTCACCGGTATAGCGTCTAACACGGATGCGGCCATCACTGTACCCCAAATTAAAGCGGGATTCATCAGAAAACACCACTTGTTGCCAATCAGCACGCCAGTCTCTATGTCCATGAGCCCATTGTAGCCGCAGGCGCCGATGGTTTTGCGTCAGGAGGATCCTGTATAAAGGAACTCTTGCACGCAGTCCACGGTGCAGTAGACGCCGACGAATTGATGAAGCACACAATGATACACCTGTAGCAGTGCACCAACGTTCTGCCAACTGTCCAGATGAAGCAAAACGGTCCGTCACCGCCATGCGGACCAGGTGTCTATCATCCCGTGCTGACGTCACCTTTCGGCGTCCACTTCTGGATTTCTGAGTTATCTAGTTCTCTTGAACCCACTGCTTCCACACTCGCATCACTGTGCTGCTGTTATGCCCCATACGAGCTGCTATTGCACGATAAGAAAACCCTCCTTCACGAAGGCCGATCATTCGTCCCCGTTCAAACTCCGTAACTTGCTGAAATGTCGCCCTCTTTCGTCGTAGAGGCATAGTGACGTCTCATGTAACGTTTACTACTAGCAGATAACCATACACGCCCCGCTACAGCCCTCTATTTATACGGATCCATCAGCAGTTCAGAGGGCGCTGCTCAGCCCACGCATGCGTGATGACTCTGAAATTCTAATCATTTGAATAGCATACCCTAATCTGTATTTCCTGAAAGTTTCAGCTCAATCACATGATTCCTTCATGGTGTTGCATTTTTTACAAACATGAGTTTATATAGGTATCGATGATGCCTTACAGAATACGCCCTGGCTGTTACTTTGAGCATATATTACTCATACTAAAGCACTTGAATGTGATAAATGTAAGAGAATTATTGAAAAATAACGGTTTTTGTTTATTTGTTCTATTGCTGCGATTGAAATAAAATTCCCTACAGTAACGTTTGTATATTTAAACACCTTTCACTGTTGGTCAAAACTAATCATAAACACATAGTGTGTCTGAAGAAGTAAACGAAATCTAGCAAAATCTAGCAAATATGTAATCAGGATTACAATTAAGAAAATTATTTAACACGTTGGGAGGGGAAAATATTCGTTTCTAAAGGAGGTGATCGCGACAGAATAGGTGGTTTAAGAAGAGCGTCGGTGTAGAAAGATTCCTTTACATAGAAGGGAATAAGCATCAAAGAAGAAATAATGAGAGTTATGAAAATGGTGGTAGTTTGGAGAAGATACGTAAGGTATAATTGATTGCCGGGTGTAAAATATCAAAGTGCAAAGAGTAATCTTTTTAAGCCGGTGCAAAATGTGTCTCATGCACCGAAAGGCAGACCATCCAAGAGAAAATCAAACGCTATAAGAGGAGGTGGTCGTCTGGAGCAAGTGTTCGGTATAGAAGAGGTTCTATTGGTGGGAAGGTGTTCCACCCGCAGAAGAGAATATAAAAATGTCGCCACCACAAATATAGAAAAATATTAAGTGGGAAAATAGGTTCAGCAAAATCTTTACACTCCAGTAAATTAAATCAATTAATTAAGTTAATTTAATCAATTTATCCTCACTAAAAATGTTTCCAATATTAATAAATGTTAAGGATCGAGCTGCCTGTTACAAATTTACCTGTATTATTTTTCGATGTATTTAAGAACTGAATTTTAATAATGTGTTTGAACTACCTCTCCAGCAATATATTGTTGGTTATTTTCTTAATAGCTGCATGGCGTTTACTGATTTAATCTTCCTAACAAGTTGGAGTATGATCTTGTAAATATATTCTTTTAAATTTCTTGAAAGAAAAATTGTAAATATATAAGAGGTCGGGATATATAGGAGGCCATTTCTCCTCACCACTGTGTCCAATCCATTTTGCTTTGACAGGAATGAGGGCCCACCATTCCCAAACACTTTGGAGAAAACGTGTTGGTCCTACGCAGCTGAAACCAGAGTATTTGTTCCGTTGTTAATGCCAAAATTTAAGTGAGCCCATATAAAGCATAAAAATGCAAAATTTATTAATATAATTTAATACTCACACAAAAAGTTACGATGCAATAGCTTCATTTCCCAAGAAAAATAGCTAATTTTTTCTTATATTATGTAAATTAATTTACGTAACTAAACTTGTTTTAATATCATAATTATAGATAGTTTTTCCAATTTTTGATATTTCTAATTTTTCAAGGATCCAATCTAAGACATACGTTTTCAATGGTGAAGACGTTTAGGGATGGGATGTCTCATGACTTTAGTTTATATGTGACTTTTTTTGTACGATTTAATCGTCGATACATTCACGAATTTAGGTTCAAGCTAGAAACTGTATTCAACTCGTAAGTATCTGAGTAAGAAATAAAGTGCTGAAAACTGGATTCGATCCAGAGACCACTGGTTCGATACCATAGTGTTCTAAGGCTACTGCGAGAGGTATATCAAATGAATAAATGGAATTTTGCGATAATTCCAGCTGAATGCACCATTGGAATTTGCCCGGCCCATTTAAACTCTACGAAAGATCCAACCTCTCACACATATGTAACTAATAACAAAAATTTGCATTTCTAATCGTCTGCCATACACTAATATATCAGTTGTTAACATTTATTATAAAACAAATAGCGATAAAAAATAACCAATGATTTGATTCGGTGATTTAATTTTCAAATTACAGAATATAGCTTTAAACTAGTTTAGACAATTGCATTGCATCAACGTCTTAAGTATTACTACCCAGGAAAAGGTTAGCAATCGTCAAATATCAGAAAGGAGGGCAGATTTTTCGATATAAACAATGGTTGGTACCAACGTTACTAGATTTTGTTCGAATCTATTAATTAATAGAGTACATATACCATAAAATAGCTACTCCTGGTTTGATACAACAAAAACGGTTCCGTGGCGTCATGATCAAACCTTTCTCCTTAAATTTGCATAATATGGATAGAAATGTTTGGAAATCCAATCAAAAACTTGTATTCTTGGATGCATTTGGTTTGCATTCTTGGGTGTTATTGGGAATGACATACGCCATATCGTCACATTATTAACTTTCAAGGTGAGTTGCTGAACAACTCAAGCTTATACATGTGTGGTTGCGCAAGAGTAGTTTAGTGTCTAGGGAAAAGCAAAAGTATCTCTTTGATTGAACGCAGTCTGTATTTTTGTATTCTTTAACTTCAAGTTGCATAAAAAAACTGTGCTCGGTTGTATAATACACAATCCACTTCCGAGAAATAAAATTGTGATGGTAGAACGATTTGAGGGGATGGGGAGGGATTCCACCCGAACTTTGGCTTCATGGAATTCCTGGATTCACGTTCTGAGAATTGTGAATGGGGTGTTAAATGCGTTGTTTAAAAGATTACGCTTAGGTGGTTTTAGGTGTGAGAAAAATTCCTGTACTTTAAACGTCTATCATATACATCGTAGCTGTACTTTTTGAGAAGAAGGAGGATGAGGGATTATGATTAAAGGAGTCCTTTCTTTTTGGCGAAAGATCGTGAGAACTTGACGGTCAAATCTGCCAAGAATTTCAGTGTACATTGATTGATAAACGAATATTAGGCAGAGGGCAAACTATAGGGTGTTGAGAATTTTATTTGTTTACGTTTTTGGTAGCAAAGGTCATTCTGATCATGGATATCTAGTTTTTCGTGCAATTCGAACCTCTATCGCATGGATAACCAAACCTTGGAATGCGAATCGGTTGAAAAAACAAAAAACGCTTGGTATGAGCAAAATTCAAACTTAGGTTTTCTGTTCGAGAGGCAAACGCTTTACCTCTACCTTGCAGAATAAAGGCGGTTAGAGTTACAATATCAGCCTCTGGGATATTTTAAGAATAAAATGTTTTGTGTTGTTGGTTCGAAGATATTTATTTGCTACATAAAATAAGGATCTCTTTGTTTACTACAAAAATTAATCAACTCTTTGCTCACTACACAAAATACTCTTTGTTTACTACAAAAATTAATCAACTCTTTGCTCACAACACAAAATAAAGAACTCTTTGTTTACTACAAAAAATAAGGAACTCTAATTTGCAATAAGAACAACAAAAATTTCTTTTTCCTTTAATAGGGAAAAAGAAGTGCAGTAGCGTGGACTTAAACTTTCTTTGATAAGTATGGAAATTGCTGACTGCAGAATTGTTGTTCGTCCTTATGATTATACACATAAATACTTTTATTAAGAAGAAGCGATGGACGGATGGGTTGATTGTTTCTTATGGCGCAAGGATAACAAAAGGTTGTGTTCTGCTAAACGAGATTGAAGGAAGAGGTGAAGTGAAAAATATCACGATAAACTGTCAGAATAGCCTCTTTGATAATCATATCTACTCTCAGCTTCAGCACTGCGTCAACGATCCTATTAAACTCCGCTCACTAATTACGCTCCTCCTTCTTCCTTTAATTAAAAGAAAGCCTACTTTCTGCGACGTTATTACTAATATTTTAACGATAAATTACTATTTAAGGGGAAGGTAAGACAGCTTTTAAGGCGGGGGCGAATCCAGAGAGGGATTTGGGGGGATGTAAAATACAATAGGACCCACTTATAACGAGACCATATTTGGCGAGTTTCCGAATATAGCGAGGAAAATATGGATTTTGTTTGGTATGAATAAGCGCAATGCAATTTAACTGCTTTCAGCGAACAATTTTTTTTAACCCTAAATTTAACAAGCAATTTAAAAAAAAATCAAATAGGAAATAAAACTTTTTGTAAAAATTTTGTCCTTATAGGCGGTTGGTATTATTATAATCGGTCGGTATTATTATATATATAATCGGTTATATATAATCGGTCGGTATTATTATATTCGGCGCTCGTTATAACCGATTTCCACCGCATTTTTATGAATCTGGGAGGAGAAATTTCCCCAATTTCTTCCCCCCTTTGTATCCGCCACTGTTTTTTTTAATTCTTTTGTAAGGTAACGAAATTCATTAATAAGGACCAATTGAAAAAATTCTCTCCAGTCCAAAATCAGCCACCGGCAGGGACGGACTGAGTCCTCTCAAGGGGCGCATACATTGGATTATCGGTTGGGGCGTGTCCTTGCACATTCGGAGGCGCGAGCCTTATCGTCCATGAGGGCATACCGGTCCGGTCCGCCCCTGGCCACCGATAACTTTAGGTGCTCTATAAATGGCGATTGTGAACTTGTGAATTCAGAAGCCGCAATACTTTAAACGCCATAAACTTTATGTTTTTTGTAATATGTTGCTATTGTTGTGAAGGCAAAAAGTGAAAAAGTACATTATTAGCAGCCGAGATGAATAATTTATCCTTTTAGAGAGCATGCTAAATTTCAATAATAATGGTGATCAAAATCTCATTAGGCGTGTGAATTTCGTGTTCTTCACTCTTACTAATGTTTTTCGTTGAAATTGCTCCCTATAA
Source organism: Dysdera silvatica (assembly GCA_006491805.2). Classification (NCBI taxonomy): domain Eukaryota; kingdom Metazoa; phylum Arthropoda; class Arachnida; order Araneae; family Dysderidae; genus Dysdera; species Dysdera silvatica. The sequence continues at coordinate 128,282,446 of QLNU02015360.1, forward strand.
ATTTCGTTTTCTCCCTTTATAGTCCCTTTTCGAAATCAAAAATGTATCAAGTTATTTTAATTTGAAGAGCTGGTACTGTTATTCTTATACAGAGCATTCGCAAAGTCTGACCCAGGGTCATTTATTCGGAAACGGTTGGCTAGATGGAAAAATTGGTGAACACGTATCCCATTATTTTTGGGGCACACTTTTTCAGTGAAAAATTTTTGGTGTGTGATCCCTTGGGGGTTGGGAGTGGGGATCAACTCAAAAATTTCAAATGGAAACGTATGTTAAGTTGTGTGTTACTCGAAAGATGTGACCAAAAGACGATTATTAACGTTAGTCACAGGTCGATATGCCGATCCAGTTATGAATGTGGAGAGGTGAAATTTTGGGTATAAAATCCCTTTCTTTACCAAAATTCCCCCACACACAGGTACTTAAAATCCCGTTCTGTGCTTATTTCTGAAGAGAGTGTGCTTCTGCGCATGTGTAGCCACTGTGCTTCGTTTTACGTGTTAGTTAGAAACATCGACAGATGCGGCAGTAAAAAATTACGTGTACATATTATTCGGTAGGTTTGGCTTCTTTTAAAGCAATGGAAGTTTAAATAAATCTTTATTAAACTTTCATTTCTTATGTAATTACTCTCTTTGTTTTATCATTTAACGGCCATATGATGGTATGCTCAGTGGAAGACAAAGTGGGAATAATTTTTCTTTATGGGGAATGTGGTCGAAACTGCAAGGCAACCTCTAGAAGGTTCAATGAATTATTTTCTGACCGATCAATCGATCATAAGTACGTGTCCGATTTAGTAAAAAAATTTCGCGAAACACAAAGTGTAAAAGATCGGCGATGCTCTGGTCGATCTAAGGTGGATGAGCACACAGTGCTGGAAGTTATCGGCAATGCTAGTGTAACACCCCTGCAATCCTTGAGTGAAATGAGTGACTGCACGAACATTCCCAAATCCACAATCGACAAAAATCCTTAAAAAACGTTCGTTTTATCCGTATAAAATGCACTTTACTCAAAAATTCAGTCAGTATGACTTTTACCGCCACCTTGAGTTGTGTGAAATAATAAACGCAGAAATCGCTGAAAATAATCAGTTTTTACAAAACATTTGTTTCAGCGATAAAAGCACATTCTTTCTTAATGGACATGTGAATACCCACAACGTGCGTTACTGGAGCGATGGAAGTCCCCATGTTTTGCGGGGAGTACACACTCAGCGACCACAAAAGTTAAATGTTTGGTTTTAGGCAACCAGGCCCTCTTTTCATTGATGGTACTTTAATCGAGGGAACGTTATTTAGATCTGCTAGAAAATTTAGTAGACCCTCTAATTACAAAGGTTGTCGAAAATGCTACAACTGAAGAAGGAGAGCTAGAATTTGATGTAGATGGAATTGTATTTCAACAAGATGGTTGCCCTGCACATTATGGCCGGCTCGATCCCCAGATTTGGCTACAAATAATTTTTTTCTTATGGAGACATCTGAAATCTGTAGTCTATACTAAAACTCAACCAACTTTGTTACTCAAATTAAAGAACAGAATTACTACAGCTTGTTGGGAGATACCATTACTTACATTTAAGCATGTGCATCAGAAATTTGAAAATCGTTTATTTTACTGTCAGGAGGTGAATGGTGCGTATTTCGAGCAGTTATTGAAATTAAGTTCAATCCAGTAGTAGGCTGTGTAATTTTAACAGGAATTTGATCCCATTGGGGTGGGGGAGATTCCTCCCGTCCCCCTCCTGTAAAATCTCCTCTGCATCTACACATGTGCAGATGCACACTCTCTACAGAAACAAGTATAGAACGGGATTTTAAGTACCTATGTATGGGGAATTTTAGTAAAGAAAGAGATTTCGAACCCAAATTTTCACCTCTCCCCATTCATGACTAGTTCAGTGTATTGACCTGGGACCAACGTTAATAACCGTTTTTTAGTCACGTCTTTCGAATGATATGCAACTTGACATACTTTTCCATTTGAAAATTTTAAGTCGACCCCTGCCCCAACCCCATCCCCTGGGGATTATACACCAAAAAAATTTTACTCAAAAAGTCTGCCCCCAAAAATAATGGCCTATTTTTCCATCTACCCAACCGTTTCCGAAAAAATGACCTGGGGTCAGATTTTGTAAATACCCTGTATACATTAATCCGTGTTCGTTGTTATGATCAGAGAATTTTTAAATAAATATATAATATATTAATCTACCTTATTCTTTTGTTCTTGAAGACCTAAACATATATCTTAAATTGTCTAAAATATGCGTCTAAGCTCGTTAATTATGAAGGTGTGTAACAGTATCAGAGAATTATCCATAAACTTCACGATAGAGTTGGTTCCACATTTCATTGACAATCCATCATGTATGATTGATACATTTCGTGTAAGTTCATGCCTACGATGCATAATAATAGCAATAGAGTTTTTCCTAAGCTGAAAGTAAACGGATTTAAATAACCTTACATTAGCCTTCTTTTAACGAAAAATTCCTCAAAAAAAATCATATCAGTTTTTACTTAAACGGTTTGACCGCCGTTTGTTATTTTTTCTATTTGTTTCGTTATTTAACAATATAATATATTAATGTAAAAACACAATTCAATTTGAAATATCTGAAAATCGAATATGATTTACGCATGTATGATGTTCCATTTCTTTCTTTTGGTTCTGTATTCTTTCTCCAGAAAAATGAAATATTGGCCTGGAAAATCCTTACAATTCGTCCAGTGTCGTTCTTTCAAAAGGCTTCTCGCATTCGAACTATTCTCCATCTTATCTTTCCCATGAGGCTGGTCTCGCCTGCCTTCTATACATTTTTCTTGTGGCCATTTCTCCTCTCTATCTTTCTATTTCTCTCTAGCGACTTTTTTTTTTGCTGGTGACAACGTTTTTTGCTGGAAAAGACTTCCCTACGTTATTCTGCTTTTTAGGTTTGAAGCATTGTTTCTAATTGGATGCTGGATCTATTTCGGGAAGTTGGTAATCGACAGATATTTTTTTTGCGCATGATTTCGGATACATAACCGAACTTTTTCTAAATAGATTTCATAAGCGTATTTAAAACGTTATGCGTATATTTTGCATAAATCCGCATTAGTATAGGGTGCTTTTCTGAGCAATATTACAAATAGGGTATTTTTAAATAAAATTAAATGTTTAAGATTTTCTTAGGTTCGTGGCTTATTTAAAGTTTTTGGAAAAAAGAATTGGGAAAGTATAAAATTAATGCACAATATTTGGCCATTATTAATAGCGCCAAATGATGGAAAAAAATAAATTCACATCATTTTGAAGCATCAACCAATAAATGAACTAGTTGGGATTACACGTATTGCGGTTTTGTTGCTGGCATGACGGACGCTGAAAATTGCGAATTCCATTGAGGGGAGAAATGCATGAAAACAAGAGTGTACGTTCAAGCGTATGAAGCGATTAAAAAATTTAGGAGTTGGTGCGAAATTATAAAAAACGTACGATACTTGATTTTGCTACAACTAGTCACAAATAAGAAAATTTTTCTTATATATGAAAAATTTTCGGATAAAGAAAATTTCAAAAGCAATGCTTGGAGGAAAATTCAAGAGATATTCTCAAAAAAAAAGGATGTTCATGGTGAGAATTTTTTTTAAAACCGAGAAATTAAAATTCGTTACATAAAATATGATTTACAAAGTATGTAAGAGGAAGTTTTTTCAAGATTTTCCAATCCCCATTTTCCTGTTTATTAGTTCGTATTCAGTTTTTAACAAGGAGCACTAACAAGATAATTGTCTAGGTTTTTATAAAATTTCAGGGAATTATCTATATACTATATTTTTATATTTAATATGAATACAATAGTTTAAGTAGCAGTATGTTTTCACTATGGTTCATGCATATCATACCATGATATGTGCAACAATTATGGATGCGCTAAATGTCTTTCTAAGAGTCCTCCACGCATATCTATTTCGTTTCCATATACTAACTTAATCTGTTTTCTTATTTCATCCGCCTATTGAGAACGTTTAATGGGTCTTTTGGAATCCAGTTAAGAAGTTCAGTTGGACATTTTTGCTCAGTTCTTCTTGTGATTTGCCCAACCCATTTCCATTCCAGCTTTTCTACTTTAACAACGATTCTTCTACCCATGTTTTTGTATAGCCGTCCCTGGCGAGATTTAAGTGAAGTTGCGTGAAGCTAAGTCACTAAAACGCGTTAATTTACGGTCTATACTCGAAAAAAAAAGGGGGCGGGGCGTTTACCACATTCAGTAAATAAGAAAGAAATTTAGAGTTTTTCTTTTTTCTTTTTGGTCCCTCATAGTTATTCCAAGCATGCATCCCCCACTTCATTTTCCTTTGATCTGTTTGCAATTTTTGTATTGTTGCAATTTTCGTTAGAGGAAATGTCTCTGGCCCATAAAGGAGGAACAGTTATGGACAAAGGTTGAAGACCTTTCGTTTTAGGCACAAAGATAATTACTCCTTTAGGATAAAGCAATTTTTTCAAATGCACATTAAGTTTAAATTAACACGTTTGTAGTTTCTTCATAATGTTACCCTCCATTAATATCGTTTCACCAAGGGGAACATACCAATCAAAAATTTCTAGAAATGTCGCGTCTACATATATTTTTACTTTCTTTATCAAATCGTTGAATATGATTTTCGTGAAATAGAAGCCAAAGTTACACAAATTTTAAATTTTAATGAGTTTCGTCTTTGGTTGGTTCATTTCGTGTGAGTTTAAATTCTTTTACTACTAATAAGGATCTTTTGCACCAAGTTTGGAATTTGAAGAATTTGTTGAAAAAATAACTATGGTATCAGCAAAATGCATACAATTTAAATATTTACATATAAAGGGTTAAACACTGGTAAAATAGCAATGAAAAAGATCACTCAAGCTTTCGGACGCGTCAGCAGCAGTCCTTCATCAGGAGTAATGTTATGTTTTTGTCTCTTTTTATACTTGAAATTTCTGGAAAAACCCTTCATCAGAGTAGTCCCGCAGAATGGGAAAACCCAGTGGGAACTAATGAGAGGCCTCCAATAGGAATCATGGAAAAACCCAATGGGAACCAATGAGGAACCTGTACTGCGGGGGCACTTAATGTGGAGGAAATCCCATACATTTCAGAGTAAGAGTTGTTTATAAGTTTCTGGAAGTGGTTGTGATGTATTAATGGCTTTCCCACGTTATTTATAAGTTCCCAAGAAGAGTCTACTATTCTTGTTTGTGATGTGCCGGTGTAGTATTTTTGTTGAGTCCCAGTCGGGTTCGTGTCCATGTTGTAAAGCAACACAAACAGAATGATCAAAACAAGAAAAAAAGAACACAAACACGCACTCGCGAAAGGAGACATAGCCTCACGTCTGGCAGAACACGCTTTACAACACGGACACGAACCCGACTGGGACTCAACAAAAATACTACACCGTCACATCACAAACAAGAATAGTAGACTCTTCTTAGAATCTTGGGAAACTTACAAACTACATGGGAAAGCCATTAATACATCACAACCACTTCCAGAAACTTATAAACAACTCTTACTCTGAAATGTATGGGACATCCCCAACATTAGGTAACCCGCAGTACAGGTTTCTCATTGGTTCCCATTGGGGTTCTTCCATGATTCTATTGGAGGCCTCCCATTGGTTCTCATTGGGTTTTTCCATTCTGCGGGACTACTCTGATGAAGGGTTTTCCAGAAATTTCAAGTATAAAAAAGAGACAGAAACATAACATCGTCATTACTCCTGATGAAGGACTGCTGCTGATGCGTCCGAAAGCTTGAGTGATCTTTTTCATTGCTATTTTACCAGTGTTTAACCTTTTTATGTAATTTCCTCCCTGGTACCCTGTATCTTATTTCTATTATTTAAATGTTCTCCATTTATCTTCATTCCTTTGTTGTCTCAGTTTATTGGCTGAAAGATACTGAACAAGGTTAGGGTATAGAGTTTTAAAGACATAGTATCTCCCTACATCATTTCTTAACCAATTTTGACGTCTTTGGTATTGCGGCTAATTTATATTAATTAGCGACAAAATCAACTTGGCACAATATAAATTTGCAATAAATTAAAAATACTATGTCCATATAAATTATCCTTTTTTTAAAGCAATTTCTTCGTTAGAAATATCCCATGTTCAAACCACTTCGTTTCCCACGCCTCCTCGGCGACTTTCCAGTTAAGTTTTATTGCCTCGTACTACCTCGGGGCAAGAACACCGTACGTCACGGTTACTCAGCAATTTTTAACTAATCGCCTTCTGCCGACAACCTGATCGTCCCCCAAAAATGTATACACGCGGGTAGCGGGAGATCGCTTGCACCCAAGGATGAATTCTCCTCCGCCTTCTGCGCATGTGCGTAGACTGTGCAAAAAGTCCTATCAGTGTCTCCATCCGACAATATTTACTTGGCTAGAAAAACAGGAGAAAATAGCTTTTCCTGTCGCATTTCTGCGCATGCGTGTGGACTTCACATATGTTGGTTGAAAAAAGGATGTGTTGTGGATTAGATTTTGTGTGTGTGTTTAGATTTTATTAAGTGGGGGGGTGTATAAATCTGGGCAAGGGGATAAAATTATAATTTATACTTATAAACATATACTGCTTCAACATATACTGATTCAACAGATACTGATTCAGACAGCGCACATCGAATGTGATCGAAACGGCACGAGTCGCGAAGCGACGAGCGGAGGAAGTCTGGGGGGTCTCCTCCCCAGTTCGGTCTCTGTGATTCAGGTAAGTACTGATTTATAAAGGTACTAATTCGGAGTTCCGTCGAAGTCGAATTGGATTTCAGACTTTAATGGTTCCACGCTACGATTTTCCGCCGTAAGTCCAGGCCAAGCGCAGAAATACGACAGGAGAAGCTCCTTCTAGCTAGATGCTAGAATTAGCTAGATACTAGTACATCTAGCTATTTATAACGTGCTTCGGCATTACTGGTACTCAAGAGGAGATGTGCTTGCGTATTAGAGTCCACGCACATGCGCAAAAGACGGAGGAGAATTCATCCTTGGGTGCAAGCGATCTCTCGCTACCGTCTTGTAAAATATATCTGTTCTTGAGTTTTCGAGACAGTTCTGCTACTAGACTCCAAACGACTCAGACGTATTCCTGTCCGCTGCTTAGCTCCGCAAGTTAAGATCTATATGTAATCGCTGCTATATTACGAAGTTATCCTGTGCCAATAAAAATGTTGAATATTGTACTTCGTCTCATCATAATCTACCGATTAGCCATTTACAGCATATCTTCTACGATTACAATAAGAGAGTTAACCAATAACTTCAGTATCCTTACGCAACCTAAATTTCTTACTTGCATTTTTATATGCACACACATTTGACCTTATCAAAGTACATAGCCCCGATGTCTGTTGAATTCAAGAAGTCGACTGTTTATTTTGA
>QLNU02015360.1:128289969-128302421 GCA_006491805.2 Dysdera silvatica
AAAGTAAGTTTTTGAACAAAACCCGATTGCAAGCGAAGTATTTTTACTAATAAAATGCATAAATATGTATAAGGATATATAAAAAAAAAGTGATCGATTTCCGCGAGCATCGAATGCAAAACATCAAGCGCAGGGCAGGCAACTTACCAACTAAGCTACCGATTATTTTGCAGAGGATGTCGTATTTTAAGCTCATATAAAGGATGCAAAATTTTTAAAAATTCATATCTCCGAAAATAAGCCGCATTGGCACGAATGCCGAGACACGCATTTCCTTATTTTGGCTCTACTTTCATCGAAAAAAAAATTTCATCAAAATCGGCAACGCACTCACTGTGAGTTCCCCTTGTAAGTTAAAAATATTTAGGTGCATAATTTATTCATATTAAGTGCATGTTTATTCATATTAGGTGCATGTTTATTCATTTTATGTGCATGTACATGCATATTTTAACGCTTTTTAGTAAAAAACTTTTTTGTATACATATATAAATTTGCATGCATATGTTGCTGTTTCTTTTGTGCATTTAATCCGGGCTCCAGCAATTGCCATCGAGTTGATATATAATCAATCATAGATCGACGAGAGACTTGTAGTAGATTAACTTGATCTATGAAACACTGTGCATTCACAACCGCCATAAATTATGCACAACTGAAGGCAGTAGCAAATGCACATTGTTTCGTTGGTCACTTTAACCTATCGAGCTCTTAAATTAATCTGTCTAATTAATTAATTATTGAGATCTACCGATTTCAATAATTAATTAGCCACGAACTGGACGGTGGATATACACCATCGTCATCATATCCACCCATTATCCATTCATTGCTGGACCACCATACGTAATGTACGTAGGTCAGTCAAAAGGTTAATTGCGCGCTTTGATAAAATTAAGGGTCAAAAATTTTGAACAATGTTTCACTTATATAAAATTAATAAAGGCTACTTTCTGATGTAACCTTCTCCTTTATTTAAATATTTGGCGAGGCGTGACACTAGTTTTTCTATGCTTTGTGCGAAGAATTGCCGTCAAACGTGCGGTAATCACGTTGTTGGGTTGCAACTTTCACCTCCTCATCCGAGTGATATCATCTCTTTGCAAGCTCTTGTTTCATGGGATCGAAGACGTAGAAGTCACATGGCACAAGACCTGGGCTATAAAGGAGGGGAGTCTCTTATAGCCCAGAACTTGCGCCCTGTGACTTAAAACGTTTTCGGTCCCATGAAGCAAGAACTTGCAAAGTCCTGCACTACCCACTGAAAGTTTTCTTTTTCAGAACGTCCCTCGTTAAGAGTCGCAGCATGCAGTCTCGCACTGTCATGCAAGAGCATAACAATGTGAGAGTAGGCACTTCGTGTAACTTCCGACAAATTTTAGCGCAGTTGCATCCTTTTACCTACAAATAACGAACCACTCACTGTACACACTTCGAATTTGGACGTTATTTGCAACTACCGAGGCATGTTTACGACTAATTAGCGAGAGAATTAAAGCTGACACATCGAAGTGGCTATTTCACCTGCTGCAGATAAATGTCTGCAGTGCTGCCATGAAGTTTCAACCACATGTATCTTCTCCCATGATTTTTACGAAGAAAGGCAACTAACTTTTTGACCGACCCTTGTACACATAACAATTAATTCACTGAGTGGCTTCAATAAGTATAATAATAGTAATTATATTTATATTTAATTCAGACAGCGTTTAGAATTTGCATCTCTACGCACACATTTCTATAATTACATTTTTCTTATGTTTAGAGTACATACTAAATGCTTAATTACATAGATACACATATACGTAATTACATATTACATATCTACATACTTAATTACACACACACACACACACATATATCATCATCATCATCATATTCAACCATTATCTATCCACTGCTGGATGAAGGTCTCTCCAAATGCTTTCCACACAAGTCTATCCTGGGCCATTCGTTTCCACGTCACCCCAACCTCTTTTCTTATTTCATCCACCCATCTAGTTTGAGGACGTTTTCTAGGTCTTCGGTGGTCTCTTGGAATCCAGTTCAGAATTTCTGTTGTCCATCGTTGATCAGTTCTTCTTGCAATATGCCCAGCCCATCGCCATTTCAGCCCTTTTACTTTAACAATGATGTCCTCTACTCTAGTTTGCTCTCTCACCCAAGTGTTTCTTTTTCGATCTCTCCTAGTTATTCCAAGCATGCACCTCTCCATGCTCCTTTGCGTTGTCTGTAACTTTCGTATTGCTCCAACTGTTAGACTCCATGTCTCTGATCCATAAGAGAGGACTGGCAATACACACTGGTTGAAGACCTTTCTTTTTAGACACAAAGGCAATTTCCCCTTCAGGATAAAACTGTTTCTTCCAAATGCACTCCAGCCAAGTTTAATACGTCTGTTGAGTTCTTTCATAATGTTGCCATCCATTGAAATCAGCTGGCCAAGGTAAATATATGAATCAGCAATTTCTAGCTCAATGTTGTCAACTTGTATTTTTGTTTCCTCTACAAAATTATTGAACATGATCTTAGTTTTTTGTAGGTTCATCTTGAGTCCAACTTCTTTACTTCTAGTTGAGAGCTCCTGTACCATGTCTTGGAGTTCTGATGGGTTCGTTGAAAAAATAACAATGTCATCAGCAAACCGCAAATGATTTAAATATTCACCATTTATTTTTATTCCCTTGTTATTCCAATTTATCAGCTGAAAAATCATCTGTAAAGCTGAAGTAAAAAGTTTTGGAGAAATGGTATCTCCCTGCCTCACACCTTTACCAATTTTGATAGTTTTGGTATCTTTATGTAACCGAAATTTTGCACTTGCATTTTTATACACACGTTTCACCATGTCAATGTACACATCCTCAATGTCTGTTGATCTTAAAGAGTTGATGACTGCTGATGTTTTAATAGAGTCAAAGGCCTTCTCATAGTCAATAAATGCAACACACAATGGAAGTTCATATTCATGTGTTCTTTCAATTAATTCTCTTAATACTTGAATATGGTCCACTGTACTGAATCCACTTCGAAATCCAGCTTGTTCTCTTGGTTGAGCTGCATCTAATTTTTTCTGCAGGCGATGTGTTAGCACTTTTGTGAAGATTTTATAAATAGCAGGTAACAAGCTAATTGGTCGGTAATTTTTCAAATCCTCTTTATCACCTTTTTTATGCAAAAGAATTACTGTTGCAGAATCCCATTGGTTTGGTATGTTACCGCTGTTAAGACATTTGGTAAAGAATTTTGCAAGTATGTCTTCTACATATTCTCCAGCTTCTTTTAGGATATCTAATGTAATACCATCATCACCAGGGGCTCTTCCTTTCTTCATATTTTTTATTGCAAATGAAACTTCTTCTTTTAAGATTTTAGGAGCTGTTCCTTCGACTATTTCAGTGTCTTCGTTTAATCCACTGTTACTTTCATATAGTTTTTTGTAGAATTCTTCAACTCTTCTAAGTATTTCTTCCCTATTTCTTGTTACGGTGCCATCCTCTCCTTTTAATGCAATGATGTGTTTCTTCCCAACAGATAAACTTCCTTTAACAACCCTAAGGCTCTTGTTATTTTCAATGGCTTTCCTTACTAGCTCACAGTTGAATTTTCTTATGTCTTCTTTCATGCTTTTGCGCAGAGTTTTACAAAGTTCTATGTACTCAATCCTGGAACTGGTATTTCGATTGTCCACCTTCATATCTCTTCGCCTTTTCATGAGCTGTTTCGTCTTCTCAGATAATTTGCTATTGTGCTTTTTACAGGTTACACCACCAATTTCCCCAGCAGTTTCAACTATTGTCTTAACAATGTTTTCATTTGCTTCTGAGATATCACTTTCATCAATAAGTCCTTCCAGTGCAGAAAAGCGATTTTTTAATTCCAACTTGAATGCCTCGGTATTTACTTTCAGTTTCATTAGATCCACCCTCTTACTTACTTGTTTCCTAATGAGCTTCTGTCGTTCTAATTTAGTATTTAAGTGCACTTTACATCTCACCATTCGATGATCACTTCCAGTATTAAATCTGTTCAGTACACTGCAATCTTCAATAATTGATTTCTTGTTTGCCAGGATATAGTCAATTTCACTAGTTCCCCCATTTGGGTGTTTCCATGTCCATTTTCTTTGCGGTTTCTTCTTAAAAAATGAATTCATGATGCTAAGGTTTTCAGCTTCTGCAAATTCGATGAGTTGATCGCCACGTTCATTCCTTTCCCCATATCCGTATTTACCAACCGATGTCTCTCCTTGTTCCTGTTGTCCAATTCTTGCATTGAAATCCCCCATGATGAGCTTGATATGTTGTTTCCCTTTGGTGTGTAACTCTTTGATTTCTTCATAAAATTCTTCAACCTCTTCGTCGGTATGGCTTGATGTTGGTGCATATACCTGTACTATTTGAAGTTGGTATCGCTGGGTTAGTTGAACAACAAGCCTCGCTGCTCGATCTGATGTACTTTCAACTTCCAGAAGATACCACAGCCATATATATATATATATAAACATTTCATTTTTTTCTTAAAACTTTTAATATTCTTATTCTATATATCTATTATTAATTCAATATAGCGATAATATGAAATAACACTTCAAAATACTCAATACTTTTATATTCCTTTTATTTAAATTGCATATGATTATTAAAATTCATAATATGATGTGTGTATTCCTTTTAATTAAATTGACATGCGTAAATCATTTTTCCAGAGCTCCATTCAGAAAAGCGCCAAAATCATTCGATCACCAAAGTCGAAGCATCATCGACCATTGCTAAGGCGTGCTTTTGACAATACTGACAGCCTGCCTGCTTATCACCGCACGGTTAAAAATAAAGACCAGTGATGAACGTACGATACTTTTTCCGAAGCATTTAACATAGTTGCATATATCATTTTTTGTCCGAAGAGAAAGATTAAAGCTTCTGAAATATTGTATAATAAAACAGTCTGTCTTTACCTATGAATCGTAGCCACACGGCAGGTGGCGGTAACTGATATATGTATATAATTGTATTTCTTAAATAAACTTTTATTAAGGTTTTCATAAAAAAATTTCAGAAATCTCCTCCCTCCCCCCTCACAATCCTTGTCATTACAAATTTACATAAAAAGACAGCCATTTCTGTGCTTGCTTTAGGGGGTAAACGTTCGATTATAAAATGTTATAAAGTTTTTATATTGGGGAGCTGCGGAACCACAAGAGCGGGAAGTAAAAATCTAATATCATTAATGCAAGGGGAATCCCCACGAAACTTGATTTTAAAAAGTATACAAATTAATTAGGTAATACCTTTTTATGGTTGCTTCTGGAGTGAATATAACGAACTCTCCTTGCAATGCAAATTTAACGCTATGATGCAAAATTCCAATATATTTTTGAACTTTAATGCCAAGAGCTCATGCAATCGTACTTTCGCAATGATCTACTTTCTTGTAAATGCAAATACGTTATAATAAATTCTGCATAAAATCTGCCCTCATCATGGACAGTTATATTTTACTTATATATCCGTTAACAGATTCTTACTGTGGTAATAGCTCTTTTGACATGCTTTAATTTGTATATTTGAAACGGCACGAAAATTCTGTTTTGTGGGCATCGAGGTTTGTGTGGGGGTTTCGTTGAAAAGATTTCCGCGCATTTGCATTTTTCAAGTACTGCGCTTGCTGGTTTATCATTAATTACACTAAAGAAACGAATTGCAATTTTAGAAAATTTGACAAACTACACTGTATGTCTCTTAACCCTTTCACTGCTTGGAAACAATTGTTCCCCCACCCCCTATGTTATTAACATGTGCACACGTCAGGTCAAAGTTGCGCCTTTGCATTGCGTACTAACACCTTAGTACGCAATGCCGTCGATTAAACCCGCACTAAACTAGACGCTCAGCCGATACGTTTTCCACACCAGTTGATTAAACCACGATTAAAATAGGACATACAAAGAATTAGAAAACGAATATATAGCATGTGAAAACGCAATTGAAGAAAAATTTCAATCGAAAATCTATTGTTAATGAATTTCGAGTCGAAGTTATATAAAAGAAGGGAGAGCATTGCGAAGAATGAAACTGAAGTTATTTATTTTTATTTTTATTAGAGAGAAATTTCACTATATAATGAATTTTGGTAGCACACAATGGTCCTAAGAAAATAACAATGCTTCAATTTCTTGATAATATTTGAGAGTTTGTTCTTGGCTCTTTTTTTTTTAATTTTCGTAGAAACTATTGTACTGAATAATAGCTAAATTATTTTTTTCTAGTTTCTTTCTTTATAGAATTTAATTACGAAAGGTCATTTACACATTACGGAAACAAATTTAAATTGTTAGTTTTGTGTCAATAATCCAAATTTGTTTTTCCTGGAATGTCCTATTTGAAGGCCATGGTTCTTAAATACTGCCCTGCAACGGTATTTCCATGATAACAAGCTGTTTTGAAGTACAGTCATATCAAGTTTCTCTTACTCCTCTTGTGATATTTCCCATAAACCCTCTAATGTTGATGGTCGCCTTCTTCCAAGTGCATTTTCCAAGAGACCGAACGCACAAAAATCCAACGGCGCTGCATTAGGTGACTTGACAGGGATATGACTAAAAGGAATGGGTATTATTCGGATTTCATTTTGCAATTTCACCATGAAATCCTTAGTCAATTTCGAAGTTTATCTAGAAGTTTTATCTTGATGAAAGACAACATCTTGGGAGCCGTTTCCATAGAGACTAGGGATATCTTTCTATAAAATCGGCTCCAGAACATCTCTTTGATAATATTGGGAATTGGTTTTAATCTTAGATCCCACTTTACGTAATTTTAGTTTACCATCATAACTAAATCCAGTAACCATTAGGGAAATTTTCTTTACATTCGCAAAAGTACTTTTGCTGGTCGATACCATCACGATGGCGGTAGCAAATCTATTTTTTTTTTTTACTACAATCACTTAGATAAAGCCAGGCCACATCTAAGGTAACAACTTTCTTCCATTTCTCCCCAGACAAGAAGTTCTCGTACAATTTTCTACAGCTAGTTTTTCTTTCGTGATTAGGGCGAGGCAGAAGCTTGTGAACCTCCGGTTTGTGTACAGCTTTAAGGTTCAAATCATGGTTAATGATTTTATTTACAATTGCAGGAGATATTCCTAACTTCATAGCGATGGACTTTTGTGTTGGAGGAGTTTCATTGGTAACCATAGTTTTCACTTTCGAAATATATCATTAGTTTGAATTTTATTGGGATATAATCTTGAAGCAGTTTTCTGACCTATTAGTATAGCCATGCGTTCCTTGCCACGTTGATGAAGAATATTATAAACACCCTTTTTGGAAATGGTATATCCTTTGCTTTTGCATCTTTTCACAATTTCAGAATAGGAGTATTTTTCTTAGAAAGGGCGGTCACGTAACCTTCTAACCCAGAATTTATTTTCGAAGGTATATCTGCTGTTTGACTAAAATATCGCTACTGACTAAATATCGTTAAACTAAAATATCGCGTTAAATACCACAACTTATATAAGCCAGAAAACATGTGACAGGGCGCCACCTACCTAAGTATTAATTTGCATATTGCAATGGGTATTCAAATTCGTTCCCATAGTGTGTGAATGACCTTCTGTACTTATTGAAGATCCATAAGATATAGGCCAGCATACAAATCATAATTTTTGCTCTTTCAAATGCCCTAAAACTTAAAATATCCGTTAAAGTTTTGATTTTTGATATACTTAAAATTCAGATAGGTGTTAAAGGGATATGATATGCGAAAAATCATTGCTAATTATATAATAATTATGCATAGTAATTTTTACTAAAGCAAAATTTGAATATAGAAAGGTTATTGCAAAAGATGGTCCTTTTAGAAGCGTTCCACACAATGGGAATAGTTTTCATATAAAGCCCTGATTTTAAACAATTTGTAAAGTGATATTAAATGCAAATAATTTCCATCTGTAAGGCCGATGATAGCAGTATTACCTAATAAACCACTCGCAGAAAAAAGAAAGCTTTCGTGCTTCCGGTGGGGTACGACCACACAAACTTTTCTTTGCCGATGAAATGTTCTACCCATTGAGCCATGGACAGGTAGCAAACACTTCCCTGATTCACTAATTTGTCCGTCATGAAGCTTTATATTCGCTCACAGGGGAGCGTTTGTTAGCGGTCCGAAACTCAAAGGGTAGATAAGCATTTCAACGGCAATGAAAAGATTGCTGGATCGTACCCCACCGATTGCACCAGTGGCAAATTTCCGCACAGGCGCATGAGGCGCGAGCCTGGGGCCTCAAAATCTCAAGGGCCACTAAAATATATATACATCGTTTTTAAATTTTCACGTATCACTAATTGTGTTTTACAATTTCTTACTAGAAATAAATATTTTTAAAATTAAATGTGTGCTTGCTTTGAATTCATAATTTTCGGCGAAGTATTTATAAATTGTGCTTTTATGGCTTGCAGGCTATGTGAGGTATCATGATGTCTTCACACAAACGTTTCTGTTTCGTTTAAATACAGACAAATGTTGGGAACTGAACGAAAGAGAGTCCCAGTTAATTTCCACCTATGGTCATGTGTTAAACTTTCTCTCCTCCCACCCCCTCGAAACAGGGAAAAGTCTTCCACCTGCACACATTTCTTGCGTTTCCTAAAATTTTGTATGGCTGCCATTCAACCTGAGGCCAGCTTTCCAGCTCTACATTTTCCTGCCAAGTTCGCCATTAACAATCCCTGAATAAACTACACGTGAAATCCCGATCCCTAGAAACGAGCAGGACAAAACTTTTTCATGGGAATGCCAATCAATTTACCAAAGCAATAGGCATGTGGACAAGAACTTAACTCAGGATGTTTAGACACCACACTGCATTTACGAGTGAAAGTGACACTTCCAGAAATCTACACACCCCAGATGCCCTCAAAACTCCGGTAAAAGCTGAACTGACCAACGTAAGCTCGAATTCTTGCATGTCACGAAAGGTGCTTCCCTAAGGCGGCGTCCACACATGCAACAGAACACCGTATCTTAACACCGTCGCGTATCAAGTCTGGACCGCACTCCGTAACATTACAGCCTCCCACCAGTTTTCGGTTTTTCCCCGGTACATCAAAGGAGTGTTACGGGGCTACGTTGCACCCCATGTTTGTGTATTTGGACCGGTTTGCGAACAACAGCGTTTTGTCAGTGTAGATTGGATATCGGCGTGAACTGATGGGGACACAGTGATGTTACGCGATCATGATAGGGGACGAACATCGCCACGTATTATCAGTGCGTAACATCACTGCGTCCTATCAGTTCATGCCGATATCCAGTCTACATTGACAAAACCCTGTTGTTCGCAAACCGGTCCAAATACATAAACATAGGGTGCAACATAGCCCCGTAACATTCGTTTGAAGCGACGGAGAAAACTCGACAACTGATTGGACGCGGAAATGTTACGGAGCGGCCCAGACTTCATTACTACTTGATTACTTGATTTGACACAACGGTGTTACGATACGGTGTTCTGTTGCATGCGTGGACGCGGCCTAACATCATTCCCTTTAAGATTCCATAGACTTCATATAGTAGCCTTGCAATTTCTGCTATCTACAAGCCACGCTATTAGCAGTCGTAAGAAGTAAGAAAAACCAAAATTTTCATCCCGCCAATTTCCCCGCAAAGCGTTTTATCTAATTGCTATCAGTACCATGGGTGACCACGCGAGTACTTCTAGAGGTGGGCTGAGAAAAATTTCCACGTCCTTTCCAAGGCTGTCAGACATTTTAGTGAATGTACAAGATTCCAAAATGCAACAAAAATAATTGATATTGCTTGACAATTCGTAATGAGCTAAAAAGTACCTTATTTTAAAATGTAACTATAAAACTTTTGAAAGTAAATGCGTAGCAGGTTCGGGCGAATCAAATTTTTAAACGGCTGGGGGGGGAGGGGGGCACGAGCCTCCCTCTGCCTTCCATATGGGCGCCCATAATCAGTACTAGACAATCAAAGCCCAGCTAACGCTTAAATGGATACACGAAATCGAAACGAAAGCACACCAAGGTTTAAAATGGCGAGTTTCGAAAACTTATTCTTTTCGCAAGTTATGAATAAAATTAAATGAGTAAAAACTAGATATTATTTTTTTTGAATGTGAATATTTTGCATTTTATCATTCAATGTTTCAGTTTGCTTGCAGTTATATAAGTGTTGAAAAAATCCAGTAATTCATCCAGTTGAAAATCATATTTATTAATACTTTAAATGTTTAATTTAATTCAATAGCGCAAATATAAATTTAATAGACGCCAATAAATAAATTAATTCACTGGAACACATAGCTAACGAAATTTAGTACGCATTTTTGGCGGAGCCTCCGAGAATGACGTGTGCACACTTTAATGGTAAACAGACGTCTGATTTGATTTTAGAATTCGGAAAACAATTACACACACTGTTGCCAAATATAGAAAGTGAAAATATAATTATACAATATCTGAAAAATATGAAATAAAAGCACACGATTTGGCATGGTGCCAATTTTAGAAATTGAACCTTTTTAGTTTGTTTTTTCTTTCGTTTCTAAGTGGCAACAGTTAAGAAAGCCTGCGAAGCGAACATTTATATTGTGGGAGCCCACGTGCTCCATATATAATTATGTTATTTAGAAAATAACTCTATAATTTTGCTTTTATTTGGCTAAAACGAATTCTAAAAATTTAAAATGCAAGAACAGCTTCCAATATATGAAGAGGTAAAACCTATAAGGGTAAAAGTAATATTTTTTTCCTAAACTGAATTACGTGAAAAATTAAGATCTCAAGTAACTTATCAATCGGTTTTATAAGGCTATTTTAAAATGTTATAAAATTCACTTGTATCCTAAATATTTTCACCCCTTCATATAATCTAAAATTTTTACTCCTAATAGTTGTTAGTATTAGTGCATCTAGCCTCGAAGTGTAGGGGGCTAATTGTTTTGGTTTTTTTTTCCGAGACAGAAGGCTATAGCTCCCACCTCAATAGTCAGCACATAGTATTACTTTGGTATTACATTGAGTCAGCAGTGTGTCTCCAGTGTCAGGAAGGTGCTGACGAAACACTGGAACACATTCTTTTGCAGTGTTCGGCCTACGGCTACCTCAGGGAGGAGCTCCTTCTCGCCCGCCGCCGTTTAGGCCTCGCCTCGCCACCAGGTCTGTCCGACCTCCTGGATCCCACCGGATCCCCCCGCCTTCTCGCGCTGCCTTTGTGGCGTTGCTGAATGCCTTCCTTTCCGGTCTTGGCCGGTTCCTGTAGGTTACTCGGCTGGCTCATGGGGGTGTCTCCGGTCCTGCTGCCTGGGCCGTTCTCCGTTATGGTTCTTCTGGCAGCTGGTTTCGGTGTGCGTTGAATGACGACTTTACGTGAACGTGCATCTATGAATGGTGTGTTGATCGGCAATCCATCTCCCCACTTCAGCCGCCTCGGCGGCTGAGTACGCTGTTCAAGCGTCCTGTCTGGGATTACAGCGCCGCCTCCGGCGGCCACCCTTCCCAATGAATTCCTTGCACAATACCTATCTACATTGAGTCAGAAAGTTTCTAGGAGGGTAACATTTTTCTAGTGCTGGATACGCCTCTAGCTTCAGAAGTTACGTCAAAGGTTGTAAGATAAACAGAGACACCACAAAGGAAATATTTAAAAGGAGGGGGGCCTCAAAATTGAATTGCACCCGGACCTCTCAAGTGCTAAAACCGCCACTGATTGCATCACTATGGTCTCGCCATATCTCTCATGGAAATACAGTTCCGCTTGATCGGACAACCTTTCCAAATTGCATGCAAAATCAAGTCAATCAACATAATAACGGAAAAAAAATTATGGAAATATCGCATAAAACCGTTCTATCACTGTATGAATTTCAAGGCTGCCGTCAATGGTCATTCTACCACGGCGCTAGACCTAATTTAATCACCCTTAAATATTGGTATCCCAGGAGAGTGGGGACAAATTTATCCTTAAATTATGTAGATAATGAAGCCATTCGTTATAAAATGAGAATAGAATGTGTAAAAATAGAAAAACAGCTGAGAAAGTATCCATTATCGTGAAAAAAGACGACTTCCGTCACGAAATGTGATCTTGAGCAAGGGCGTACTTGGGTTATTAGTCACCCAAGTGGAAAAACAAAAAACAGTATCACCGCCATTATTAATTTTATATATGCAGTGATTAATTTTATATCCATATATACAGAGGTGGATTTACAATTTTGCCGCCTGTAGGTTGAAATATTTTGCATTGTAATCCTACCAGACGTACTAGAGGCGTAACAGATTTTGACGCTTTTGTCAAATTCTTAATTTGACGCCCCTGGAAGTTATTTCAAATTCTTTACGCAAGTATTCGCGAATTCAGAACCTTTTGGGCCTCTCTCAAGGCAGCGCCTATGGTAGCTCTTCCGTTGCTAATGCCTAC
>QLNU02015360.1:128302521-128315441 GCA_006491805.2 Dysdera silvatica
TAGCCCAGGTCTTGTGCCATGTGACTTCTACGTCTTCGATCCCATGAAACAAGAGCTTGCAAAGAGATGATATCACTCGGATGAGGAGGTGAAAGTTGCAACCCAACAACGTGATTACCGCACGTTTGACGGCAATTCTTCGCACAAAGCATAGAAAAACTAGTGTCACGCCTCGCCAAATATTTAAATAAAGGAGAAGGTTACATCAGAAAGTAGCCTTTATTAATTTTATATAAGTGAAACATTGTTCAAAATTTTTGACCCTTAATTTTATCAAAGCGCGCAATTAACCTTTTGACTGACCTACGTACATTACGTATGGTGGTCCAGCAATGAATGGATAATGGGTGGATATGATGACGATGGTGTATATCCACCGTCCAGTTCGTGGCTAATTAATTATTGAAATCGGTAGATCTCAATAATTAATTAATTAGACAGATTAATTTAAGAGCTCGATAGGTTAAAGTGACCAACGAAACAATGTGCATTTGCTACTGCCTTCAGTTGTGCATAATTTATGGCGGTTGTGAATGCACAGTGTTTCATAGATCAAGTTAATCTACTACAAGTCTCTCGTCGATCTATGATTGATTATATATCAACTCGATGGCAATTGCTGGAGCCCGGATTAAATGCACAAAAGAAACAGCAACATATGCATGCAAATTTATATATGTATACAAAAAAGTTTTTTACTAAAAAGCGTTAAAATATGCATGTACATGCACATAAAATGAATAAACATGCACCTAATATGAATAAACATGCACTTAATATGAATAAATTATGCACCTAAATATTTTTAACTTACAAGGGGAACTCACAGTGAGTGCGTTGCCGATTTGGATGAAATTTTTTTTGATGAAAGTATAGCCGAAATAAGGAAATACGTGTCTCGGCATTCGTGCCAATGCGGCTAATTTCCAGAGACATGGATTTTTAAAGATTTTGCATCCGATATATGAGCTTAAAATACGACATCCTCTGCAAGCCAATCGGTAGCTTAGTTGATAAGTTGTCGGTTCCGCGCCACTACGCCACTCGATGCTCGCGGAAATCGATCATTTTTTTATATGCACCATGCATGTACTTCGTTATAAAGATACTTCTGCTTGCAATCGGCTTGTCAAAACCGCATTTAATAAAATTCATATTTATGTAGTTACGTTAATTTATGCTGGCCACAGCATAATTTTTACTCAAATTTTAATTGTTGATTATTAAAAAGTTGAAAAGTAGAAAAAGTTTTGGTGTAGCCATCCAGCCTGTTATGTAGTTAAGTAGATCCAGCACACTTTAATAATGTTTTTACAAATGACGACGGCACCTCTTCTTCTACTGTTGAAGTAATTCCACCTCATTGTACCCCATACTGTTAACCTCGTGATTTATACTTCTTCCGTCAAGTAAAAAAAAAATTTCATTAAAAGGTTGCAAAATTGTGTTGAAACCTTATAAGAAAATAGTCATTTAAACACGCGAGCAGATAGATGCTTTGAAGACCCATTCACTTATTCACAATCAACTTTCGGCGCCGAATTTTAAGAATACGTTACAGTACTCTTGGTTTGTTGCAAAGTTAACAAACGAAAGAAGCGTTTTTGAAAATGTAGATGGTATTTGTTTTCCAGATGATATTAGACAAAGAAAATCAGTTGTTCGAACAATTCATTTATAAAATGCTCACGTTGTAGAATTTTTTTATGTTTTTATTGTTTTTATGATAATTATCATCCAAAATTGTGTACCAGTAAACAATTCCGACACCTCCGATAGTGATACACAAAAAATATGTTCACGTCAGTCAGTTTAAAATAAAATTGATTGCATTTTATAAAATAAAATGTTTCTATATAAAGGAAATGCATATAAATGAGATGCACATAAAATGTTTATATGTTATAAAATAAAATTATGTTTATATGTTATAAAACAAAATGATGTTTATATGTTATAAAATATAATGATGTTTATATGTTATAAAATAAAATATTACATACTAAAAATGCATTTTTCAATAGATAAATATATTTTAAAAAAATATTAGGCGTAATAGATGCTAATAGAGGATGACTGCAAAGGCTAATAATGACAAAATAAGAGTAATTAACGCAGTTTTCTTTTTTATTTAATGGAATTGTTAAAAGTTTTCAGAAAAAAATCTTTCCATCCTTAAATAAAACAAAACTGCGTTATTTGTGTAATTCCATCCCTTCACAGGTCGGCAATGATTTACGCAAATTTTATAAAAATTTATATTCACATAAAAACTTACAGCTAACTCCTAAACTTTTTGTACCTTTACAACTCTTCAATTAAATGTTAAAATTCGTGTAAAAATTATAACTGCGAAAAATAGTAGCACAGAATTAAATATGTAAATATGAATTTTATTAAAGTAAGTTTGCTTACAATCGGATTTTGTTCATAAAGTATTTTACTAATGAAAATACATAAATATATAAAAAGGATACATAAAAAAAAAGTGTAATCGATTTCCCCAGGCATTGAACACAAAAACACGCCGCGAAGAGCCGACAACTTACCGCCCAAGCTACAGGTTGGCCTGCAGAGGGCGTTGTGTTTTAAGCTCATATATAATATGCAAAATCTTTAAAAATTCGTATCGCCGAAAATAAGCTGCATTGGCATGAATGCCGAGACACGTATTTCCTTATTTTGTCTCTACTTTCATCAAAAAAATTCATCAAAATCGGCGGGGCACTCACTGTGGGTTCCCCTTGTTAGTTGAAAATCACATGCCCTGCGTTTTAAAACAAACTTATTATTAACTGCTAGATTGATATATTCGATGTACACAAAATGGACTTTTTTATATAACACAACTTTTATTACGGCATATCACAATGTGTCTCCCGGTTTTCTGAAAAACTAATCTTTCTTTTCTATCATTTTATACATCCTTAAGACCAAAAAATGTCCTTTTCAAAACTATAGAGGTTACTGGACAGTATTTATAAACTTTTTCGGATAGTTTATACCCGTTATGCGCTGTCACCCAAGTCTGTCGTTGATAAATAATGATGTGGAATTTTACCCTACGTAAATGTGCGTTTAATCTGACAATAAGTCAACTGCCAGTCTAACAATAAAACTAAATTTTAGGCTTCCCTAATAAAGATAGTATCTATAGTTAATAATTTCGACACCCTAGTGTCTATGATTTAGTCATAACTGCAGTTTTAGCGCACTATGACATGTAATTAAACTTGCACGTTTACAAATTCCTTTGCTTTTCTGCTCAGCCAAGGAGAAAAGTTTAAGTTATGGTGGAAATTTTTTCTAATATAAAGGAATAATAAAATTCTTAAAATTATTGAAACCCTTAAAATATGCGTTTATTCTGGAAATTTATCGTTTTTATGCATTTATATCCACTAAAGCTGAAAAGAGCTAAAATATGCAATTGCATATATATATATATTCAGTTGCATATAATCTGGGCTCTAGTAATTACACGACATGGTCCTCATATTCGCTCATTATCTTTCCGCTAATGGATAGTCTCCAGGTGTCCTCCATATATGTCTGTTCCAAGGTATTTGTCCTTATGTCATTCCAATCTATTTTCTTATTCATGCGCCTTGTTCGAGAACTTATGTCTTTAATGCTCTCTCTCTCTCTCTCTCTAATAATTTCTCGGTGTCTTTAATGATCTCTCTGTATCAGTTTGAGAATCTTACTTTTCTGTCGTCGGTAAGTTCTTGTTACATAATCGGATCATTGAAAATTAATGGTTTACACTTTAATAACGATGACTCTCCTTGCCCTTCCTTTGTTCCTTCTCCCTCTCCTCCAAGTTTTTGTTTTCCGATATATCCCCAGCTATTTGACCAATACACCTGTCCACAATCCTTTTAGCCATCCCAATTGATGCGTTGCTTTCTTCATTCAATAAATAAGAAAAAACTAGCAAAATAATTCGACTATATGCCTTTAAGCATAATTACAGTTTTCCTTCAGGATAAAACCTTTATCATTTTCTTTCAAATTCACTGCAGATTTCGCTTATCCTTTAATTTCTTCCACAACGTTATATACATCAATATATAATATATAGTGCAATAATATAGTAATATATTTTTTATTAACGAAGTAAATGTTTAATAAAGATCAATAATTTTTTGCATGAGCTAAAGTTTGGTTACAATGTTTCGGAAGGACACTTCTTCCTGAATATTCTTAATACAGCCATGGCTTATGCATATTGTGTAAATTAAATCAATCACTTTCAGCGTATAAATTATGAACGTTCTTTATAATATAAAAGTAAACAAAATTGATTACACATGTCATGCATGTATCGTGAAATTTTTTTAATGGCACACTCAAAATTTTACTCTCAACATGTGGAAAATTTTCCACAGACTTTTGGTTTATAGCCATTGCTAAATTCACACACAATCTTCGTATATCGAAGTCAATGTTTCCATAAAAAAAAGTCTCGCTATATAAAAACCTCGATCCATAGAAATGCTCGTTTTTTATATATGATTATGTATTGTGTAGCACGTTATATTTAGAAATACACACATTTCCTAATCAATCTATTCTTCCTTAGAAATAAGAGAATATTATTAGATTGCGTAGAATTTATGTTCATAGAAATAATTAGAAGTATGAATTAACAAGAAAAAATGTGCTGAACGTAGCTTGAAAAACGTGATGTTCACGAACTCCTAGTATTCATGTGAATTTATATCTATGTAAAAAACATTTTAGTATCTTGATTCACAACAAATTTCGATAACGATTCGTAATAAAAGTGTTCACACTTATTAAGTCCGTAAAACACATCGTCATTGCGGGAGGAGGAGAATCCTTATCTGTCTTGAAACAAATAGAATGCTATTCTATAGAATCCTATTTCTTACAGAATTTTTCTATATAATAATCACAGAAATTCACCAAAACCTCTACATATGGAGAATTTTAAAGTACGGAAGTTTGTTATATGAAGGTCTGACCGTATATTTACAGATATTCATAATTTGAAAGGGGTTTAAATAAACACAAACTATCATATTCATATTTTTAATGCTTAGAGTATTTAGCCCTGGCACGATTGGAAGTGACCCCACTATACGCCACTGGTACCGTATGCCAACTACCTACAGCATAGCTATAGAGAGCAAGATGTCGACTTCCTGTCTTGAGTTTCCGCTGTTTTTCAAGCGTGTCTCCGGCCATTGCCCAGTAAGGCATTACCAAGTGGAACGAAGAAGATTCTCCTCCTCCACCCACCCCCCTCTATTCCCATATCTTCCATTTACTTTTCTTCAACCTAATGTTTACCCCCTGCGAATTTGTAACACGTGCTTTTATTAAACCTCAAACGAAAGATGTCATTCTATAAATTAATGATTGCCAAGTGATTTAACGTTTCCGTCATACGTGCCACAATTTTATGTTAATAAGATTTCTGTATAGCGAATAATGTCATACGATGTTCTATGACTTAGGATGGTGAAGTATAACCACCAAAATCTTTACAATAGTTGATTGCAGCAGCTATTTGACTATTCTGGGATTTCAGGCAAAAGATATTGAACCATATTTGTTAAGACATAACAATAGTTATAGGATTTACTAGATTATACTCACACACTTTCGATGAAACACCAAACAAACTAATAACTCACCCCACCCACCCACGCTTTTAACAGATTGAATTCCGTACGGATGATCGGATTTAGAATAAAAATACATCAAATTAAAAGACAATTACATCTATAATTCTATAAATATAATTTAGAAATAATTGTCTAAAATAGTAAATGGACATGTGGCCGAATAAAAATATATGTTTGCTTTTACAGGGCTCCCACTCGCATTAGACAACAGAAATCCCTGACCTCTCTCCAGGTCTTTTCTGGCAAAATTCCCCGAATACTCAAAAGCAACTTTCAATTAAACTTCGGTTGCGGCAGGCCTATAGCCAGGAGGAACTGGGGCAAAGCAAAGGGCATATAGGGCACGGGGGCAGGGGGTAGTTCTATATATATATATATATAGCTTGATGGGGAAACTGGGGCACAAGCATGGGGCAACTGGGGCCACGCCCCGCCTTGACTACCAGACCAGCCTGGATTGCGGGTAAATGGCTTTACGTTTATGGGAGATTTAGCTATTCAAAACAGAAATTACGAAGATTTTTCTTGACTTCTTCCCTTCCTGACCTTTAAGGATAATTTCAAATTTCTTGACTTGTAGATTCTCCATGTTGTGTGAGAACCCTGCTTTTAGTAATGTGAATGGACACATGATGATGTCTTGTAATCAGTGATACGTTTTGTTAAGATATTCCGAGAAGAGAATGAATAATTCGTCTCGATATTTTATACGTATTTCGATGAGGTCCTGATCATAAATTACATAATTTTAAGTCACCACGGGTACTTTGAAAATAAAGTCCTAAAAGCCTTCTTACCCTTATTCAGAAACAGTTTATTTTTGGTATACTTTAAAGCAAAGTATATTTATAAAATGTATTATATATAAAAAGTTCCAGATTAAGCTTAAACGTGGGTGCCAAAGTTATTCATAAAGTATATTTAGTTATGAAAATAAATTTAGTAATAAATATGTTATTTCGAAATCATATATATGGGTCTCAAATTTATTGTTACAAATATCAGTAGAAGGAAATTGAATTGCCATTCTTTTCAGTTATGTAGCATCACGTGGCATTGTGGATCACCTCTGTTGGCTACCTGGAAATGAATAATAATAATGGGAAAGAAGCTCCGTGCAAGCGACAGGAAAAAGTCATTTAGCCTTTCCTCTAGCACTCAAAAATCTGTCCCTTTCCATGTCTTTTTCAGAGGCAGTACCATATTTTTCTCAGCCATCCGTATCTCAGCTCATGTACGATTAATAGTCGGCTTATCCTGTCATCGTTCAGCTTCTGGATTCGAAACTGACGATACGTGTCGATGTATTCATGTACGATAAAAAAAGAAGATATTTATAAAATTAAAAAAAATATTGATTAGGATATATATATATAAAAACTACTTCATGGTTCTATTTATCCGAGGTGTGCTGAATAACTCCGTTCTGTGGGCTAGCTCCTTATGGCTCGAATTGAGTAATAAGCATTTCCTGCACATAACACAAAATTTATAAATTTTCCCACGTACTAATTATGACAAAAAAGTTGTCGTTATATCAATGATTCCTAAACTGTAATCCGAAGCGAGCCACGGCTTCCTCATACCTCGAAATATTACAAAATTTTCATAATTTTTTTTCCAATTTCAATTTAATGTGATAGAACCAGATATCTAGCGAAATTGGTGATAACCAGTGACTCACTCAGTAATAACTGCTTGCAGAAACCTACCTGGATTTTGAATATCAGTAAAAGAGGAACACCCCCTTCTGAGTGATAAAGCTCAGAGAATTTTCCTTCCATTTGCGACTTCTCATTTGTGCAAAGCTGGGTTTTCGGCGGTCGCTGCAATAAAAACTAAGTATCTCGCGCGTAAATAAATGTGGAGAAGGAAATGGGGGTGACTGTCCGGTTTCATCCCACGATTTGAGAAAATGTCCGGTGATCGACAAGCTCTTATATCCCACTAATTATATATAATTAGTTGAATTGTTCCAATTACATTTTTTTTAAATCTTCAA
Source organism: Dysdera silvatica (assembly GCA_006491805.2). Taxonomy (NCBI): domain Eukaryota; kingdom Metazoa; phylum Arthropoda; class Arachnida; order Araneae; family Dysderidae; genus Dysdera; species Dysdera silvatica. Next base: position 128,310,181 of record QLNU02015360.1, read on the forward strand.
TACATGTTGTATTTATTTTTACCTAAGTGTACTCGTCGAATTTGACATAGGCAACGTGTACTTGTTAGAATTTGATGTGGGCAACATGCACTTGTTAGAATTTGACCTAGACAACGTGTACTTCTTTGGAATTTGATCTAGGCAACGTGTACTTATTAGAATTCGACATAGGACACCTTGGAAAAACTTGGATTCAGCAAGGGCGCCGAGAATCGAAAAAATTTAGGAACCACTGCATTAAGCAATTTATTCCTAGGCGCCGATCAAGTTCACTATCCTTTTGACATCCAATATCAATGCACTGTAATGATTTTAAATAAAAATAAGGTCCTCTCCCTTCATTATCTTGGCTGCTCCCATTTTGTAGCTACTCTCAGTGGCGTATGAAGGGGCGCGGAAGCTCAACCCCCCCCCCAATTGGACATTAAAACACAATTTCTCCAATGCCGTATCCCACGATTTTCCTTAAAGCTACTCAAGCCTCCGTAATTTAATTGCTACACCACTGGCTTCCCTTTCCCTAAAACCACAATTTCCTATTAAACCACAGAAGTGCAATAACCTTTATATATAAAACTTGACAATTCCGTTAAAAATAAATTTAGTATCAATTTATAAAAAAACATCGCAAAAAAGCGAATATTAAGACTTTTGAGAAAAATATGCTTCGTTGGTCAACTAGTAGTAGTCTACATGAGTGAATATATATTTTTTTTTAATTTTAGCTGTTTTAAAAATGATTGCTCGGTCTCTTTTTAAAGCCCCGAAACGTTTATAGTAAATTATATATAGTTATATAGTAAATGTTATAATTATTTTTTAAAAAGGAGTGAATAAAAATATTTCGTATTGGAAAAAAGAATATTTATTCTATTCTTTATTAATCTCAACAGACTTAACTATACTATCTTTACACTTTCCGATATGCACATTTACTGAAAAGTTAGTTAAAAAAAAGTATTCGGATTGCGTCCCCTCAGCTACGGACATATTCTTCCCTGTGAATTATTTCAGCCGATTTTACGTCCTTCCTCGCCTGCGCCCCTAGCTACGACCCTGACAGTGGCGTCAGTATTTTCGTACTTTGGCGATCGTTTTGGCGACAGAAATGAGATTTAAATTCATATGCACGGAAAAAAAAAGTATCCTCCTTGAATATAGACAATTTCTCGATAAAATTAAAGTGTAATCTATCAAGCTAAGAGCAAAATTCCGATGTCTGAGACAGTCACAAAATCATCCGACCTAATAGAATACGTAAGAAATACATTTCGCCTCCTCTAAGAACGTGTCTTTAATGTAAATCGGAGTGTTCTGTGCGTAAAACTAGGTTTTAGCTCAAGGCCCATTTAAAATCCCACAAATCAATAACTTGGTTTAGGATCCAAAGAAGTCATCGCAAAAGATTAAACTTCCAGCGAAATCACTGGGAAAAATTTATAAAAGATTTCCTTAAGCTTTCCAGCTGTTCACTAATCTTGGAGTTTGTTGTTTGTAGAAGGCATCTCTTTATTCAAAAATTTGGAACTTTCGTTTTTCAACGGAGGTTTTGAAAATATTTTAAATGTAAATATATATTTGTAGATTGACAGATAATAATGAATATTAAAATCTTTAATGAAAACTAATTTCATTGTTTGACTGCTTCATAAAAAATATTTCCACATTTGATTTTGAAGGCGTCGTGATACTTCTCCACTTGGGGATTTGTACGCACCTTCAAATTTAGGATATTTGCACACTCATCAAGCTTGTCCCCTCCTTTTATATATCTTACTTCTGCACGTGGGTTTTGAAACATTGAATTCTCGGTTCTCTGTTGTACTTTCTTCACCGCCATTATGCTCACTAATTAGGGTTTGAAAACTATAAAAATATGAAATCCATAGACTTATTAACCATGGCTAAGGGCAAGCCTTGTCCGCCATTAGATATCTACCAACACAGAGTACATCGGAAAAGCAAAGGAAGTATATTGTGGATGCGATTGGAAAAGGGGAAGTGGATGCAAGGGAATGGTGAAAGCAGAATAAAATGCAATGAAAATAAAATTAAAATACAATGAAAATGAAAAAAAAAAGTTTAAATATATCGAAGTTGAAAAAAGTATAAAAACAATGGAAGTGAAAAAAAGTACAAAAACGATGAAAGAGAAAAAGGTACAAAAACAATGAAAATGGAAAAAGTTAAAAAATAATGAAAATGAAAGTACAAAGACAATGAAAATTAGAAAATAATAAAATAAATCGTTTAAATCGTCTGAGTGGAAAAAATCTTTCCAGTTCCTAATCTGCGATATAAGTATGAGAGAAGGATTAGCCATAATATATATAAAGGATATATACATATAAAGCAAAAGCTAACCAAATTTAATAGGTGTATGGATTATTCAATATTTTAGGCAACCACTTTAGATATAATTTGGGTGTAAAGCCCACATGGGGAAGTACCTAGACACCCTGTTGAGAGCAGTTGTGTTAAACCCAATATTTACAAAACCCAGGTAGGCATCTCCCACATAACCGATGTAAAAAATGCTTAAATATTCGAGTTATTAAATACTAAAATCATGTTTTTTCTGACTGCGAGCAATTTTTTTAAAATTCTGTTTTAAATGTACATATATATATGCAGATGTTTATATTTAGTTATACGGGTCACGTCAATTAGAATGCACTAATTTACATACATATGCAAATTATGTTATACAAATTTGTGTATGCTGCCTCCGACTCTATGGACATCTATCATCGTCCCTTCAATAAAATTTCGAAAATAACTTGGTTTTTTTCACAAGGTCTGTAGTAATCGTCTGCATAGCTTCAATCGTATCCTAGAAAACTTCTTAAGTGTCTTATCAGAGGGATGGGAATTAGCATTCCATTATTATCGTATGACAGTTGTTATTAATATTTTTAAATGGTGTCTAAAAAAATTGCATTTTTTTTTTCACCCTACACTTGACGAAGGAAACTCGGTTTGTGTGCAAAACGGCAGAAAGCGAAGCATAACTAAACATAAATCTAATCCTGTCCTTTCCAAATGAAATAAAAAAATACTCGAATTTTATGGCTATTTTATCTAAAAGAAGTTTTGCTGCCCAAAAGTGATTGGTAAGATTGTGGTTCTTTTTATTTTTTGAAGCTATTTTCACGGTTCAAAAATATTACAATGAAATTTTTATGTAATTTTGTACACAAAAACTGTTTAATCTTATAGAAAGTTTGAGGATCCGTTATAGCGATTAGTTCTGACATCCGAAAATGATAACTAATTTTGTTAAAAAACGTTCTGCTATTTCTGAATCAAATTGACATTACTACGGTCATCAATTTTTAACATTTATTTTTAACGCACATTTCTGGTTAGATGTAGTGTCGAATATTGGTTCATGTCTGGATAATATATGGTGTTAAGGTCCCTTAAAATTATTCGAAGTATTTACCAGTTAATCTAACACTGGACGCAATATATGAAAAACAGACTTGGGCGAAGAAGTCTACCTTGGGAAACTCCTTCAACCCGCTGCCAGCCTTTAACCAGAAACTTACGGAATGAAATCATAGAGTTGCGCCATGTCTCGAAACTTCCAAAACAGCTGAAAGACTAGCCGTCACGCTAACAATATGAATTTTAAGTCCACCGCAGAATCAGAATAATTAGTGACATAGAATCTGACCGAATTTAAGTCGATATTTTGTTTATATGGTTGTACATCGAGAGAATTTTCATTTGTTTCGAAGTATATAATTGCCAAATATCTCCTGTGATTTTGTAAGCTATCATTGTCCATGGACAGTTTTCATTGCTCCGGAGGGAAATGGGGTCATTAGAAGGAGTTTATGCCGAAAGCGTTTTCAGTCATAATATTTCGTTTGGTCCAGCTGAAGATTTCATGAGCAGTAAAACCTTCCTAAGACGACCATCCTTTATAAAAACAATTTTTTATAATGATAAAAGCATGAGGGAGAAGGTCATCACTCAGTTATTTATTCCATTTAAGGTCAGAAGATAAACAGGAAGTGGCATCCCCCACTTCTCAATTTCCAAAATATGGTTGCTTCTGGAGAGTGGTTTTGCGATGATCTCTGAATGGAGATTAACATGGGGAAAATCCGTTTCCAGAAAAAGTGGTCGTTAAGGGAGGTGGTCACTTAATAGATTCATTTACTGCGGTGAAACTAGTTTAATGGGGAGGGGAGGTTCGGAAGCCCGGTATTAAAGTCTGGACCCAATTTTTTTGGTAAAAGATAGATTTTTAAAAAGGCCAAAATTGAGATTAAAATATCGTTCAAACTTAAAGAACACCAGTTTCCTGAGGGACCCCGAGACTATAGGTGTACGCAGAAAGTTCATAAGGGGGGTTATAGGCTCAATGAGGGGAGGGATTACAGCCCTAAAACTCATATTTCTATGTTAAATATACAAAATTTCATTGCAATGGGGGGTTACAACCCCCAAAACCACCCCTGGTTACGCCTATGCCCGAGACTTCCTAGACTCGGGCCTACTTGACGTATCCTTCACTGCATCTTAGCTTGTATTGGCACAAATTAACACATGGGATAATTTTAACTTATAACTGCACATTAAATAGTATAAATTAACCTGCCCACTTATATTCATTTTAATTTTATAACATTCGTTTAAAAGTTCACAATAACTCTATAAGCACCCTGTACAGATATTAAAATTTTATAAATTATATTATTGTTATTCAATATTGAACTTTCTCTGTACTAAATAGACAAATCAAGTTAGTTCTAACGCACGTTTCAAATATTTATCTTTCACAATCGTATAGACACAGGCGTGCGCAGAGGGTGGAGTTGATGTGACTCATGACCGCCATTGCGATAAAATTTTACATATTTACATATGAATATATAGAGTCGTAGCTCTGGGTAACCCTCCTCATTATAATTCCGTAATCCCCCCCTTTATGAACTTTCTGCATAAGCAAATGCGCTTATAGAAATAAGTTCTCATTTATAGTATGATCTGGAAAGAATTTTCACCAATGTGAGGTTGCTATACTTCAAAGTAAAATTTCATCCTTATGTTTCCTAGTTCATATGTTTGTTTCATTCATGTGTTTCTAATTTCATTCATGTGTTTCTAATTTCATTCATATGTAAAGTTTCCATGGTCTCCATAAATTGAACGTAAAACTTCGGCTAATAAACAGGTTCTCAAGAGATGGAGAATCCTTTACTAAATGGAAAAGCGATCATAGGCGTAGCCAGGGGGCGGTTTGGGGG
>QLNU02015360.1:128327038-128354316 GCA_006491805.2 Dysdera silvatica
AAACACATGGGGCTGTTGGCACAGTATTATTTGAGGTCCCCTTTACGTGGGGTGAAAAATTCAGATGAGGTCTAAATGTATATAAAAAAGTAAGTACTTACGTATACTCATTATAAAACTCTTCAAATTTCTGGTAAACTATCTAAAATAGCCCAAAAAAAGTAAGCTTTTACCTAAAAATTTTCTAGATGTCGATCAAAAGTGAGTAAACAAAAGTCAACTTAAAACACACACACACACAACTTGGTGCCCCCCCTCCAACTGGGGGCCATAGGCCCGGTCCTTGCCGGTAATCAGGCCCTGCATGTTTACACATGCAGGGCCTGATTACCGGCACAGACCGGCAGAGAGATACAGCGTACTCTTGCCCCAAAAATTCTGCCTACTCTTACGCCAGGCAGTGATTTTTAACACAAACTGTTATCTAACTGCAATATACACTTACATTGGTTTGATACTACGAGCTACATATTACTTAATCGTCAAAGATTTCATCCTTGCCCTAATCAATGCTTGCCGGTATATTTTGATAGCGTGCCAAAACATGCAAATTTTAGCAAAATAATATCAACTTTCAGTTAAAAATACTTTCCTAAATATTACAAGAATTTAAAATGATTTCAAACAAGCATTGTTGTCCATGAGAGCGCTCATGGCAATTCTTCCTCGGTAATAGCACATTGTTTTCAAATGTATACGATTTAATAAAAAAAATAACACATAACACTCTTGCCCCGTGAGTACTCTTACCCCTACTTACCGTATTTCCCTTATTTTTATAAACAGAAAGATAAAAACCACCAGATAAACATACAAATGGATACCTTTGTTGATTTAAGAGTAATTAATATCGCAAAGATGGGCGAGAATCGAAAGCAGCTGTAGAAAATATCAACTGGTCATTTTGACGGGCGTCGACTCTTTCATGTAGGATAAAAACAGGGGCGGCCCAAGAATTTTGCTAGGCCCAAGGCATGGTGTATTGCGTGAGGCCCTCTATAAGAAGACCCTGGTATGACGAGGAGCTTGGGACGAAAGAAACTTCTTGCTGTATTCGACTCGCAAAAATCTTGTTTCATTAAAAACAATTGAATCCTACAGTTGAACCTCCATATAACGTACTTCCGTATAACGAAATTCTCCATATAGTGAAGTTTTGGCAAATCCCCATGGTCGTTACATATGAAAGTGTTTCTATATAACGAAATTTTTAATGACTAAAACAGAAAATCGAGTAGTCACGTCAGTGATATCGGGTTCCCAAATGCCGTGGGAAAACAGATTTTAAGGTAAGTGGCAAACAAACAGAATGGGGCATGCCTAAGTGATTCTAACCTCCCTAACAAAGAGTTTCCTAAGCGCATACACACACACTTGTGTCTGGTTGTCCCATACGGTGCGAAGCGGTGCGAAGCTGCTAGGCTTGGAACAGGCCCCAATTGTCCTTGAATCCACTGTATTATTTGAATAGTATTATTTGTCGCGCTTTTTTGCTCGTTTCATTACCAGAAATCCAGACGTTGCAAATTTCCCCTCGGGGGTGTAACACTTTTATGATGAATCGACATCACTATTTGTTGTGCAGCAGGATATAATTTTTTTTTTTCAAAAGCATGAATGTTTATGAAAGAAACATTAAATACATTTTCATTTTAAGGTAAGAATTGTTTTTTTTTATATGCATATATATTTCACATTTAAAAACATCTATTTTTAAATGGTTGAATGTTATTTATGAGAAACAGTCGTTAACTAAAAAAACAAGATTTTAATTGTGTCATCATATTGCCCTACCCTGGTTCATGACTTCAATGTTTCCATATAGCGAACTTTCTATATTACGAATTTTTTTCATGGAACTATTCATTTCGTTATATGGGGGTTCTACTGTATGTATGTGCACACACACACACACACACACACACACACACACACACACACATATCATCATCATTATCTATCCACTGCTGGATGAAGGTCTCTCCAAATGCTTTCCACACAAGTCTATCCTGAGCAATTCGCTTCCACGTCACCCCAACCTGTTTTCTTATTTCATCCACCCATCTAGTTTGAGGACGTTTTCTAGGTCTTCGGTGGTCTCTTGGAATCCAGTTCAGAATTTCTGTTGTCCATCGTTGATCAGTTCTTCTTGCAATATGCCCAGCCCATCGCCATTTCAGCCCTTTTACTTTAACAATGATGTCCTCTACTCTAGTTTGCTCTCTCACCCAAGTGTTTCTTTTTCGATCTCTCCTAGTTATTCCAAGCATGCACCTCTCCATGCTCCTTTGCGTTGTCTGTAACTTTCGTATTGCTCCAACTGTTAGACTCCATGTCTCTGATCCATAAGAGAGGACTGGCAATACACACTGGTTGAAGACCTTTCTTTTTAGACACAAAGGCAATTTCCCCTTCAGGATAAAACTGTTTCTTCCAAATGCACTCCAGCCAAGTTTAATACGTCTGTTGAGTTCTTTCATAATGTTGCCATCCATTGAAATCAGCTGGCTGAGATAAATATATGAATCAGTAATTTATAGCTCGATGTTGTCAACTTGTATTTCTGTTTCATCTACGAAATTATTGAACATGATCTTAGTTTTTGTAGGTTCATCTTGAGTCCAACTTCTTTACTTCTAGTTGAGAACTCCTGTACCATGTCTTGGAGTTCTGATGGTTTCGTTGAAAACATAACAATGTCATCAGAAAACGCAAATGATTTAAATATTCACAATTTATTTTTATTCCCTTGTTATTCCAATTTATCTGCTGAAAAATCATCTGTAAAACTGGAGTAAAAAGTTTTGGACAAATGGTATCCCCCTGCCTCACACCTTTACCAATTTTGATAGTTTTTGTATCTTTATGTAACCGAAATTTTGCACTTGCATTTTTATACACACATTTCACCATGTCAATGTACATATCCTCGATGTCTGCTGACGTTTTAATAGAGTCAAAGGCCTTCTCATAGTCAATAAATGCCACACACAATGGAAGTTCATATTCATGTGCTCTTTCAATTAATTCTCTTAATACTTGAATATGGTATACTGTACTGAATTCACTTCTAAATCCAGCTTGTTCTCTTGGTTGAGCTACATCTAATTTTTTTTTGCAGGCGATGTGTTAGTACTTTTGTGAAGATTTTATAAATAGTAGGTAATAAGCTAATTGCTCGGTAATTTTTCAAATCCTCTTTATCACCTTTTTTATGCAAAAGAATTACTGTTGCAGAATCACATTGGTTTGGTATGTCACGACTGTTAAGACATTTAGTAAAGAATTTTGCAAATATGTCTTCTATATGTTCTCCAGCTTCTTTAAGATATCTAATGTAATGCCATCATCACCATGGGCTCTTCCTTCCTTCATACTTTTTATTGCAAATGCTGCTTCCTCTTTAAGATTTTAGGAGCTGTTCCTTCGACTACATCAGAGTCTTCCTTTTAATTCACTGTTTCCTTCATGTTGTTTTTTGTAGAATTCTTCAACTCTTCTAAGTATTTCTTCCCTATTTCTTGTTACAGTGCCATCCTCTCCTTTTAATGCAATGATGTGTTTCTTCCCAATAGACAAACTCCCTTTAACAACCCTAAGGCTCTTGTTGCTTTCAATGGCCTTCCTTACTAACTCACAATTGAATTTTCTTATATCTTCTTTCATGTTTTTGCGCAAAGTTTTGCAAAGTTCTACATACTCGATCTTGCGACTGGTATTTTGATTGTCCACCTTCATAAGTCTTCGCCTTTTCATGAGTTGTTTCGTCTTCTCAGATAATTTGCTATTCTGCTTTTTACATATTACACCACCAATTTCCCCAGCAGTTTCAATTATTGTCTTAACAATGTTTTCATTTGCTTCTGAGATGTCAACTTCTTCAATAAGTCCTTCCAGTGCAGAAAAGCGATTTTTTAATTCCAACTTGAATGCCTCAGTATTTTCTTTTAATTTCTTTAAATCCACCCTCTTACATACTTGTTTCCTAATGAGCTTCTGCCTTTCTAGTTTAGTATTTAAGTGCATTTTACATCTCACCATTCGATGATCACTTCCAGTATTAAATCTGTTCAGTACGCTGCAATCTTCAATAATTGATTTCTTGTTTGCCAGTATATAGTCAATTTCGCTGGTTCCTCCATTGGGGTGTTTCCATGTCCATTTTCTTTGTAGTTTCTTCTTAAAAAATGAATTCATGATGCTAAATTTTCAGCTTCGGCAAATTCTATGAGTTGATAGCAACGTTCATTCGTTTCCCCATATCCATATTTACCAACCGATGTCTCTCCTTGTTCCTGTTGTCCAATTCTTGCATTAAAATCTCCCATGATGAGTTTGATGTGTTGTTTCCCCTTGGTATGTAGCTGTTTGATTTCTTCATAGAATTCCTCAACCTCCTCGTGTGTGTGTGTGTTAATAAAAGATCATTATTCATTAACATATTTGCTCTCCATTTTAGACAGGGACGGATTTATAATTTTGCAGCCCGTAGGCTGACAATTTTCCGCCCAATCTTACCAAACGTAACTAGGGACATGACAGAAATTTTGGCGCTTTTGTCAAATTCATAATTCGACGATCCTGGCGATTGTTTCAAATTTGTCTTTTCTCAAGTATGTAGTTGCGAATTTTGCGCCTTTGCAATCTCTCTCAAGGTGGAGCCCACGGCAGATCTCCCTTTGCCAATGTTTAGTTGTGCCTCTGAGCATAACAAATTAAAATTATTAATGTCATTAGCCACCAAAAAATTTTCGTGTTCGCATACTTCTCGGCGGGCAAACTTTTCGTCGAAATTTTGTCACCGTAAGCTTTACACTCTAAAAAATGCCTGTTAATTTACTCTTTTTCGGTTTTTCTCGAAGGACGAAATCTGTCTTTCATTGAAAATGCATTTAGTCTGCTTTACAAATGCGCTCTTGGAAACACTCTGTTGAACGCATGCGTACTAGGAGGGGAACATCTGGGCTTTGTACATCGATTTAAATAGGGACTTTAGGTGAATTTTATCAGCTAATCATCGGTCGAACGGTTAGAGCATCCGTTTACGAACCAACAGCTCGTGGGCTCTACTTCCGGGATGGGAACCAAAAGGGAAAAAAAAAAGTATCTGTATTAACGTGGAAAGCACATTGGCTGTAATGTGAATGAGTATGAGCCACCGTGTGGCGTATCTATCAAATAAAATAAATACCAATTCATACCACCAGGCGGCTTACGTAATTACGGTAGTTCTAATAAAGCCGATTGTCCTTTTTAGGGGCAAAGGTCAGGAATTCTTCTTGTTTAGCCCTATAGTGACCCGTAAACTACTATTAAACGGAAAATTTGTAAAAAAAAAAAAGGATCAAAATCAGTTATATTACGTAACTTTTATTAAACAGAAAATTTGTAGAAAAAACAGAAAAGTTCTGGTGACTCAGCTGCCAGGACTTTTTCTGTTAATTTACAGGTTTTTTTTTATAGTCTAGCCTACTTAGCCAATTGGTAAATCTGCGACTAATTTTAAATAAAAACGTGTTTAATATCACCCCAAATAACCTTCGGAAGGAGGCATGCGGTTAATAAAAATTTTTGGAAAAGGTAGGGGTACGTGATTATTAAATTTGGGGAACATTTTTGTAAAGTCGGCGTGAAGGGGGGTAAAATAATTTAAAAATATATTCATGCTTAAATGATTACGTATCATAAAACTAATTTCTTTTGTTTGTAGCGAGTATTTTTAAAAATCTATTCCGTGCAATCTTTGCACGAAAGAAAAAAGAATGGTTTCCATAGTTGAAGAGGCCATAGCTGCTTCAACTATGTTACTTAGTATATATTACTTCAACATACTACGTCAATATACTACTTCAAATATTTCTACTGCATACTACTTCAAATATTTCTACTGCATACTACTTCAAATACTGCTATTACCTACTTCTTCAAATACTGCTATTACATACTACTTCAAATACTTCTTCCACGTACTATTTCAAATACTTTTACTAGATACTACTTCAAATACTTCTACTACATATTATTTCAAATACTTCTACCACATACTATTTCAAATACTTTTACTACATACTACTTCAAATACTGTTATCACATATTCAACTACTTACTACATAGCAAACTGTACCTTTGCTACCTTTAAAAGGCAACCGAGGTAAAATTTGCTATGCGAAACCTTTTCCGTTTAAATTTCCTTGTACAGTAACGAAGTTCACACAACTTTGTTTACTATGGCTTAAAATCTAATCATTTAAGATAATTATCGAAAATAACAAAACTGACGAAATTACCGATATTTTTGCGAAAAAAAAAAGGAAAATCTGAGGGATAACGGTAGAATAGTGAAAAATCAATCGCAATTCCATATTTTAGACGTAGTTTAGAAAATTTTGACCGTTTACGGAGTTGGCCGTAGAATGGAAGAGAATTTTCAGCAGCGTTTCGTGATCCTAGCCCTTATAGGACATTTAGATAGGCAGAAGATAACATGGCAGGGCATTTAATATGTGCAGGGGAGTGCACTGACGATATTTCCACTTTCTACCTTTTTCTAATATTTGTTGTTACGATTATTTCAAAAATAAACTTTTGGCGCGAATTCATCAGGTGGCAAAAATTAGTGCACAGATATGTAGGAGTAGAGAAAACTTTCCTCATATAATCAGAACAGAAATGCAATTTAACATGGTCTAAACGTATCACCCCGACCAATGCCGTACGAATCGCCGGCTTTTAATCAAGAAAGCTAACGTATTCGTCATATTATTATTTCCCCTTCCATCAATATGTTTCGCACGTGTTCGTTTAGAGTCACGAGCTTCAAATTAATAAACGATGATGTATGCATAATTGAAGACGCAACACGGGAGGCTACTCGGCGTGGATTGAGTAACTTGGAGTCGAAGGTAATCTAATGTATATTAAATACTGCTCATGTATATTAAATGCCTAAAGAGATTAACTGTCTCGAAGCACTTCGGTTAAAGGGTATATTGTTAAACATTTTATCCTCCTGGGCCAGCTTTTCCAATCAAGTCTTTTTTCTCTGACTTAGCCACGGTTAGTTACGTAAAAGGCGGGTGGTGGTGTTCGAGGATAGTTCAGAAATCCCCAGATTTTATTATTAGTGTTGATTAGCTTTTGCCAAATTTGAAAGAGGATTAAGCAGCAGTAGCAAAATTTATGCGATGAGTAGTTCTTTTTTAACTTTTTTATTCGGATACATTAAAATTCGCACAAATATCTTTAATCAAAATTCGCACAAATATCTTTTATCAAAATTCGCATTAATAACTTTTTTCAAAATCACTATTTATTCATTAGTTATTAATTATATATTATTTATACATTATTTAACAAAAGAATACAATTATTATAACTTATGTAAGGCATGAAGGCGACTTTTAATTTCATAGTTCGCGCCATACTTTCGGACGTTTTCTGGTTTCGAAATATGGTATGCTTTAGGTAAGGGCATTAAGCCGTTGAAAATATCAGTGCTAAATACTAGGGAGCCTTTATCAAATATTTCTAATGAGTTCATGGGAAATCTTCAATGATGACAGGTCTAATTATCATTAATTGGAAATTTTAATTAATTTAATTGTAAATATTGAAAGATATTTGTGTCATGTTTAGGTTTTGTACGCTGATTTCGTTTTCTCTAATGTACTTCGAAAAAATTGCCTTTTATTTAAAACAAGAGACTAATATGGCGCAGTATAGCCCAGATGCTCTTGCGCCATAAAAAAGCCAAACAAACAACAAGCGACAAATCCGTACTTAAGAATAGAATGATATCTCTCTCTCTCTCTTTCCCCCTCTATCTCTCTTTCTGTAATCTAATATATAAGAGATGTGCAAATCAGCGAATGAATAGATGAATAATTCTTCCATGAATAATAGACGGACAAAAGCTTTCATTCATTCGATTAGCAAATGGTTTTGCAGCTACAACATACCTTCCAATGTTTTTCGAGATCTTTGTAGATGAGAAAAGACCTAATACAAAAACGCACAGCTCCCCAGAATAATGCAATCGTGCTTTCGAGCGTAGAGGCGTGAAAATTTTTATATATTAATTATCCTTTTATTAATTAATATCCCTATATTAATTAAGCTTCTCTATCTATTTCCACCCTACTTACGACGTTTCGTTTCACATTCGTAAATTTTAGAACCCAGGGATGTAAACGAGAAAATAATGGGTATGGCCTCGAGTCTAATGATTATAATGAATTTGTTTGGACTGAGATATCAAAATTTCAAATTAAAAATTATGAGAATTTATTTTGATGGGGGAAAAGTTAAAACTAAGAATTACATTTTTTTCTTCAGATTTTCATACTTTGCATGCGGATGAGCGTAGAAAGTATTTAAAATTCTTTTCTAATTATTATTACCAATATTTTCTTTCTCATTTTCATCCCATTTTTGTCGATAACGTACCATAATAAAAAAGAGGGAGATACATCAACAGTGTCGAATTGAATCAAATTTGAAACGACGAAGGCTCGCTATTGGTTAAAGCATAAACAAACATGTGGTATTTTTCAATTGTGATTGGCCTGAATTCGAGCTAAAGATTGGTAAACCTGCGGAGCCAATTGAAACACAACGGAGGCAATTTTCAATTTGCCCTCAATTGCGCAAAAAGGACGAAAGATCTTGTGATAACATCAACGAATTTTGCTGACTTGTCGCAAGAGGCACGGTCTACTAGGTAAGAGGCTGAGTGGCTGACTTATTTTCTCAGCGTGACAGATTTAAAGTTTAGCCAATTTTCTACTTTTACTGTATAATGACCAATTATTATTTCTGTCGTCATTCATAGTTTCTCACAGTTATTGGAAACCAATTAAAATGATATTTTTGCGATAAACTTGTAACATGTATACCATATAGGTAAAAGTATTTAGGCACCTGAATCGAATAGAAAAGTATTAGTACTTATTGATCGAAATAAATACATTGCCGGCCTACCTGTAATGAAATTTATCCTTCAAAACACGCCTTCTATGCCAGTGGGTCTGTACTAGAATAACCCTCCTATCCTCTTCCAAAGCCCTTGCTATAACTGCCATAGAGGAAGGTCTCCAGTATCGAAATTGGATGCAGCGTTCCGCTTTGTCCTACAGATGTTCTATTAAATAAATGGATATAGTTTTCCGACTGTGGCGTAGTAATAACGGTTTTATATACCATGTGAAACATCCGGGTTTTATTCCAGAAGGTGATTAGCGACTTTTTGTACTGGTGCGGAGTACGAGGTTTGATTTCTAGACCTTCTGGATGTCATCAGAGATCTGCAGACATGTCATCAGAGATCTGCAGACATGTCATCACCCGTATGAATAAAAGGGTCTCCAAAAGCAAAGATGGGTTGACAATTTATATTATTGTTTTCTTACAATCTATGCGTCCGATTACTTTTTGCAGTATAGTCAGCGGTAGATTTCCGCGCGCGCCTGTGGCCTCAAAATCTCAAGGGCCCCACGCACACACGCGCACAAAATAAATAAATAAAATTGCAATTTATCACTACAAACAAATATTTTTAAAATATAAAGTGTGCTTGTTCTGTGTTCATAATTTTAATTTTATGGCTTGCACGCTATGTGATGTATCATGATCCCTTCGCACAAACGTTTCTATTGAATTTAAATACAGACAAACGTTGGAAACTGAACGAAAGGGAGTCGCAGTTAATTTCCACATGACCATGTGTAACCCTTTCCCTCCCACTCCAAACAGGAAGAAAGCTGAAAAAAGAGTTTTTTGAGTTTTTATTAGTATTGTACGGAATAAATACGTTGAAAATTGCAATTTATTTTTAATTTCGAATTTTGCGTAGTATGTCAACAAACATATTTTCAGGAACAAAGCTTTCCAATTGCACACAACATTTCTTTCGTTTCCTAAAATTTTGTAAGAAGAAAATTGCCGTTTGAAAAGACGAGACCCATTTTAATGCAACAAGACATATTTTAATGCAAAACAGAATTTTATTATAAACGTGCATAATGCTATTTGTTGCGTACTTATCTCTGAAATACCTAGGAGAAGATTCCGCCTGGTGCGGAATTTAATGAATGTGTGGAAAGCATATCTGTAAGAAACCAAAAAGATATTGACATTACGTACTTTAGAGATGAAATTCGTTATTTCATTGCATTTATAAAAGGAGAAAATGTCACTAATCCTGTTGATATGTAGAAATTATTGATTGAGGGTTTGCAATCTGCATATCCGAACCTAGAAACAATTCTAAAAATATTTTTGTCAATAACTATTTGCAACGCCAGTGGCGAACGTTTATTTTCAGTCCTGAAAAAAGTTAAAAATTTTTTATGAAATTCATTAATTCAATTGCATATAAGTCAATTGTCACTGATATTTATAAAAAAGATGTTGTTTGTTTGTTTGTTTATTAGACTACGAATCTCTGATTAATAAATTTGCTAAAGTTAAAGTGAGAAAAGTTCCGTTTTAGTTTAATTTTTTATATTAGTAACAATTATATATGTATAATGTGCATAAAAATCGAGACGTTTTCAGTATAGCCATTGCTACCATTACTTGAAGTGTTATGGAAATTAAAGATTTCTAACAGTCGTTGACATCGTTACACTTACCATTTAATGCACAATATAATAATAGACATAAATTTATATGATTGTGATATAGCATACTACCTTTTTATTCAAATATATTTTTATTTTTAGTAAATAAGACTGATAACAACTTTATATAATTGTGATATACGAATTTCTTTGCATTTCGAATGCATTTTTTGTATTTTTGTTAATAAAAAATTAATTGTAATTTTTGATTCATGCATTTTCATTATAGCACCCCATGATCCATAATGATTCATGCATTTTCATTATAGCACCCCATGATCTATAAGGATTCATGCATTTTCATTATAGCACCCCATGATCCATAACGATTCATGCATTTTCATTATAGCACCCCATGATACATAATGATTCATGTATTTTCATTATAGCACCCCATGATCCATAACGAGCCATGATGACTAAAGGAGAGTAAAAGGCAGGGACAACTTTCAATGATATGAAGAGGTGAAAACTATAAGGGTAAAAGTAATATTTTTTGCTAAACTGAATTATGTGAAAAATTAAGATCTTAAAAAGCTATCTATCGGTTTTATAAGGCTACTTTAAAATGTTATAAAATTCACTTACATCCTTATGATTTTCACCCCTTTATATGTATAAAATATAAGTTTTGCTACTTCTTAATAGTTGCTGTCATTGGCGCAACTAGCCTCGAAGTGTAGGGGGCTAATTGTTTTTTTTTTGGGGGGGGGGCTATAGCCACGTCAATGGTCGTTAGCAAATGGTATTATTTGATATTTTATTAAGTCAGAATTTTCAAGGGAGGTAATATTTTTCTAGTGGGGATGCTACCCTAGCCCTCCCTAGTTACGCCAATGGTTGTAAGATAGGTAGGGACAGGAAAGGCCGCAAAGGAAATATTTAGAAGGAGGGGGCAGGGCCGGATTTACATATTTTGCGCCCCTAAGCAGAATAGGCGCCCCCATTTATCCCCATCACCTCATCTCTCCATCATTTGACCCCTCAAATTTTATGGTGCATATTTTATTCTAAAGCAGTGATAAGTGAAAACTTAAATAATCATCATTCATTCAACTTGAGGGGGAGAGGGGGAACACAACAGCAATCAAAACTTATTATATTATTATTTATCTTTCACTACTTTTTCGACAAAATCACATTAAAAAATTTTTGCAAAAAAAGCAAATTGAAAACGCATTGGAGAACAATCATTATCCTGCTGTTGTATAGCGTCTTGTAAGAGTTTGTTTTAACTATCGTTGTTATTTAGTTTCAATGTGAAATTTCCCTGAAACCATATGTGTCAAAGATGGAACATCACTATAGTTGCTCAAAGTGTGAGCTTCGTAAAATATTTTCGGTCGGAATTTTTAATCAAATTTAATGATGGAAACATATTCTTGGGCAGATTACAGTGTGAAGAGCAAGAAAATATGCCAAAACTGTTTTTTTTAACTTCTGGTTTTCGAACATTTCATCCCACTGTGCGGCGGAGGTTTTTGAGGTCTGGTAGTTTTCCCAAGTCAGCGTCCCTAAACGGTTGGCGCCCTTAGGCTTGAGTCTAATGAGTCTAAGGGTAAATACGGGCCTGGAGGGGGGGGCGCTCAAAATAAGATTGGGCCTGGGGCCTCTCACGCGCAAAAACCGCCACTGAGCATAGTGTATATTCTTAACACTATTAATAATTCGTACTTGTCTCTTCTATGTACAATTATTCTGAATCATGGATTCTGAAATTGATCTTCTTACATAAAGCGGTATTTTAAGGGATATCACGCTGTCGTTTACAAACAATAGTAAAAATAGTATTGAATAATATTAAATTGTTACGCAAGTCTTGTTATTAAAAAAAAACAAACTCTATCGAACCACCAGGTTCCAATTGGACAATTTGGAAAAAAAAAAATGAAAGAAGTATATAAAAAGAAGAATGCAAAAAGTATCCGAAGTTAAGGATAGTAAAACAAAACGTGATCATATGGATTCTCCAAATTTGTTAAATATTTGCTTCCAAAAAACGATATGGGGAGAAACTAAATTGGTATAGATAGAGCAACTGGTTATAGTGTTACTACAAAAATATGATACGTCACTCGATTTCCCATCCTCGCTGACAGCTCGTAAGATTTTAAATTGACATCAGAGGTGAACATGCAGCACTCGCAAACCCAAATGTGCTCTTTAACATGGGGATAATCAAACTAGATTGTCTAGCACGAAAAAAACCCTGTGGAAAATCATCGGTGGATTATTAAAAAGTTTGCTACTCTTAAACGTAATTTCCTCATTAGGAACACCTAAGTAGTATTCCTTCTTTATTATTAGGCTTTATATTTCAATAAATTCCGCATTAATACAGATATTTATAATACTCCTCGATGCTCAAATATTGTGCGCAGTTCAAAAGTTCATCTTGTTCATGTGCTTAATTATACTGCATAAATAATACAAAAATCGTATAGAACAATAAACAAAATGAAGCACAATGTGCGAAAATAGATTTAATGGAATAGCTCGTATGGAATCGTTCGTTGAAATCATTCTCATATTTCTATTATGGATCTAGCTAACTTTGATTTTTAATTTTATGTCTTAATAAAATAATGAGCATAAATCAGCATGCACTATCGACACTCTTCTTTTCCATTTATCGCTTTTAGTCCTGAAGTTATTAGGCATTGGCACAACTTTTACAATTTTCATATTTTTAAATACTTTTACTCTTCAAAAAGTCACTACTGTTGTCCAGTAATTTTTTTGTTTCTCTTTTACCATCCTGAGGAGAGTCTAGAAATTTAATTAGATATGTTTATAACCACTAAGTTTCACAGAAAGTAGTGTTCAACATAGAGGTTAATGAATGCCAGGCAGCAATCTTTTTGTTCATAATCATTATCAGATGAATTTTCATTAATTCATGAAAGTAAACTTCTTCAAAGAGATTACGGGAACTTTAACCATACTTCCTTTATGAATTTGGTTCATTTTCTGTACCATATTGCTCACGACTCTCAAACACACTAATAATTAAAAGCACGAATTAGCGAATTAAGAAAGTGTTTCCTAATTATATTTTGCCCTAAAGTACTGCTCCTTACTCATTGTACAGAAGTTTCGATCAGTTCACTTTGGCAGGAAGCTAAAAGGGGTTAGAGATTAAACCCTCTCCCGGGCATTAAGTTGTCAAATTTTATTCAATGGTAACTTTTTATGTGGGCGATTCTCCTTTGGATTAATTTTGGTGAAGGTACTCATGCAAAAATTATCGCGAACGTTAGAGCTAACAGATGGTACAAACTCGCGCCAATACCGGCAGATGGTTATCGTGTGTACATTCGAGCGCATCATCATTCAGCACACCCCTTGCACACGACCAATCATACCAGCATAAAAAAAAAAAGGTACACGCAAGATAAAAAAACCGAAAAGAAAAAGCTAATGATAACTATATCAATGTCGCAACAGCTGGAGTGTTCATCACCAGCACAGGATTACCTTTATAAAGGATATGAGGGATGACTACCGAATTCCTTTAGTTCTGAAGACTGGGTAATCACTTGATTACTTAAAGTATTTCGTCAACAACTTTGGTTTGTTTTGAAATGCTGCCCAGCCTTTATCCAAAGCCACCATAGTCGACCTCGATGGTCAAATGGCATGAACTCTTATTAAACACTCTGCTTATCATGTAGTATAACAGGAAAATACCACGCGAAACGTCACAAGCTAATTTCAAGTGGACACTGGTCCATTCTTAACAAGACGAAAACAAAGAAGAAATCAAAGCATTCGCGATAATCAGTGCCAAAGAAATGAGATCAGAATTGCACACTTACATGCGAATATGGTATACATGTCTATATCTTATTCGATCGTATTTCTTGCTTCAATTCTATTTTTGTACACTCGCTGTTTTCGTTTCGTTCCGCTGCATCTTCTTCCGACTGCTTATCTTTGGCCTTTGTTGTCATTTTTATTACATGATTCATAAGCACTCCACGGTTACTATTTTACGTGTTGTTATAGACGACACAATTTTTGAAGATAGTGGTTCTGTTCTTGCTTTATGCATTGAGTTGTGCATATGCCGCCTTGTCATAATGTTTTAAAAGTTTCCCCTTTAGTGTTGATTTCCACCCTTATTTATTTTGTCGACAATCGTATTATTAGCATCAACTGGACATCCTCGAAATCTACCAAGCGGGGTGTGCGTCCGACGTATATGATATTTAAATCAGAGGCCCCATATTATGGAGTAGATGAGTGGTTCATGATAACTTATTTGTTTACGTTATTTATGTTATTTTCATATGTTTAACCATGGTTGTCCAACATGCGCTCACGGGCCACAATCTGGTCCGCCGACGATTTTACGGAATGAAAAAAAAAGTTGGAATTTTTATTTCAGAAATCGAGAAAAACCATATGTGTGACCCCTTTCCATATCGTAAGTGAACAAATAAATAATCGGAAGAAACTCTGAAGAGAGGTTTTTTTTTTTTTGCTTGCTTGCTGAAACCGCTGACCCGCGCGATCCGTGAAAAATTTGTATGTGGCCAGCTGCCCAAAAAAAGGTTGGACAACCCTGATTTATACGGATTCGATATTATTATACTGTATATTTCATGTAAATCGTTCCGCTCTCTTGTAGAGTCTTACTATTGCACGATGGCGTATCTTATCAAAGTGCTTCAGTCAATAACGTCAAAAATCTCTGTGAATGGAGAAGCAAAGAAAAATGACATAAACAATAAAAAGGTTAGCCTATATAAGACAAAATAAGGGAAATAGGTAACAAAATACGCATGCGCCATGAGCTGACTAATTTTAAATTAATCCCCTTTGCTTGATGCAAATGGATTTCTCACCCTGCATTCATATAATCATTTGTTCGAACCGCTGAAATATAAACACTGACCATCATTTTTGTGTAAGTGTTATTAGAATGTTATGCGCCATTGAGAGACACAATGTTGAGGAGGATCTTGTGGTTTTGTTACTAAAACAATGATCTTACAGTCACTAAACTTGGACTAAAATCCGGACGATCTTGAATATCTGTAATTTGATTAGAAAAGCCTGTTTATAGCTTTCGGTTTCTCAAATTATTCTTATATTCTCATAATGCATCATAAATATTCTTATAACTCAAAACAATCATTCAGCAAACTAAACGTCGAAAGGGAGAAATTTAGGGCATTATATTCTATATCACACACACACACACACATGTCCGATTCAATATTGAAAACAACATTGACCACAATTATCAACATTCATTAGGGCATTATATCCATTATCATTGATCCATGATAATATTATAAATCAAACATATTATAATTATTCTATTAATTATTATTATTATATTATATTAATAATAATGTGATCTTATATAATTAATAATAATAATATGATCTTATATAATTAATAATAAAGTGATCTTATATAATTAATAATAATAATATGAAATATAATTAATAATAATTAAATAAACATATTATAATTCAAACATTCATTAGGGCATTATATCCATTATGATTGACCACATGATTATCAACATTGATAACTCGACAAATTTAGGGCATTATATATTCTATATCACATACGCATGTCCGTCCGTCCACCCATGATCATCATAACATATGATCATATCATATATCGTATCCTTTATCATATCATATCATATCATATATCATATCATATATATCATATATCATATCATATATATCATATATCATATCATATATATCATATATATTTTATTATTAATATATATTACATGAGGGGCGTTCAATAAAGATTTCCCCTGACCCACCGATTTTTGAAGGAGGCTGAAATTGAGTATGTATCATGATATATACCTCCATAGGTAATGTGATAATCTTCAGCTTTGAACTGCTAACAGTTTCTCTTCTACGGGTGCTGACGTGGAGTAACGTATGATCATGGAACCAGTTGAATGCAGAGCGGTCATCAGGTTCTTATACAGTAAAACCTCCTAACAACGGTATCCGATATAACGATAAATCCCTCCGCAAAGATTAATTTTTCTTGGTTCGTATAATATCGTTGTAAAGAGGTTTTACTGTACTTGAAAGGCCTCACACCACGGGAGACGTTCGATGAGATAAAAGGGACTTATGGGGAGGATGTCCCATCGTATGACGTAGAAAAGCACTGGCATCGTCAGTTCAAGTGTGGTCGGACTTCAGTGGGAACGGCTCCCGTTACAGGGTGGCAACAGTCCGTCATTGACGAAGACATCACCCAACAAGTGAGGCCGCCATTTTGAAGAATTGCTGCATAACCGTTCGTCAACTAGCCACACATGGCAATATCAGTACGAAATCTGTGACAAATGTCATCCATGACCATTTATTCATGGGAAAAACTTTATCACGGCGGGTTCCACGGTTGTTGATGCCTTTCCAAAAGCAAGAACGAGTCGCATGATCACGGGGTCTTTTGGCCATTTGTCAAGAAAACCAGGAAGACTACTTCAACAGACTACTTACGCAGGATGAAACACGAGTCCATCATTATGACCCAGAAACTAAATCCCAGTCCAAACAATATAAGCACTCTGACTTACCACCTCCAAAAAAGGCACATGTCCAACCGTCAGCAGACAAGGTAATGCTCATGGTCTTTTGGGACCAGCGCAGATTAGTGATAATGCATTACCTAGAAAAAAGTACCACAATTACTGGGATATACTACTCTTCACTGCTGCAGAAATTACGGAAGACCATCAAAATTGAGAGGCGTGGTATGCTGATCAAAGATGTGCACCTCTGTCAGGCCCCTGGGTTCACAACTCGCACGTTGCTCAGACGAAAGCATGGTACTGAGGCTATGAAATCCTTCCTCACCCCTCTTATTCTCACGACCTTGCACCGTCAGACTTATACCTCTTTCTAATCAAGAAGTTATTTTTGAAGGGAAAACGTTTCCTAGACGATGACGTGCTGATTTTTGAGGTCACGTCATGGCTTCTGACGCAGTTTGCCGACTTCTACAAATGGTGCCTCAACAGCTGCATAAAGCGATGAGAGAAGCGTGTGGCTCTTGGTGGTAGCTATGTAGAGAATGACTAATAACTGTGAAAAGTTGAGTTTGTCTTAGTCCAGGGAAAATCTTTATTGAACGACCCTCGTATATGTAATAATAATATAATAATAATAATAATAATAATAATAATAATATATCCCATTATCATTATATTATCATATTATAAGGATCCTATCTATTATCCATGAGAGATATCCCATTATATTCACTAGGGCATTATATTCTATATCACACACCCATGTCCGTCCATCCGTCCACCCACGTCAGTGGCGACTGTAGAAGTTAAGAGAAATTTCTTTAATTTTTATTAATGGTGCACTTCATATATTCTATTTAAACGATTTGAAGGTCTGTTGTTCAACTGCCATAATAACCTTTCTAAATCAGCAGTAATACCGAAAATTATTCAAAATGCTCCAAAATTAAAATAATTTTTCAGGCATTTTGAATACATTTGGCCTACTTCGCTTTTGTATTTCCCGTTTTGTACTCTCATAAAAAATTACAACAGAAATTCCTATAACCATCCACTGCAATTGACAAATACGAATTTTAAAGACAAAATATAGAGCGCGCGCACACACATTCTGATACGTTTTTAAAATGAAGAAATGTACGAAAGAATTCGAATAATTGCCCCCTATGCTCTGAAAACTGGTGATGCGATAAAACACTAAAAATTTTCGGATCACAATGTTAGTTGTTTCGTTGAGTTTTTAAGTTTGCATTTTCTTTCCTTATATCATCTCTGTTGTTTCCTCTCATTTGACATTCCAATATGATTGACACACAAGTCTTAACGTTGAAGTGTTTTTAAGACAAAGGATAGGCGAGAGCACATTTAAAATACCGCAAACTTTTTAACAATAAGCTTCACCTTGGTTAAATTTAGAATTAACAAGTAATGGTGATTTCGTCCGTCTGCCTGTTTTAAGAGAAAACTGTGAATCGTGTAAAGGTCACGATAATCAATTCTGTTGACTAAAACTATGGCGCTCCTTTTTGTAGGGACGTGTGCAGGGTCGACTATTTGAGGGAAGAAGGGAGGCGGGTCCGAAAAGCGGAAGCCAAGGCCAGGTAGTTGGAAGGATGTCTTGAAGGAGGGGGTCGCGGAAGGTCACAGTCACCTGTGGTTCCAGTTGATCTCCCTCCACTTCCTGTGTTCTCCGCAGTCAACTATTGCGGGGGTGGACGGGCTTATGCCATACGTATTCGTCGTGGATGAAAGCATGTCATTGAGAAAGCAACAAACTTGGCGACAGCTTCCTTTCTTGGCAATATTCACGGTAAGATGGTAAAAGAGTTTAGTGAAGTCTACCATTGAAGAAGGCCTGCTTCAAGGCATATTCTCGCCTACCTTCGTCGCAAGGTTGCCGATTTTCGTCGCCAAGGGATACAACCCTAAAGACTATGATGCGAATCGGCCCTATATCATCTTTTTGATCCTTTGTACTGCTTAATGAAAGAGTCGATTTAAAAAAGGGACGGGTCCTTGTGCACGGGTCTACAGGCCCTATTATCCACGGATTGACGGTTACGAGGACCCCTTTATCGGGTAAGAACGTTTCCAGCGTGCAAGCCACCCTTCTCTACAAAGACTAGAAATAAGCTTTTCGACCGGCAGCATTAATGAGAGTCTTCCGGATACAATCAATGAAAGGAAGTGGTCTCGATATATATATATATATATTTTACATTGCCGGCAGATCAACAACAAGATTTTACAAAAATACTGACAAAAAGCACTTCGAAATGAAACGATGCATATAAGGAAACTTCGATACATATTTGCAAAATAGACGTAAGACATCATTGTTATCTTCACAATACAAGTATAACGAGAAGAGTCGTTGTCATCCGGTACATCTTGGATAATGTCAGCAATGTCATACTTAAAATTGTGTTTATTTGAACGAGGAAAATTGAAAATAACGTAAGGGACCATTCACAAAGGACGTCCGCATGATTTTGGCATTTTTTAACTTCCCATCGCCTGGTCCGCGCTTGTCCGATTTCACTCACTTCTCCCCACCGTGTCGGATGTCCGACAGACTACTATTATTATATTATTATTATTATACTATTTGCCGATGACACTAGTGTAATTTTAGAGGATAGAGCTATAAAATCATTACTGAAAAGAGCTAAAAATGAAGTAAAAAAGTATGTAAACTGGTTTAAAGCAAATCAGTTTAAAGTAAATGTCAATAAAACTAAAACACTAATATTTGCGAATAAGAATAAAAACATTGGTAATGAACTGAGTGATATTAAAATTGAAATAGATGGAAAAGAAATAGAAATAGTAAAAAAAATAGATCTTCTGGGTATAACAATAATTAAACAGTTTAAATATAAAATAATAACAATAAATAAACAGTTGAAACATAAAATAATAACAATAAATAATACACTTAATTGCAGTCAACAAATAGACAAGGTTTGTAAAAAAATAAGTAAAGGGATTGGAATTTTGAAGAGATTGCAAGATTGGATACCCAAAAAGATTAAAGTTGAGTTATATTATTTGCTTATATACAGTCACATAATATATTGTAATTGTATTTGGGGAAATATATATAAAAGTAGATGAAGCAATCCCCTTCCCCCTCTGTCCTGTCTGCTTGGGCCTGAACCCCTCTCTTTTAAAACAAGGACGTCCTTTGTGAATGGCCCCTAAGGGTTATATAGTTTAACCTTAATTCAAAAGAACCTATTGAAAAAAACAAAAAAAACAACAACCTTGAGAACAAGGAAATCCCTGTGTATGGTTTGTTCGCGAAAAGTTGACCTATGGTACCGTTAGAAATCACGGGAACTGACGTCACAAACGGGCTAGTTCATTATAGCAGAGGGGAGGACGTTATTACAGTCACGAGCTCAGTTAGCGGGGGGGGGACAGGGGGGACCCGCCCTCCAATGTTGGTATTAGGGTTCCATATCCCCCTCCAATTTCAAACAAAATGCCTTCTACTGGTATATTGTCCCCCCGCCCCCAATATTTTTATGTCGTCGGCGCCCATGATTACAATAGAGGGGAGGACGTCATTTCAGAACTGGTTTTGGCGCAGACAAACGTTCGCTAAAAATCAGTTCTGAAATGACGTCTTCCCCTCCGTGTAATGAACTAGCCTGCTTGTGACGTCAGCTCCCGTGAATTCTAATGGTACCATTGGTCAACTTCTTGCGAACGAACTTTACATAACTTAGAATTAAGGAGGGGAATTGTAGCGACCTTATGTAACTCAAGGTTGTGAAATTATCGCTATAAAAGGTCTTATAAATATTCTTAAATAACTAAATTAATAAGGAAAGTTTCTTCCCACTGGTCCGGAAGTCTGAGCCTGCCCAAAAAGAGTAAGTGAAAGAAGAAAGTAGCTCAAAAAATTATGAAAAGTTACATGGAATAGATGAGAAATAACCAAAAAGTACAAGTGCAACGAGAGATTAAGACATGTAATTGCAAAGATAAATGCGAGAAAAAAAATATGAAAAAGGCTATGGAAAAGATGGATAGGTGAAATATTTAAACAAGTTGAAATATGATGAATAGTATGACATCTATGAATGAAAATCAATCAGAAAAACGTCCAGTATAGTATATTGAAATTGGGTTAACGTAAGATGACGCATTCGCTGCTTTAAATTTTATAATTTGGAACCTAGCAAATAATCGGAGACGCGCAATAGCTGATAAATATCATTGTATAGCTCTACGAAGGACTGTTATACGAATTTAATTCATGTACTTGATTTCAATTTTAAACGATCACGCTTCTGTGGGTGGTGACGCCATTTTCCCATTTCTCTTCTGGCTCTGAACGATGGGAAGTGACCTTCTCTTGAATTGGAACTGTGTTCAAAAATTATGTTTAATTTTGTTTTTCTTCTAAATCTTTCTACGTCAGGAACACTTTTCCTATAGTTTACATGGGTGTCCATACGAGTATTTCTGGGGGAGGGCTGAGAAATATTATTACTTTCTTCTCAAAGCTGTCGAGAATTTTAGTGAATGTACAAGATACCAAAACGCTACAAAAATAATTGATACTGCTTGACAATTAGTAATGAGCTAAAAAGTACCTTATTTTAAAATGTGACTGTAAAACTTTTGAAAGTAAATGCATAGCAGGTTCGGGCAAATAAAATTTTTAAAGTTTTAAACGGTTAGGGGGTGCTCGAGCCCTTCTGCCCCCCATATGGACGCACATGATAGTTTACAATGCATTTATGAATAATTCGATACTTCGTGAATAACAACGTATAAGAAATTGCTGCCATTGACGTCTTTAAGAAATACCTATGTGAAAGTTTCCATACTAGTTAAAATCGGGACTTGCTTAAAGTATTTAATTCATTTTATCTAGTTTTGGAGTATACGTGTATTTCGACGAATATCTAGAGAACTCTGCGG
This sequence comes from Dysdera silvatica, assembly GCA_006491805.2. NCBI lineage: Eukaryota > Metazoa > Arthropoda > Arachnida > Araneae > Dysderidae > Dysdera > Dysdera silvatica. The sequence goes on from QLNU02015360.1 coordinate 128,349,125, forward strand.
CAACTTGATGATAACGCGGTCCTCCACCCCTTTAATATACTCGGTTTCATTCCCGATCTTGCGGTAGAATGCACATTCTAAGGAGAGTTACGGTTGCCCATTGGTTTAGGATCGAGCTATCCATCCACAAAGACTGTAAGATAACCCCGTTCGTACAGTACTCCTTTAATCCGCGAATCGATACATTTAAATGCATAGATGTTTACCCGAATCTACCATTTACTTCTTTGGTTCTGCCAACGAGTAAGTTTCCCCTACTCGAGCCTCTCGACTGACTTGTGCATGCATCGCTTCTACCATGATTTTGTACGTAACTGTACTTACCTTCCCCGGGCTCTCTACAACAGCACTCCTATCCTCGAATTCCTTTTATGTTTTGTTTTTTGTGTCTGAGTTTTTGGTACATCATTTTGTATTGTGTCAGTGTAGTCGTAGTGTTAAGTGTTGCCTAGTTTAATATATTATCGTATCGTGTAGTATTGTATAATTGCCTCGTAGATTTAAATTCTGGTATATTTTGATGATATTTTTATTAGCATTGAACTTATACACGGATTACTCTTTGTGTATATTCCCCGTATAAAAATCCGTACAGATTTTAATTTCATTCTGTACACATGTACAATTAATTAACAATTGTATTGGATAAATTGCCATTCTGTAAGCACGGTTTAAGGAAATAGAGAATTGTAAAGCATTGTATACACCACAATCAATCCTATAATCGTTAACACAGGCGTTAATGCCTAATTTTCTGCAGAGATCTAGAAATAACTACGAGGGACCGGTAAAGAAACGGTAGTGATATGAAAGATTCGCCATCCCCTGAAGGGTAACATTTTCTAATAATATTAACATAGTTCCTTGTCCAGAAATAGTTTGGCGCAGCATGACTTTTATTGTCGTTACCGTATAAAACCCAATTAATTGTCTGGCGATATAAATACACCCTACAATTTATACGCTCTTAAAAGAGCTATAATTCATAATAGTTTAAGAACATATTTACAGTTTTATTTAAAGGGAAATTTTGGCCAGAAGTCGGGGTGGAACCCTCGATCCTACCCTTAAATGCGCCCCTAATTCCAACAAGCGACTGGTCAACAATTGTTTGAAAAGCTTGTTTATTCAGACAATTGTAGTATTTAAAATGTGCTATATTGCCCATAATTATTCTTATTCTTGTATTTTTAATTCATATTTAATTAAATATCTGAAATTATTTAAGTTTATACACTTTTATTGAAAATTTATCTGTCTCTTACATAAAAGTATTCCTCATGAATTTAAGGCACTAGGAAAGTGATCATTTTGCTTCATGTATACTGAGTAATAATAAAATAATTAATTAGTGATAATAAAATAATTAATTAATTTGATAATAAAATAATTAATTAATTAATAATAAAATAATTAGTAATTAATGTAAATAATTAATTAATTAATAATAAAATAATTAATTAATCAATAATAAAATAATTAATTAATTAATAATAAAATAATTAATTAATCAATAATAAAATAATTAATTAATTAATAATAAATAAATTAATTAATTAATAATAAAATAATTAATTAATTAATAAAATAATTAATTAATTAATAATAAAATAGTAATTAATTATTAATAAATAAATAAATTAATTAATAATAAATATATAAGAGTAATTAATTATGCATAGCGTGAGCTTAAAGGCCGATTTGTGCTCGACTTTAAATGCTAATTCTTGTGAAATATGCAAATCATAAATAAGATTTTTTTTTGTCAATTTCATTTGATCAGTTTCCTATTTGCTTTACTAATATTCTGTCATTAACAAAACAAAGCAATTTATTATAAAAAAATACGGCGATTTTAAAACAATTAAATCAATTTCGTGTAAATAATTGCATACGTAGGTACTTTTTGGGAAAAGATACATGTACGACGAAATCTGCATATACTAAATGCATGTGACTAAAGGTAATTTAAAGCGTCCAAGTATTCAATCTTCATAAACATAATAGATTCCGGTTAATTGGTTACGTCACTATAATTTAAAGCTATAAATATAGACAAGATTCCGTAAACCCTGTGTCGTAGCGTCTGGGATCATACAGGGTGTTCCAAAAACATCGAGTCAAAAGTATATAGCCGTGATCCTTGTGCAAAATAGGCCATAATGGCCCTTTACATGGGGGGGGGGGTCGGAAATGAATATCCACGGAGTTATGCATACTTTTATTTCGCAGAGGCGGGATCTATAATGACCAATTGCACTTACAAACCAAGAAGTTGTCTCCCCCGAAAATTTCAACTCCAGCGCGGGGTTGCTACATTGCATCCTCAAACAGCTTTCCAGGCGTGTTGGCATTTTTTGCGGTTGCTGAGATTGGCGACTTGATTTTATAATTGGCGCAATTTCATAAAGATTTTAAGGCTCCTACGTAGGGCTGGAAACTTCCCTCAGAGGTGCAGTACAAACATAGGATGGCCCCAAGATCCGTGGGAGCCATTCTTAGTTCTAAAGCAAGAAATTTAGTTTGAAAAATGAATATCTCGAGACTCGCAACACCGATTAAAGAAGTTTACCTAAGGAGTGTTTCAATTTTTGCTACGAAGGGCAGGGCAGGCAATAGGGGGAAGGGTGAATTGCACAGGGACCCGGTGCGGCCAAGGGCGCCCAGTACTAAAAGGAACAAACCCTCCACTCAGTATATGTTAGGAAGAGTCCGTAGACGGACGTCTTACCAACTGCGCTAATGAGACTCCCCTCCCCACTGCAATTTAAAATTGCTTTGCACACTTTCATATAAATCACCACCCTCCCAGAGGCGTAGCCAGGCGGAGGTTTTGGGACTGTGACCCCCCATCGCATACATAGGAATATACATAACATAGGAATATATGAGTTGTAGCTCTGTAACCCCTCCCATTAAGCCTATAACCCTCCTCTTATGAACTTTCTGTTTACGCCACTGCACCCTCCCCACCTCTGGGATACTTACTGAATCCGTGAATGCCCTCCACCTGCCAATCATAAACTTTTATGCTCCGAAGATTCCTTTATTTTCGTTCATGTTTTACCGTCGAAGAATTCAAAAGTCTGTCCTGCAGGTAAATAATAAATAGCTTGATAATAAAAGTTAGTATCGAAAAATTACCCTTGATCCAGTAGCGTACGCAGAAAATTCCTAAAAGGGGTTGGTTCGAATGAGAAGGTTTACCTCTATATCATAGCTTCCCGTAGACCTATTCAGGGGGGGACTGGGCCGCCGGCCAACCGGTCCCTGGTCCGGTGCGCCCTCATGGGCGATAGGACTTGCGCCCTCATGGGCTATAGGACTCGCGCCCTCCGATAATCCAAGGTATGCGCCCTTTGAGAGAACCCAGTCCGCCCCTGCACCTAGTGTTAATATTCTCCCAATTTGCGAAGAGTTACCAAGCTATGAATCCTCTTCAGTACGCTTATGTCTTGATCGTTTCTGAATTATGAATGGGCTCCGGCATGGCCCGAGTCTCGGGCTTAATATTTCCATTTACCATGGAAAAAATTTCATAAGTGTTCAGAGTATTATGTGAGCACCTTCAGGGGGTGGGGCAGTTTGCTGTTGTGGTTATTTTCCCGTTAGATTATTTTAATGTTAATTTTGCTAATTTTTGCTTACCTGGGGGGGGGAATAAAATGGCCAAAAAGTCAATGGTTTGATTCTTAAATAGCTTGCCAAAAATTCGCCATTCGCGCCAAAAATTGGCGACGGACAAATTTAGGAAACTAAATTCAAGGGGCGAGCCAAACTTTCAATCACAATTTTCATTGGCTCGAAATTGTTAACTTCCACATTCCAGAGATGCACAGCGAATAAGATACCAATTTCTTGATAATACAGCCCAGATGCAGTGTATTGGACAAATACGTTGGTTATAGGTGTAAATTCCTTTTTTTTTATCCAATCATGCTTTGTTATTTGTTTATAGCCATAACTCCGTGGTTATTTATTTCCGACCCCCCATGTAAAGGGTCGCTATGGTCCATTTTGTACAAGGATCATGGCTATATACTTTTGATCCGGTGTTTTCGGAACACCCTGTATACATAAGAGGACATTTGAACATCTAGGATGCTGAACCACTAGCTTATTATATAAAATTGTTATAAATGTAGCCAGCATTCCGTCTTCCCTTCCTCGCTCCCTCAAAAAATTTGTGTGTGTATGTGTGTGTGTGTGTGGAGTGAAGTTATGTGTGTATGTGCGTGTGTATTTCCTTTTTCCTTTATTGTCTCCTTTCACTGAGCACTACAGATTTTCATGAATCATTTCTCCTGCTTTCTTTTTTATGACCTATATTTTTAGTTGTGAGATAGTGATGTGTGAACTACTTAGATATACACAGGGCATATTAAAGTATTTTAACAGCTATGTCGAAACAAAAGATCGCTGTCATTGCCGAAATCAATGCATCGTCAGTTTAACATTGACCTTACGGGTTTAGTTACGCTACTGAAGAAGCATTTCATGGAAGGCCAGTAGATCTTACTAGAGCAAAAAAAAAACAAGATTCCTTTATTTCTTTTTTTTTTTTGCAAAGGGTCTGCCAAGATTGGTGTAAAGGAGGGTCTTGTACCTGTCGAGTTCGGATGAAACGTTACAGCTCGTCTCACAGATGTTCTATTGGCTAGATTAACTAAGCTAAACGCGTGAATGACGACTATCAGTGAGATGAAATGGGGAGTTATATCCTATCTCAGGTGCCAAGGTTCTCCTCTACGACATCTCTAACAAAAGCGTTTACAGAAAAATGGAGCGATGTTTGGATACATAAATTTGATTGCACGTTGTCGTAAGTATGCTTAGAAGGGTCTCTGCAGTTATTGTAGCCAAGTTGAAAAGTGAACAAAGATTAGCCCGTGCAAACATATCGTAACACTTGCCAAATATCTAATGTTGCTACATGTGTTAGAAGAAATACTGCTAGTGTATGTAGTCATCTTATTATAAATTACTTTTTTATTTAGGCCAAACCCCACAGAATTTTAAAGATTGATTTATTAAAATTAAACTAAAGCAAACTTAAACATGATTATAGTTTAAAATCAGTATAATACGAATTGAAACCAAGTTTTTACTATTTTATTACTATATTAAAAATACAAATACTCCTATATTATGTATAAGTTGTAAACAAATTACACTTTATATAAATTGTTGTA
>QLNU02015360.1:128354416-128368245 GCA_006491805.2 Dysdera silvatica
ATCCATATTTAATTTTTTGTAAAAAATTCAATAAAATTGTTGTTTGTCCTTGTCCTGTTGTGTCAGTAACAAAACAAAATCCAAGAAAACGTTCCTTTATTTCAACGTTTTTGGTTGAGGCGTTCAAATAAACAAATCTAAAAACTTCTGTAATTTTCTTCTCATGATTAATGTCTGGAATACAATCTAGAATAATATTTAGAATCTTTTAGAGCGTTAACTATAGTTTAATTTTTTCTCCTAGTATTGTGATCTAGTATTGTGATTTTGAATGCTATGATCTAGGTAATGAGGCTTCTTATGGTGTTGGGCTTTTTAAATGCGATTAATGTGCTCTGCTGTAACATTATCAAATTTTGAAATACTTTCTGTTAAGTTAAAAGAAATTTTTTTTATCTGAAACAACTTTTCCGTATACCCTCTAAAAGCTAAATTTTGTATTGCTAAAAACTGACTGAAGTATATAATTCTTTAAATAACTGCCATACACATCTTCTTTTAACGATCCATTTGAGCCTGATTTATGAAATCTACAGTTTTAAATTTCTCCATATTGTGTTTTAAATCCACACATTGTCTCAAACTTTAAAATGCGATACACTTTTTTCATCTCGTTCCACTTTTCTAGTTAAATGAAGCCAATCTTTATAATCTATTCTATCATTAAACGCATTCATAGAGGTGTGAAGGGCAAAATCACTGATTGTAAAGCTAATTCATGATAGGACCGTAGCCAGGATTTAATTTCAAGGGGGGGTTCAAAAATTTTTACAGCATGTATCGATACAATCACAGCATGCAAGGCCGTAGCCAAGTCCCATTAAAAATTTAATTTCGGGGGGAACCGGTCCCTAAGATCGCCCTCTCTGGATACGGCATGATTCACGATGTATAGCACATTCATGTGTTATCAGTACTGAAATACAAAGATTGTTAAAAACGTGCTAAAATCCGCTAGATTTTTTGTGTTTTTTAACACAATTTTAATAATGTCTAATTTTTCTTAAATTTCTGAAAATTTCGGCGAAAATTTCCGAAATCTGTCAGTCTTGCTAGATTTCGAAATTTTCGAATTTGAAAAAATCAGTTATGTAACCAAAGCTTACCTGCCGTACCCTAATCCCTGCCATCCGGATGCTCTGCACCCTTGCACCCCCGCTTAAGACGCCCCTGCATACGCCCCTTTGAGAAGACCCAGTCCGCCTCTGTGTACGGTTGTGGTTGAACTCAAAATTGTGTGAAATTTTGTTAAATGATGTTGCAAATTCTAATTCGGTAACTCGTAATTTTATTAGTATTAGCTAGAAGTTTTGCTTGAAAAGATGGTTACAGAAGTGAGAAGGAAACCTGTTGTGCAATGGTTGTTTGTGGAAAAGGTGAAGCTTCTTTTATGTCGAAGTTGTTTTTATAGGCGTAGGGTTATATGGGTTTGTAGGGCCCTAGTCCTCTCAATAAATTTCAATTTTACATATATTGTATTATAAAAATGCATAATATATGTGCTTGCTCCCCACCACCTCTCAATAACTTTGAAAACTCTACGTTGACAGTTCTTTGGTTACAGGTCCTGGTAATTTTGTTGAACTGTGAAATCGTAATTTTCTAAGAAATTTTTGAAATATTGGAGTGTCAGTGATAGCGATGAATACTAAATCCATAATCCCACCTTTTGGCAAATAGGCCGATGGTAGGATTATAAATTTTAGAACTATCATTTTTCAATTTAAGAAAATTACATCGTGGATGATTGTGATTGGTTTTATTAAATTCTAAATGATCTGGAGGAATATAAGAAATGTTTGGTTCAAATTCTGTAAATTAGAAAATTAATACATCATCCACGTGGCTCATTGGCGTAGGCAGAGGGATGTTGATGTTGGTTGTAACCCCCCCCATTGCAATGAAATTTTGTATATTTAACATAGGAATATATGAGTTGTAGCTCTGTAACCCCTCCCATTGAGTCTATAACCCCCTTATGAACTTCCTGTGTACGCCCATGACGTAGCTGCGAATGAGTGTATTATTCGGAATAATGCCATTGACCCTGCTTTTAGTTTTAAACTAATGGAGAAAGATATGCTTCATTTCTTTGTATCAAAAGGGACAAAAGTGGCATCCGAATCTACGTGTGCAATCTTTATCAGAATTATAGTGCAAGTACAGGTTTATACATACTTATTTTGAGGAATATTCGAGCAAGTTCTTGACTATGCATGTAGTATTGAAAACTTTTCACATTGAGCTTTGGAAGTACTTTAAAGTTTTGGAAAAAAGGACCCTAACCTCTACATTTTCTCCTAATTTACTAATATTCCTCTTATTTCGACATTACCTACTGCAGTCTGATCCTATATTTACCCTTTTTCGTTGGTGAGGAGCATTAGGTTGACTCTTTTTCTTCTTCTTCTTTTACTCCTTTGTATTTGTGGAAATTCATTCACCTCTAGTAAACGACTGCACTGCGGTGGGAAGCTACGCCGACATCTTTACTCCTTACGGCAAGGCCTTTCGAATGATGTCACCTTCGTCGAAATCGACGACTCGAACCTCTTGCGCCCACAAAGTGAATACAAGGATGCGTGATACTTTTCTGGTACCTAAGCATGCCAAAGTGAATAGCCGTATTAAAGAGGGGAAGTTGAGGGGGGACTGGTTTCCGTAATTAATTTCCTCATACCCTCTCTTCTTTAGTAAGATGTTCCGCTTTGGCAAGTTTTTGGTTATGGAAACTAAGAACTAAAGTTCTCCACGGAATCAGTAACACACAAGTGTGTAACAATAATGGAAAAATAACAACGTTTTTTATCGTAGTTGTAAGTTTAAAAGATGGTTCGACGCACGTTTCGAGAGAACAAGGTCTCTCCTCGTCTGGAACTAGCGTGCATTGCACGCTAGTTCCAGACTTTTCCATCACAGACTAGTTCCATCTTTTAAACTTACAACTACGCCAAAAAACGTTGTTATTTTTCCATTATTGTTATATTTGCGTAGTGTTCGTCACTTTTCCAGTCTTTACACACGTGTGTGTGTATGTGTGCCTCTAAATAGACGATAAGGGAGACAGTTGAGCTCGCCCTCCAACCTCCCTATATCTCTCCGTAATATATACATTTTTTTTTAGGTTGATTTTTATGAAAAAATAAAATGTCGTGTTGTAGAAGCAATCTGCCTCCTCCCTCTCCCGTTTTGGAAACCTACATGGGCGCCTATCTCAACACAACTTGGTTAATCATAAAAATAATGTTGTTTCATTACTCTAAAATATCGCCTTACCATGAAAGAATACCTTTAGAAATTGGGGAAAAAATTCTTGGGAAGAACTAACAACCATATGTACACAGAACTTACATCCATCATACTCCCAAAGAGAAAATTCTATAGCTTCTGCCAGTCCTAGACCCCTTACTCTCAAAACGAGAAATAACTACAAAAACATTAAATAAACTAAAAATAAATAAACAAAAAAATTAAATAACCTAATTAAATAAAAACATAATTCGAACGCAACTAGCAACTTAATAAAGGGAATTTTTATTTCGTAAATATGGCCTTAATACCTGCTTCCCCCCCTAAACTCTTTTTGTCAAAAACTACACTTTTTGTTTTCTCTCTTTCCCATTCTCCAACTATTATTCTCATATATTTAATCATGTACATTAATTAATCACATTATAGTGGTCATGTAACGCAAGTGGAGATATTCAATTCAATAATAAGCAAATAGATAAATGATTAAATAACATTCACGTTATTTTCCGTTTTATCGAATTGGCGATGAGCCGGGATTCCGCAAACTAATATAAAATTGTTTCAATGCCAAGTTTAAGGCGAAATATCTCGAATGTAATCAGTGAAGGAATTTTACTGGGAACTATCACAACTATTATTTATTACCTAGAATTTCAAAGTTCACTACTCGATGTGCATTAGACTAAAACTGTCTCTTACGCATGAAAAAGCGTCAATTTTTTTAAACGCTTTTACAATTTGTCCAGTGCAAAAATTGTCACTTTTGTCTTTTTCCAGTCTTCGAGATGGTTAAATGAATGTTTTGTCTGGAGTGACGATGTCTAGACGAAAGTCCACTGGTTCTGCGAAATGGACTAGGGGAGGAGAGAGCAAGCGGCGTTGTGTAAAGAGAATTCCCAATCAAAAATACCTTTAAAAAGAAATAGAGGAGCACACCGTGTAATCTATTATAGTTTCCAGACGTCTCCATCCTAAAAACAAAACTAGGGGAAGTCAGCGTTAAAAAGCATGTAAAAGAGTTGGTAACTGGGCATTTTGAAGACAATTCGAAAGAATCCAACTTTTCAGTTAGAAATAATCACATCTGCTTTTGTTTCTGCGGTATTTTTTATTTTTTTTCTCTCTCTCTCTCTTGTGTGTGTCTTCCTTTTTAATGACGATACGGTTTAATGCCTTCTGAAATGCAATATATAATTTTCTGTTTTTTTAGAGAGCACCGTCCTTGGGTTTTTTCCTGTATTTCTGTGTTTGACAACAGCTTACACTCGGGGCTTTCTATAACTTTCTTCTTGATGTCTATTTCGTCGGAGTTTTGCGTGTCAGCTTTGTTTTATCCTTCTTAAGCGCTGAAGACTTCATTGCATTTTATCGTTTTCATGGTACTGTACGGGAACAAGGGTAGAGCACCTACAATTTTCGGATCGGAGATGGGCAACGAAACTGGGCTAGTTTCTAGCTAGTTTCTAATGTTGCACCTAGTACATGTGCGTTGTATTTATATTACGTGAAGTTAGTTCATTTACGTGATACACAAATGAAAAAATGACATTTTACCCGATGACTTTCAAAGTTCTCTCTCTCTCTCTCTCTCTCTCTCTATATATATATATGGCCTGCAAAAGGGTTGCTGGTATCTAACTGGAAGGAGACCCACACGCTGAACGTATGTGACGATGTGTGGAACCGGCCAGGCCAGTAACCTAGTGTCCTACCCCGCCTTCAAGTGGTGCAGGCTGAGCTTTCTATTTATGTGGCAAATTAATATTTGCTACACGGATAGAAAGGCGGAAGGGGAGGGCTAATTCACCAACCCGTCTAGCCAGCGTGGTGAAATTATGGCTAATTCCTCCATTATGTTGACACACCAGAAACCATGGCCCCTAGTCTCCAGGTGCTGGAGTGCTCCTGATCAAGGCAGCGGTCAGTGTGGCATGAAAGCAGGGGGTGCTAAGAATCACTGGAATGGCCCAGGCTGCCGTTTGTTATTGACCTTGGCTACGTTTAATGGACGATCCCTTGCTTCTGAAGCAAAACTTCAGGAATTGGAAGAAGAACTTGACAAGATCAAATGGGACATTGTAGGACTCAGTGAAGTTAGAAGAAAAGGTGAAGAGTTGGTGGAACTTAAAAGTGGACATTTGTTTTATTATAGAGGAACGGAAACTGGAAGAACAAGTGGTGTTGGCTTCTTAATCAACAAAAGAATTAAAGACTACCTTCTTGAAGTCGAAAGCACGTCAGATCGAGCAGCGAGGCTCGTTGTTCAACTAACCCAGCGATACCAACTTCAGATAGTACAGGTATATGCACCAACATCAAGCCATACCGACGAAGAGGTTGAAGAATTTTATGAAGAAATCAAAGAGTTACACACCAAAGGGAAACAACATATCAAGCTCATCATGGGGGATTTCAATGCAAGAATTGGACAACAGGAACAAGGAGAGACATCGGTTGGTAAATACGGATATGGGGAAAGGAATGAACGTGGCGATCAACTCATCGAATTTGCAGAAGCTGAAAATCTTAGCATCATGAATTCATTTTTTAAGAAGAAACCGCAAAGAAAATGGACATGGAAACACCCAAATGGGGGAACTAGTGAAATTGACTATATCCTGGCAAACAAGAAATCAATTATTGAAGATTGCAGTGTACTGAACAGATTTAATACTGGAAGTGATCATCGAATGGTGAGATGTAAAGTGCACTTAAATACTAAATTAGAACGACAGAAGCTCATTAGGAAACAAGTAAGTAAGAGGGTGGATTTAAAGAAATTAAAAGAAAATACCGAGGCATTCAAGTTGGAATTAAAAAATCGCTTTTCTGCACTGGAAGGACTTATTGATGAAAGTGATATCTCAGAAGCAAATGAAAACATTGTTAAGACAATAGTTGAAACTGCTGGGGAAATTGGTGGTGTAACCTGTAAAAAGCACAATAGCAAATTATCTGAGAAGACGAAACAGCTCATGAAAAGGCGAAGAGATATGAAGGTGGACAATCAAAATACCAGTTCCAGGATTGAGTACATAGAACTTTGTAAAACTCTGCGCAAAAGCATGAAAGAAGACATAAGAAAATTCAACTGTGAGCTAGTAAGGAAAGCCATTGAAAATAACAAGAGCCTTAGGGTTGTTAAAGGAAGTTTATCTGTTGGGAAGAAACACATCATTGCATTAAAAGGAGAGGATGGCACCGTAACAAGAAATAGGGAAGAAATACTTAGAAGAGTTGAAGAATTCTACAAAAATCTATACGAAAGTAACAGTGGATTAAACGAAGACATTGAAATAGTCGAAGGAACAGCTCCTAAAATCTTAAAAGAAGAAGTTTCATTTGCAATAAAAAGTATGAAGAAAGGAAGAGCCCCTGGTGATGATGGTATTACATTAGATATCCTAAAAGAAGCTGGAGAATATGTAGAAGACATACTTGCAAAATTCTTTACCAAATGTCTTAACAGCGGTAACATACCAAACCAATGGGATTCTGCAACAGTAATTCTTTTGCATAAAAAAGGTGATAAAGAGGATTTGAAAAATTACCGACCAATTAGCTTGTTACCTGCTATTTATAAAATCTTCACAAAAGTGCTAACACATCGCCTGCAGAAAAAATTAGATGCAGCTCAACCAAGAGAACAAGCTGGATTTCGAAGTGGATTCAGTACAGTGGACCATATTCAAGTATTAAGAGAATTAATTGAAAGAACACATGAATATGAACTTCCATTGTGTGTGGCATTTATTGACTATGAGAAGGCCTTTGACTCTATTAAAACATCAGCAGTCATCAACTCTTTAAGATCAACAGACATTGAGGATGTGTACATTGACATGGTGAAACGTGTGTATAAAAATGCAAGTGCAAAATTTCGGTTACATAAAGATACCAAAACTATCAAACTTGGCAAAGGGGTGAGGCAGGGAGATACCATTTCTCCAAAACTTTTTACTTCAGCTTTACAGATGATTTTTCAGCAGATAAATTGGAATAACAAGGGAATAAAAATAAATGGTGAATATTTAAATCATTTGCGGTTTGCTGATGACATTGTTATTTTTTCAACGAACCCATTAGAACTCCAAGACATGGTACAGGAGCTCTCAACTAGAAGTAAAGAAGTTGGACTCAAGATGAACCTACAAAAAACTAAGATCATGTTCAATAATTTCGTAGAGGAAACAAAAATACAAGTTGACAACATTGAGCTAGAAATTGCTGATTCATATATTTACCTTGGCCAGCTGATTTCAATGGATGGCAACATTATGAAAGAACTCAACAGACGTATTAAACTTGGCTGGAGTGCATTTGGAAGAAACAGTTTTATCCTGAAGGGGAAATTGCCTTTGTGTCTAAAAAGAAAGGTCTTCAACCAGTGTGTATTGCCAGTCCTCTCTTATGGATCAGAGACATGGAGTCTAACAGTTGGAGCAATACGAAAGTTACAGACAACGCAAAGGAGCATGGAGAGGTGCATGCTTGGAATAACTAGGAGAGATCGAAAAAGAAACACTTGGGTGAGAGAGCAAACTAGAGTAGAGGACATCATTGTTAAAGTAAAAGGGCTGAAATGGCGATGGGCTGGGCATATTGCAAGAAGAACTGATCAACGATGGACAACAGAAATTCTGAACTGGATTCCAAGAGACCACCGAAGACCTAGAAAACGTCCTCAAACTAGATGGGTGGATGAAATAAGAAAACAGGTTGGGGTGACGTGGAAGCGAATTGCTCAGGATAGACTTGTGTGGAAAGCATTTGGAGAGACCTTCATCCAGCAGTGGATAGATAATGGTTGAATATGATGATGATATATATATCATCATTTTCAGGGGCTACTGTGACAGTGGAAAGGTGCCGGGCAAGTCCTTCAACCCTTCCTGAGACTATGCTGCAACATTGGTTCCATATTTTCTTTTAATGAAAGATAACGCTCGTCCACACAGTGCACGGCTGACGGACTTCCTTAAGAGCGAAGGTCTTGCTCGTATACAGTGGCCAGTGTATTCTCTGCACTTTAATTCTATCGAAAACCTTGGGTATGTAATTAAAAGAGCTATCTCTGCCCGTCTAATTCCTACATCTACCCTTCAAGAGTTGAAAACTGTCCTTCTATAAGAATGGCAATTATTGCTGTCCGATGCATAGGGTCATCTAATTGAAGGGATGAAATGCTATCGTGTTAAAGCCAAGGGAGGTAGCATTGCATATTATGGCTTGTTCGATTTGTTTGTACAGCATGCAAAACAAAAAAAAACAAAAAAAAAACAAAAAACAATCCGAATGTACTAACTGTGTGGTAAGCTCTTAAATATGGTAAAAAATAAGCCTAAATGCATTTATTGTAATTTTACCTGTGGCAATAAGTTTACGCGTACTTTATACATAGTTGTTACAAACGGTAAGAAAAACAGACTCGCTAGCGCTTGTAAGAAAACCTTTTTTAATATACAAAGTACACTACTTAAGCTGTAGCTGACATAAAAAAAAGGGTACAAATATTGTAAAATGTATTTTGATATACACCTAGCAACACGACTCCTCCGAAAACTTGATGGCAATAAATTTACACCAACTCAGCCCTCGGCAGACGTTGCTTGGCTCAACATGCAAATTTTTGCTGCTTTGTATCTTGTGCAGTCAACAATATGCAAATGAAGGCCGATATAAAATCTGACATCGTGCGCATTTTTCAAAACTAGAAAAAGTGACAAAACAGAGGTCAGGAAGGCAAGTTTGTGAGATTATCCTTTAGAAACGATGAAATAGGACTGGCATGCAGTAGATTGCTCAGGAATTATGTCTAAATTATGTCAGAACATACCCCATACACTATAAAAAAACTGAATCCATCACTCCCGAATATAGCACTTGTAGACCTCCAGCAACTACCGCCAGAGAAGATCGAAATTTGCATCGCGTTATCATCAAATACCGTCCTCGTATTCATGGTGACTGTAAAATTGTGAAAAGAACTCATGGATGAACCTGTATCTTGACGAATCGCTAGTAATATGCTACATGACATGACATGAGCTATGGTTCGAACAGGAGTGAGCAAAAGCCCATATTAACACCAGTTCAGCGGAAGATATGGTTTCCATGGGCTATGGACTATCTGTCGTAAAATGAGACTCGATAGCGAGGAGGGTATTTAGTTTGATGAGTGGCTCTTCTCAGATTTATGTGGAAATATTGAACGAAGAGTCAGCCCTCCAGGGGTCGAATAAAAAAACTCGCTTAAAACATTGTGAGGCAAGAAGTCAAGTTTTCAGGCTTTATGCAAGTACGCGGGTGTTTCGGGCATTGCTGATTTGGTTCTGTGTGGTAAGTTTATCAGCGTACAAAACTACTAGGCCATTTGGCAACTGCATTTCCTGCACTACGTAGCCTGCCTTCATCTGTATGGACATGTAATCTTCCAGAAAGGTTTCGCCAAGCCCTATTCCGTACGCCCCACCACTGCTTGGCTTCGTTAAATCGGATCCAAGTTCTGGACTGAGTCTCAAATTTATCCGCTTCAACCAATCCAGGATGTATGATGTGTCTTCAAGAAACAAGTGTGACAACGCAAGCTTCGAGCAAAAGGTTAGCTAAAATGAGTTTTGCAAGAGGCATAGGTGAACATTCTACAAGATTATTGTCGTACCTATTTCAAATTGAGGCATAGGTAAGTTACCGAGGTGAATGCTGAAAAAAAACAAAAAAACAACCGAATTGACGATTGTAACCAGAGCTGGGTATCCGTAAACCTATTGTTTCAAGTTTTGGGAGGAATAATGCTTCTCGGCGCACAAATGCGACACGTCTGTCGCAGTATTTGTAGCGAATTTTTTTAAGCCACAGCTAAAATCATGACATGAGCGTAATCTGGCGGGGCAAGGGAGCACTTGCCCCCAGTTTGTTTTTTTTAAGAAAAGAAGCATAATCCTACTTTTTTCCCATACCCTTTGCCCCCCCCCCCCAGTTTACGCTATATTTAACTCCCAATTACGCCTATGGCTAAAGTAGAGTACTTCGTTTATTAAACAGGTTTCCTTAGAAAGATAAACGAGACGGATTTGCTTTCCTTTTATAACAACCACGTACAGGATACCCGTAAACTTACTGCTGGTGTTATACTCAAAGGGTAAAACTCCGTTGAATACTTTCTTGTTAAATTTAAAATCAATCGCTTAACTTTTGGAATGCAATATATGAAAGACGAACATCCATATATAAAAATCCTCCATCTACGGAAGTTTTGACGAATACTTGTGATCATTATATAGTAAAACTGTTTCTATATGTTAGAAAAAATTTCTACATATCGCAATTTTGTTCTACACAAATCGGGAGATTATCCCCCACCTCCACGTAATGACCCTGTATTTCACGGATTTAATAAATGTGAACGCTTTTATGACGAATTATTATCAAACTTCGTTGTACATATTATTTATTTATTTATTTATCTCACAAATGTATGTAGAATATGTATACATACCAATACTCCGTGCGGTCCAGTAGTGATTTCTATACGGTTTTTTTCTGGGAGGGGGGTCCCCTGGGTTTGGATTCGGTACCCAAGAAAATTTGGTTGGTTGTAAATCTAATATGGGGTGATGTCAATCGTCTAACATGTTGCCCCTACAACAAAACATTGACAATTTTCCAATTATCTGACTGTCTAAGCTATCAGGGACTGAAAGAATGGTTGGAAAACCAAAAATTGTAGGCGTTAGAAAATAACATAAAAACTTCGTAAATTTTATGTTTTACAAAGTAGGTTTAACACATTTTTTTCCTTGTTAATTTTCGTTGTTAAATTATTTTCATGAACATGAATTCACTTACATAAAAATAATGTGATTCATATTCGCTTATTCATGAAGAGGAATGCGTCGATTAGGAAATGTGCTGATGTAGTAATATATAATAATGATAATATATAATATCTAACAAGGAGAACCTACAGTGAGTGAGTTGCCGATTTTGATGAAATTTTTTTTTTAAATGAAAGTACAGCCAAAATAAGGAAAATACGTATCTCGATATTCGTGCCAATGCGCATTATTTTCGAAGATATGCATTTTTAAAGATTTTGCATCCGATATATGAGCTTAAAATACGACCTCCTCTGCAAGCCAATCGGTAGCTTAGTTGGTAAGTTGCCTGCCCTGCGCTTGGTGTTTTTGAGTTCGATGCTTGCGGAAATGGATCACTTTTTTTTATATATCCTTTTTACATGTTTATTTATGTATTTTTATTAGTAAAAATACTTCGCTTACAATCGGATTTTGTTCATAAACTTACTTTAATAAAATTCATATTTATGTAGTTAAGTTAATTGTATGCTTATTGGCAGTGATAATTTCTACTCGAATTTTAATTGTTGATTATCAAAAAGTTGAAAAGTAGAAAAAGTTTTGGTGTAGCCATCCAGCCTGTTATGTAGTTAAGTAGATCCAGCACACTTTAATAATGTTTTTACAAATGACGACGGCACCTCTTCTTCTACTGTTGAAGTAATTCCACCTCATTGTACCCCATACTGTTAACCTCGTGATGTGTACTTCTTCCGTCAAGTAAAAAATTTCATTAAAAGGTTACAAAATTGTG
Source organism: Dysdera silvatica (assembly GCA_006491805.2). Lineage (NCBI taxonomy): Eukaryota > Metazoa > Arthropoda > Arachnida > Araneae > Dysderidae > Dysdera > Dysdera silvatica. The sequence goes on from QLNU02015360.1 coordinate 128,366,282, forward strand.
TTGAAATCTTACAAGAAAATAGTCATTTAAACACGCGAGCAGATAGATGCTTTGAAGATCCATTCACTTATTTATAATCAACTTTCGGCGCCGAATTTTAAGAATACATTACAGTACTCTTGGTTTGTTGCAAAGTTAACAAACGAAAGAAGAGTCTTTGAAAATGTAGATGGTATTTGTTTTCCAGATGATATTAGACAAAGAAAATCAGTTGTTCGAACAATTCATTTATAAAATGCTCACGTTGTAGAATTTTTTTATGTTTTTATGATAATTATCATCCAAAATTGTGTACCAGTATACAATTCCGACACCTCCGATAGTGATACACAAAAAATATGTTCACGTCAGTCAGTTTTAAAATAAAATTGATTGCATTTTATAAAATAAAATGTTTCTGTATAAATAAAATGCACATAAATGAGATACACATAAAATGTTTATATGTTATAAAATAAAATTATGTTTATACAGTGCGTTTGGTATTTTAGTGGACACTTGATAACAGTGCACTATCGTGAGAAATAATGCCAAATTTGAAAATGAAAATAAAGATACTACAATAAAACAGTATTCTGCAAAGTGGAAGATTAATAATCTTTATTAAATCATTCATAAATGTAACAAAATCAAGATGAGGTTTTCAATCTTGTTTGAAAATTTAATGGACACTTACTGAAATTGGAGCGTTTTATGTACATTAATACATGATAGATGCTCCATTTTTGCATATAACTTTAAAGACACGTGAATCCATTGATTCTATCAATGTTTGTAAATACTTAGGATCGATTTGATACCAAGTTTCCACAATAGCGTCCTTTAAGGCATTAACCGACGTGAATTGCTTCCCATTTGCATATATTTGACGAACAATATAATCCCATACGTTTTCGATAGGATTTAAATCAGGACTACGTGTCGACCAAATCATACTTTTAAACTTTTTTGAATTTATCCATCTTTTGGTGGAGATAGATGCATGGCACGGTGCGTTGTCCTGTTGCAAAATCCAGTTTTCCCCACATATTTATGAGGCATATGGGAGGGCATATTCTTTTAAAAATTCTTGATAGCAGGTGGAATTCATACGACTGCCGATGAAAGCTCCAGGCGTAGTACCGTTGTAGCCAAAGACACTACAAATGGTCATCAACCCTCCTCCTTGAACTCTACGAGAAAAGTATTGCGGCGCTTTCCGCAAATCGTGCCAATAATGTTGAAAAGCATCCGGACCATCTAAGTTGAATTTCTTTTCGTCCGTGAAAAGTACCTGCAACCATTTATCGTTCCACTCCATGTGTCGTCGAGCCTAGTTTAAGTGTTCCTGTTTGTGAACTTGGGTGAGAGATGGTTTGCCTTTTTTTTTCCGAAAAGATAAATTTTTGGAATTAGAGAGCACATTCTATACTGTCCAACATTTAACTGGGAGCTAACTAAGGTCGTTTCGGACTTTTGCAGCAGACTTTCTTGTGTTACTGGCCTCTCTAATAATGTTCCGCTTATCTCTTTTACTCAGTTTTGGCTGAATAAGCTGATCAATTTCGCGAATGCATTTTCCATTTCGTTTAAAAGCCGTAATTTCCACTTTCTCGAAATCCGTAAGTATTTTCCTTTCTGACATGACTACAAACGCTGTTTTCGCAGACTCAAACCTGTTCACACGGGTATTTATACGAACCTACGCATCGAAAGAATACAATATGCAAATTTTTTAGCGCCTGCACTGCCATCTGTTAGTCAGGAATGATAGTGTCCCTTAAATTAACAAACAACATTTGTTACATAAATTTGCATTTTCCCCATTTATGTGACGATATATTGATATAAAATTTATTTTTCTACAAGACATTATGGTGTCTCGGCATTCTTCAAAAGCCAATTCGCAGTTTTTGTATTTTTTTTAGCATTTACGTAAAAATATCAGGTGTCCACTAAAATACCAAACGCACTGCATATATATA
>QLNU02015360.1:128373581-128385049 GCA_006491805.2 Dysdera silvatica
GAAACTCACGTCCGGTGGCATCGGATACAGGTACGGATAATAACTTCCAGTAGCCTGAAATTAAAATAAATTTTCAAAAATCCGAATAAAGTTAGAAAAATCAAAATTCAGATGAAAAGCTACCATTAGTGATCTCTTCATGGAGTTCTAATCTCAGAGGGGTATGACTGCTTTTCTATGCTCCTACCATGATCAGGCTATCGAAAATGCTCTATCCGCGTGAACTTTGGAACTTATCCTAACCCTTCTGATGTTTTGAACGCCATTTTCTTTTTCTGTTGTTATTAAGAAAGCTTACTTTGCCTACAGACATGGAATCAGTCTAAATTCGAAGTTTCTCTGAAAGGCTCTCAGTTTCTGGATACGTGGTTTACTATTTAAGTTCTCTGACGTTCATCACCTCCACCACTTACGTCAATTTTGTTCCCCCCAAATCTATTATTTGGGAGAAGTCTATGGGTGACTACGGTTGCCTAAACGGAACCCGAAAAAGTAAGACTGACCATCTGAGGAACGACTGCCATTCACAATGATCACCCACACCAAACGAAGTATTATACAATAATTTTTGCCACCCACGTTTTAATTACAGCTCAAACTAGAGCTTGTGTAATTTTGGAGAAAAAGAGACGCTTTCCCCATCCTGGATTCGAACCAGGGTCCCTCCGTTTAGCCCGGAGTGTCTTGGACCGCTAGACGAATGAGGACAGGAAACAACGCTCTCTTTCTCCGTATGTAAAGATGTTAAGGTATTATTACCCTCCGCAGGGATAACACAATTGCCAAATATGGTCAACACAAGAAAGCCTCCGGGGCGAGATTTTTGTGAGTTTTCGTGGGGGATGAAGTAAAACAAAGTATTACTTCATCCGTCCTGCTGGAAGTCACTGAAATGATCACTGTCGCCTGCTGATGCAGAGGAGGCCCAATAGCCCTTTCAATAAATTTTAAAAAGAGGAAAATGAAGACCCCCTCCTGTCGATTCTACCCCTGACGCTCATGGTAGTTGTAATCTCAGCTTGGTTTATGTCCACTTGGAAGCTAAAGTACTTCCTCTTGGTGAATTTTCTTATACGGAGACTTACGTTGATAATTTCATGGACCTTGGTACTTCTGCCATCCAATCGTAAATTTTCAACTAAAGAATTACTGGGCCAATCACAAGTTAGAGCTTCTTAACCATCAAGTTCATAGCTCAAGACTGAGAAAATTAAACGCTCCATGGATTACTGGTGTGATGTCGGAACTACCGAAGAACGGTGGAATTGAACCGGAATGGCTTTAACACTCTTTCAAAAAATTGCCTACCCATGAGACAGGACTCCGAACAACATGCGTGTCGTCGCCTGCAGAATTGGCCATTTTGCTTATGAGAACTAGCCCCACACACACACACACACACCGCATCTTCGCTCCGCCTACTGTTCCCTTGCTTTTTCACTAACCTGTAGAGCAAATTTTCCCGATTGGCTTTCAACGTCCAATTTTTCACCATGGACTTTTGACATACTACCACTCCACCAAATTTCCTTCAAAGTGTTTTATCTTCAACTCTTAACTCCTTTTCATTATGGTTTCTTTAGAAGTTGTAGCTGGAAGCATGAAAGATTCTTCAAGACGAAAACGAATGAAGGTGTTGCGCAGACAGCGTAGGTACTCCAATCCCCAAGAAGTAGTTTGGTTACCATTAGTGAAATTCAAACAAGACTAATCAACGGGCATTAATTACGAGAAGTATCGTTAGTGGATGAATATTCCATTCTTTATGGAAAACAGTCTCTAGGAATAGCTCCTTGGTAAGAATTGCGTGTGTGAGAGGCTTGGTAGCAAAGTAGTTCATAATGAAGTTCAAAGAAACTGTGTTTTAGGAATGAAAAGTATGAAAATAGTTTCGGAAAAAATTAATTTTCTTAGTATAAGGCAGGGGTAGTCAACCTGGTTCCTACCGGTCACGATTGGGTTATTGAAGTTTTCAGGTAGAGGTTTTGTCGGATGCTGAAGCTGATGAACAAATCCTACGAAAAACTAAACCAAATATCAAATACTTAGTTTTGCAGCATCAGCTTCCAGGATCTCATTAATTAAAAAAATTAATTTCAATAGACTTCATAGATTTTACATTTAATTTTCTTGTTCTTCAATTTAAGCAGCTTCCGCACTAATATTCGCTGTACTGATGGCGATACAGAAATGCAGCATCAAATTAAATTTTCTGTATACTATAAACATACGCTAAATATAAATAAAACGATATATTTAACTACATATTTTTACCAAACCTCCACTCAAAAATTAGGAGTACTTTGCAGTTTCGCTAAATTAAGTTACTGCGGAATCGGTGGGTGGTAAGAAAATTTTACTCTAACGAAGATATAAAAGTGGGCGATAGGTATAAAAAGGTTGACTACCCCTGTTTTAAGACAAGTTTCAAAATTAAAAACGAGATATAGAGAGAACCATAGTAAACGTTAAAACCTTTCGGCATAATACCACTTACCGTTCGTTCACGAAAAGAAGTCCAATGGTACAGTCGAAAATAACGGGAGGTGACGTTACAAACGGCCTATCCCATTACAGTAGAGGAGGGCTCCAATTCCAGAACTTGATTTTGGCGCCGACAAACGTTCACTAAAAACAAGTTCTGAAATTGTAGTCCTCCTCTGCTGTAATGAACTAACCCGTTTGTGACGTCACCTCCCGTTATTTCTAACTGTTCCATCGTCCTTTTCGTGAACAAATAGTAAGATTTCATTTTAATTTGAATAGTATTACTTTCATCAATTATCACGAGTTCGACACTATGTGAGCTGCTCAACTGTTTCCATGGCCGAATATCATCTGCACCAAACACATGATGCGCGATTAGACTTAACTGTGTTGCGTTAAACAAATTTTCAATTATACGAATAAACTCAGAGGAAAACCCAATTCATAAAGACCCAATTAAACCTGAAGTAAAATCAAGAAAAACGTTACGCTTTTGAACTTCATTACGAAGCAACCAGTTTTGCTTGTTAGATCACAGGTCGTAGTGAAACTTTTAAAGAATAAGTATATTCAGGACAACATGAAATTAATTCTTCCTTGCAGAATGGCATTCGCAGGCATTCCACCGAACGTATATTTTGCTGGTTGGTATTTGTTGAATCCATTATATCGGGAAAAAACCGTATATTTTACGTCCCAAGCCTGCTTGCCTTATGAGTCATCTAGTACAGAGGCAACGGTTTAACGTCTAGTATTTGGAACCACGTTACATTTATACACAACCAAACCAGCCGGTAATTAAACCCAGCTCAATAGTCCCAAGAGGCCGGGGTCTTTACTACAGAACCAGCGAGATTCCTGGAAGAACGTTTGGTTGTATTTTTATGGCGCAAGGACAGCAAGGGTAATTCTGCGCCAAACGAAGAGTTTTGAAAGAAATATTACGTTCAAAAAAAAGCAAAATGTATATTTTACTATATATATATATATATATATATATATATATATATATATATATATGAACGGTATATATATTAACGGTATCGTTCATATCAAACAAGTTGTATGAAACACTAACTTTTAATGAAAAACACTTACGCTTTGGGGGTACTGTCCAACGTAATAAGCAGGAAACATAGGCATCTGAGCCTGAAAAAAAGTAAATGCATATAATTAATGTTTATATAATTATGGTTTTTCTATTACAAACAACTTTGGCCTCCGCTAATGGAAATAGTTATCACAAATGCTTTTTTAGCAGTATATATTCAGTGATTCGACGTAACATTTGAGCATTTATAAATTGTATTATTACGGCCCAAGGACAAGGGAGGTCATGGCTGCGCCGGGACCTACAGTTTCCAAAGGAATCCAAACCTCCTCTGTGAATGGAACGAAATCCCAGACTACGGTGGGCAGATGCAGACCGGAGGTTGGTTACCTAAGCCATGAGAGGTTCGTATTCCTTAGGTCCCGGCACAGCATGACCCTTGCTGTCCTCTCACAGTTAAACTCAGTGGGGTGTGAACTGGGCAGCTAAAATTTAGAGTCACCAAAAAAAGTGTGGTGCAAATACAAGAAATCAGTTTTTAGCAACTCCATATACTTTCGACAAAGTATTTGGTCAACTCACCTTTTGTGTGTGTGACGTCATACTTCCCATAATGCAACCTCTAAATGGTGGTCAGAATACATACGTGTTGTGTTATTAGTCAAATGCGTTAGCATCTGTATGTTACGTTTATTGCAGTGGTCTATGACCACTGCAGACACCTCTGGTTCCCGAAACTTGGCTGCACAAAAAGCTAAAAAAAATTACTTTGTAAGTTCTAATAGTATAATAAAAGCGGCTTTGTTCATTGAGTTAGCTTTTCATTAATTCGTTATTTAATAATTACAGTAATAAATTATAATGATCCGCATTTTAAATTTTTATTTTTAAATTTAACTTCATTGTCTTCTCTTTATCTTTACCCACAGCTTTTATACCAGATTGGAGAACTTTATTTTGTAATGCTAAACCCAGATCAATCTTGTTTTGTTGTGTTAAGTCAAAACGTTTTTAAGGGCCGCTAAACTCTGCTTTGCCCAGGCTGCTAACGCTGTAAGCACAGCCCCGATTACACTCAAACATTAACGCTTAGGAATTCAGGTCGGATACTTCGGAGTCGTAGTAGACAGTTGCGATTGGTTGGTTGTATCTTTACGGCGCAAGGGTCATTCTGCGCCAAACAGGGTGAGACCGTACATGAGGTTTTAAAGATGATTGCGATTTCGTGCCGTGATGCAGTTTGTGGCTTCCGATCCAATGAGATCTGCCTCAGTTGCTTGTATTTTTATGGCGCAAGGACAACGGTTATTCTGCGTCAAACAAGGAGAGACTGTACATACAAATGAATTTTATTTTCATACACATGTGTATAGATTACACATACATGCATGATGGATTACATGCTAAAACTATAGGTTAATACACATGCAACCTAAAAACTTTAGCCATTTATGTTTCGTTAAATAAGAAATATTTTTGAGTGTATTTTTAAATTGTTTTATTGGTATAACATTTTTATTTCGTCTGGTATATCTACAGTTTTAAAATCAAAATGAACTAAAACTATAATGTGAAGTAAAAATGTAATTAACGTACAGTGGAACGAAACGATATAAAATCAGATGACATGGGAAAAGCCAATGATCGACAAAAAATTAAAAATGATTTCATGATTAAAAGAATTGCATAAAATGTCCGGCTTCAGTGGAAGAGTAGCATTGGTAAAGCGATCTGCTGCTTCCTTGAACAATGTGCAGAATGCGGCGCCGTCCTGTCTCCGGACGCTTTTTCGGACCAGTCAGTGAAAATTTGAGGCTATGGTTTCTAATGGCGTTGTGGTAGATAGATTTAAATACGTTGCAGCTGACAGAGCTCTGGTAGGATCGAGATGAATTCGGGCTTGTTTTCGAGGCGAGCGCTTTCTATATGAGCCCTCGAGCCGAAAATACGTTATGGGAATTTGAGACCGAAGCTTCAAGTGTAACTAACCCCTCAACGTACGAGTTCAATATAAGAATGCTACACTGCACTATTTAATTTCCTTCGAATTTTCATATGCATATTCCACAATTCTCAAAAACGAATTACATAGTTGTATTCCTTGGAAATTTCGATATAGAAGTCAGTTTTCAGCTTCATTTGCATCCATCTGAGTCTTGACAAACTATGAAACACAACCCGAAGCCCGTCTCATTTCTGTTGCACGAAAGACCTCGCAAAGCGATAGCAACTTCGGTGCATGGAGAGCCAGGGAGCTCCAGTGCACTGTGGCCTCAGTGTTGGATGCTTGTAAGGAGCTCTTTCTTGGCTGGTTGTATGTTTATGGCGCAAGCACAACGAGGTCGTTCTGCGCCAGTATGGGCTGTATTTCGTGAAAATGAGTGCAGCAGACGGAGCATTCCTGGCGTTGCTCAGACGGGTGAAGGTGGCATGCTGTGGCAGGCCGTAGCCAAAGGGAAGGGGCGGGCATGCCCTAGCGCAACACTGCTGTAGACTGCTGTTCCAATTTTTTTTTTAGTTCCCCTTCTTCAAAGAAAAAAAAAAAGTACACTATTCTTTGTCCCTATTGCCGTTAAATTTCGCCTCCAGCCGACACCAACGGAGCCGTAAGTCCGGAAGTTCTTATAACGTAAGTCTTCATTATAGCAAACTTATTGCTGAAGCATAGTCGGGAGTCATTTACTTGCCGTGATAGCTGTAAGAGTTCGACGAATATTGATAAATGTGGATATACGTTTATTTATGTACAAGAAGCCTCGACTGGAGCGGGAAGCAGATAGGCCTAGTCTCGAAGACTGTATTGGTAATGAAAATATAACGTTAGATATACCTGCTACAAGCATTAGAGTGGAAGTTTTGGATTTGCCTGAAAAGGGTGAGGCAATTGAACAAGTCGTCCTTAAAGAATTTCCGAAAACCAAAAACCGTTGTTTTCGAGCCTCATGGTACAAACAATTTGAATGGCTAGAATATTCTGTAGCAAAACACGTAGAATTTTGATATGCTTGTAGGCAATTCAAACGGTTTGGAAGGAAAAAAAGCAGCATACACGGAAAGTGGCTTCCGAAATCGAAAGAACGCCCTAGACTCCGGTCGCGGATTTCAAACACATGAAAAGTCGGAAACTCACATTCAAGCCATGGTAATGGAAGAAAAACAGAATCGTGTTAGTTCGTGTACTTCTGTCTCGATTTCGGTGAATGAAAGGTATTGGAGAAACATGGATATTACATTAAATCTGTAATGGAAGTTATTCAGTTTTTAGCAGTAAATTAACTTTCTTTGCGCGGAAACTAATTGAAGAACATGCTGAAAGGGGGCTTGTTCGTTAAACTTTTCGAGTCTACTTTAAGGATCAAATCGTTGCTGAATATGCTGCTATTATTCCAAAACACGCAACTTACCTTCCCCTGAAATACAGAATAAGATAATTGGAATAATGGCAAAAGTGGTTCGGGAAAGTGTCGCAAATGACATAAAGAATGCGGATATTCCTTGGTTTACACACTTCTAGAGGATGGAACTCGAGGTAAGAACAATAGGGAAAATATTGTGATTGCTGTTCGGTACATTAAAGATGGACAAGTAAAAGAGTCGTAACTTGATGTAATAACAGTAAAAGACCTTGATGCAGAGACTTTTACGGAGACGACATTCAAAACTCTTGACGATAATGGGATCGATAAATCTAAAATTCTCAGCCAATGTTTCGATAGCGCTAGGAGGGGTAGCTGCACTGATACATAAAAAGTTGGAGAAAAATCCCGCATTGCATCCGTGCATTGTTTCAATCATAGTCTTCATTTGGTATTAGTAAAAACAATATCAGAAATACTTATCGTAAAGCATTTTTTTGAGCAGTGCATTATGTTACATAATTTCTTTCACCATGGTAAAGTAACAGCTTTGTATGAGGGAAAGACAGTTGCACGGATTTTTGGAACAACGATTGTTTTGGGCCACTGGAGTCTTGTCTATATTTGAAAATTAAACGATTTATTCTGTACCTATAGTCCACTCGCGGAAAATTGGCCAGTAAGTACCGTTAGAATTCAAAGGAGCTGAAGTCACAGAGGGGTTGTTTCATTGCAGTAGAGGAAACGGCGTCTTCCATAACTGGTTTTTCGCGCTCGAAAAACCGATTATGAAAGATGCCCTTCCCTCTACTGCAATGAAACAACCCGTCTGTGACGTCAGCTCCTTTGAATTCTAACGGTACTACTGGCCAATTTTCCGCGAACAGATGGACTATACTTGGCTATTCATGTTTGCAGTTTAATCTGCTTTTGAGCATTCTTTCATGGTGTAGCATTTGCTCCATCAGTATATGTTGTAACGGAAACACCAATTCCTCAGCAGTTCTTCGGTTATTACACGTTTTGCTGTCTCCTTAGGGGCACATGGTTTCATTTGTCAGAGCAAGCTAAATTAACGGGGGAAAAAAAGCAAATTCACATTGCCGAGGTTAAACTAGACAGAAGAAGGTTAAACTAGATATGAAATTCGACTTTCGGCGGTAATTGGTAATTCTTCCGCTTCTTCTGTTACTGTATTTTTTTTTTTTAACAGCGTTATTACCCATGTAGTTTAAGTGTGCAAGTGCTTACCCCCCCCCACCCCAGTGAGCCAAGTCGTAAAGGGAACGATTACCGTGGGATTGTGATTACGATTACCTGTCAAAAATTAGATTATGAATACACAAAACAATGATTACAATTACAGGTTATAATTACGATTACTTGCACGCAGAAATAATCAGTTGGATTATGATTATAATCATAGCGATTATGATTACGACTACCTAAGAATTTCAAAAAACGATTATGATTAAATGAAATTTAAAAGTGTGATTATGATTATATTGCAGATTACAGCTACTTCAAAACATTCAATTACAGATGTGATTACGCGAAAATGTAATCGATAATAATTTGATTACGATTACCCGGAGTCTGGTCTGCACCCTGGAAATTACGCTTCTTGCGGCCCTGACTGTGGGGCACCTGAACTACATTTTTCCGAGAGATCCGAACCTCTTAAGGTCCAAGGAACTGATGATTTTTTTTTTATTTTTTTTTAAACGCCATGGGGAGTCGAACACAGATTAACGGCACGTTACTTGAACTCGTTACTACTGCGCCACCACAGGCTAATAAATTAGACAAGAGTAATAGAATGTTCACAATTTGCTCATGGGTGTAGTTCTTCCTAGGCGGGATTCGTTAGTTAAAAACTGTCATCTGGGTTAAAATCTAGTACCCAGTTGTGTGGATCAGGTACTACGTTACAAGGGCGAAAAAACAGATTTTTACACTCTCAAATCGAACCCACAACCACGGGTAAGTGAGTTGGTACAATAATCCGATCCTCTCAAGTAACAACAACGTCAGATTTCACTCCGAACCTACAGTTCGTTCGCGGAAAGTTGACCGATGGTACCGTTAGAATTCACGGGAGCTGACGTCACAAACGGGCTAGTTCATTACAGCAGAGGGGAGGACGTCAATTCAAAACTGGCTTTTAGCGCAGAAAAAGGTTCATAAAAAACCAGTTCCGTAATGACAACCCCCTCTGCTGTAATGACCTAGCCCGTTTGTGACGTCCGCTCCCGTGAATTCTAAAGGTACCATCGGTCAACTTTCCGCGAACGAACTATGGTTTTCAATTGTTATTCTACACATGAACATTAAAAAGCCAATTTTTCAATCGCTATGGCTGTTTATAAGGAAAACGAGGGTAAAATATATTGCAACGTAGTGTTCATTGATTTTGGAAAGCTAGTTCAAAAATGTTCATAACGTATTAATTCGTGTAAAAGTAAGAACTCACCGTCGGGTAACAAAAACTGTCACGGCCAGCTAATGGGACATTCGGATATCCTGGAAATACCATAGTTCGTGGGCGATCTGTGAAAAAAAAAATAGTTTATTATATAACAAGTTTTTATGAAAGTAACGAACTCTGGATTAATTATAGCTCAAACTAGAGCTTTTTGTTTTTGGAGAAAAAGAGACGCTTTTCCCCATCCTGGATTCGAACCAGGGTCCCTCCGTTTAGTCCGGAGCGTCCTAGACCGCTAGACGAATGAGGACAGGAAACAACGCTCTGTTTCTCCATATATAAGGATGTAAGATATTATTACCCTTCGAGGGGATAATACAATTGCCAAATATGGTCAACACAGAAAAGCCTCCGGGTGAGTGATGTTCCTCTAAAAATGGAATTGAAAAAGGCAGCGAGATACTAGTAATCAAATATGTGGATCGTACATAAGTGGACTGCTCTTTAAACTTTAAGGTTTAAAAAGCAGTTGAAGCACTGCCCTATTAATTGCCAACTCGCCCATAGTGAAGTTTTCTATTTGCTCACAGAGAAAAGTTAAAGTCGCCCACAGAGAAAAGTTAAAGTCGTCTACAGCTCAATTGGTAAAAGCATTTAACTGGTTATCGAGAGGTTGTGGGTTAGGCCCTCACCAAGCGCCGAAAAGTTCTTAGAGTAATTTGTCGACAAATATTGTCATTTTATCATATATCATTCATCACATATCATCGGCTTTTGTGAAAACTGGTTGATTTCAATAAATACATTTCTTGGAGGAGCTATTACCTGCCGAAGTGGTGTAGTAGTGGCATGTCATTCCCCAGACAACGCGGGCGTCAGCACTTGGGGACCTGTCCCCCAATGTTATGTTGCATTGTCCATATCTCCTTCCAATTTCAAACAAAATGCCTTCTAAATGGTATATTATCTCCCCCACCCACCAATATTTTCATGCCGTTGGCGCCGATGCCAGTCAGTACGTAAATTCTGAGTAAAAGAATATAGAATTATATTGTTCCACGTTACGTCCTTACATGTAAGTTTGGAGAGAGGAAGAATAGGTAACATTTTGTTTTACTCATATTTACGGCGCGAGGATACCTAAAGGTCATACTGCGCCGGGAGCTATAATTTTCTGAGGAATCCGAACCTGTTTCTAGGGAACCAAACTTCGGGATATGATGGGTAGGAAAAATGGCACGCGCTCTACGGTACTATTGGAATCGAAGCTCGATTAACCGCACGATAGCAAAGGTGTTACCAGTACGATACCGTAGGAGTACCTTCCGTCTCTATTGCTCAACTTTTCATTTACGGGCGGGATTTTGAAGTCCCCGCAGATTTACAGTTACATTTAATAAAAATTATTCACGCTCTATTTACTGATGACGTTCAATTTTTTTTTTCAAGTTCTTCAGTTCAATTCGAATCAATGAACTTTAATTCAATCAACTTCAATTCGAACCTTTTATAGTTGTTTGCCTGTTTTACGGCTCAAAGATCACGATGGTCATGCTGCGCCAGGACCTACTGTTTTCCTAACCTCTTAAGGCCTAGGGAACCAAACCCCGGACTACAGTGAGCAGTGCGATCTTTGAGGTCTGAGTAAACGTTCTTTGCACTGTTGGAAGTCAAACCCTGGTTAACGGCGCCTTAGGCGAACGCGTTACCACACTGTACCACCGCAGGGCACCTCTTATGGCCTAGAGAATCGACCCACGGACTACAGTGAGTAGTTAGTCTGAGCATTCTTTTTTTGGCATCGTTGGGTGCAGAGGCGGACTGGGTCCTCTCAAAGGGCGCATACCTTGGATTTTCGGAGGGCGCGAGTCCAATGGTTCATAGGTTATTAAAAAAATTCCTCTACTATATGCCCATGAGGGCGCACTAGCCCGGGAAGACTGCTTACCAGTCTGCCCCTGATTGGGATTCAAACCCGGGACAGATAATAGCGCGGTAGGTGAAGGGTTGTTTTTTTTCCTTCTTTCTTTTGAGGGTTGGAGGTGTTCTATCTCCTTATAGCCAATTTTCAGGTTGTAAAGACACGCCATAGAGAACCAAAATTACACTACAATTAATTTTACAAGTAAATAGCAAAAGAAACTTACCA
>QLNU02015360.1:128400956-128415259 GCA_006491805.2 Dysdera silvatica
ATGCTTGGAATAACTAGGAGAGATCGGAAAAGGAACACTTGGGTGAGAGAGCAAACTAGAGTAGAGGACATCATTGTTAAAGTAAAAGGGCTGAAATGGCGATGGGCTGGGCATATTGCAAGAAGAACTGATCAACGATGGACAACAGAAATTCTGAACTGGATTCCAAGAGACCACCGAAGACCTAGAAAACGTCCTCAAACTAGATGGGTGGATGAAATAAGAAAACAGGTTGGGGTGACGTGGAAACGAATGGCCCAGGATAGACTTGTGTGGAAAGCATTTGGAGAGACCTTCATCCAGCAGTGGATAGATAATGGTTGAATATGATGATGATGATGATATATATATATTATAAACAGTTATTTCGGGACATTATATCCTTGCCATAATTTTTTTACATTAACCATCAGTAAAAACATTTCCAGCATTAATAAACACAATGCAGGGATCACATTCGCACCAATGCCATTCGTATCAGCTTCGTAGCAGGAAAAATGTCATTCGGTATCTATTTCACAGCAAAAAAAAACCTTTTGCATCAGTTTGGTAGCAGAAAAAAGCTTTTGAATCAATTTTGTAGCAGGTGAACACCAGAAGTTTATTATTTTGTACAAAAAAAATTGGTTCAGACATCAGTTTCGTAGCAAGCAAAAAATACTTCAATCAAATGAATGTGCATGATAAAAATGAAAAGTAAAATATTTCATTGAAAAAGTAAAAGTTCATGCACATCAAGTTCTTTGTTTCGTTTTTTATAATTTTGAAACCTCTTCCCTGATTTCCTCTTGAGAAGCTAAAATTGTTGAAATACGCAAATTAGCTTTGGTCAACGAAATTTGTCCACTTTCGACTACAGATGTATTTTTTCTTTGTATGTAAATTTATATGTTAAAAAATATGTTCGTGTATAATATTTCGTGCTCCAAGGTAGGTGGCGTATCAGGGAGAAATTCCTCTATTTTGATGGAAAAATACTAAAAAATGACCAACAATCGTGAATTAAGCACGTTTAAAAAGTTCATAATTTTGCCGATAGGTGGTGCATCAAAGACGAAATCATACATCAAAAATATCATTACTCGTTAACTAACGTTAAAGTCGTTTTTTAAGTGAAATCGTTAATTTCGCTTTTTTTTTACGGAATAGAATTATAAATTACGTAAATTAATTAAATTTATTTAATAGGTAAATTTACTTTTAAATTAATCTACAAGCCTCTGCATGTGTAGATAACGAAAGCAGACGGGGGAAATATCCCGAAATATATGCCGCAAAATCTTGGCACAAATCGCACGCTATTTTTTAAAGTCTCACGGCGAAAATTTTCTGAACTTTTAATAAAATGCTGCGAGTAAAAAGTTATTCAAAATATGGTAAAACTGCGAGTTCACATAAAAATTTAAAAACTTTCGATGCTTTGTAAAACAGCCATTCCTTACTACATATCACGATACACTTGCAGGTAAATTGTCTGCCGAATTTTTTTTTTTTTTTTTTCTACAGCTGTTTCACAATCATGGCTGCATTTCATTTCGTTGTTTTAATCCAAATTTGAAGCAAGTTTCACATACAAAGCTGGACGTAAAAAATAAGAGAAACAAGTATACGAGCCGGAAACGTCGCGTCCAAACGTAAAGGCGCGAGCCATCTAGAAAGTGCGTTGTTGTTTTTACCAAAAAACCATAAAAAATGTGGATTTTTGTGAGGCTAATAGAAAATTGTACGTGAGGGCCTTGAATGAGGTTTTCCTTAGTTTTCTTGGTGTCGACCGTAATACAGTAAGGTGGAGTTAAAATCCGTACAAACTACGGAAAATCCGTAAAAGTTGGCATCTCTGGACGCAGAAGTGCAGAAATGCGATAGGAAAAGCTATTTTCTCCTGTCGCCTGAGGCAAGTGTTTTCTAGTCAAGTAAATATTATGGCATGGAAACAGTGGTAGAAATTTTTCGAAGTCCATGCACATGCGCAGAAGGTGGAACTGGTACTGTCTCTAGACGCTAATAGCAAATAACTAGTTCATAAATCGTCGTGTGACGTGGGTGCTATTGGTGAGATTTAGCGCCGACTTGGAGAAGAGAAAAATGACTACACAGTATAACCAATAATGATGTAAGCTAGAAAAATGGCCCACTTTGTGAAATAAATAAGTGATTTTGGCGCAAAAATGGAAAAATTTGCACTTTTGTTATCAGTTTGTAGTAACATTTTCGTTTTGGTGCAAAAACGTACAAATTCTTGCTTTTGTAGCAGTTTGTAGCAGCATTTACGATTTGGTGCAGTTTGGCATAATTGGCACAGGTGTGTGATCCCTGGATAAACATATAAAAGGTGACGGGCAGTTTCAAGGCACTCCAAAATATTCAACTACACTGGTTTCCATAAATTAAGCAACAAATGGAAAAAACGTGATAATTTGGCCAAATGTAGTTCAGAATTCACGGAATTTGCATATGTTACAGGCAAAGACATGTAGCATCGATATACAGGATGCAAACGAGTGGCGCTGGTGTTGATTTATGCAAATGCGAAAAAGCTTAAAACTAGCTGTTTTGCAGTGAGTCGCCAATTAATGTGCGATGGTGAATGAAAAGATTTCGAGATAGCCAATTTGTAAAAATGACGTCGAAACGTCATTTGCCAGTAGAATTACATTACGCAGCTATACGCAGACTTGAAGCTGGTCAGCAGGCGGACATTGCAAGATGGCTGAATGTTGGCCTGTAATGATCAACAGTTCCAAACCACGAATTCAGCCTCCCTAAGATACAGCGAAGGTAGGCCAAGGGTTATGACCTCCTCAGATGACCGATTCTTGCGGCTTTCTGCAAGGCGAAACAGGACTGCTACTCTGACTCATCTCAGATCTGCGCTTGCTGCAGCTACAGGAAGGACTGTATCAGCTTCGACTGTACGCAGAAGGCTACATGAAGGAGGACTGTATGCTAGGCGACCAGTATTATGCGTGACCCTTAATTTTCGCCAAAGGAGGGAACGTTTGAATTGGGCATGTATGCATGCATGTGAACTGGACTCGAAATCAGTGGAGGTCCATACTTTTCACGGATGAGTCGAAATTTGCTTTGCAGAGTGATTCTCGATGAATTTTCATCTGGAGAGAGGCTGGTACTCGATATCAGCCCTCTCTTATGCAGGAAAGGGACACATATGGTGGAGGTACTGTGCTTGTATAGGGAGGCATAGCTTTAGGCGGACATACTGCCCTCTATGTGTTGTCTCATGGCAACCTTAATGCTCAGAGGTATAGAGACGAGATCATGGACCCCGTTGTTCAACGGTATGCGGCTGCTATTGGCGATACATTTGTACTGCAGGCAGATAATGCCCGCCCTCACACAGCTTGTCTCGTGCAGCTGTAAATTGAAGAAGAGACTATAATCGAAATGCAATGGCCAGCACGCTCTCCCGACCTGAATCCCATAGAGCATGTTTGGGATGCTCTCGAGAGGCGTGTTGCTGCCCTCCACCCCCTCCCCAAACCCTGCAGGGGTTTAGAATTGCTTTCCGCGAACAATGGGCATTGCTACCCACGGAGCTCATTGACAACATCATTAGCAGCATGGAACAACGCTGTCGGGCCTGTATTACTGTTTGAGGTAACCACATTTTGTATTGAGATACTTTTTACTATTTCATTGTGACACCTGTATTTCTGACTTATTTTATTTGTATAGCTTATACAAAATGTAAATGCTTTGTATCACATGTTCTTACATTTTTTAGTTACATATGGTATGATAAAGATTTTCACCAAATTTCATCCAAATTGGTTGTATATTTTATGAGTTATCACGTTTTTTCCATTTGTTGCTTAATTTATGGAAACCAGTGCAGAAGAAGTTGAAAGTCATCTATAGTTAATGAGTAAATAGCATTAAACCATTTCAAGAAGATAAGAAATTTATATGTGTTACGGCACAAGGACAGTAAAAGGTACAGGCCTGCACAAAAGTTTAGACACAGAGGCAAATTATAAATAAAAGCGAGAATTTGCATTGAACTTCGCCGATATTGTATCTAAATAATCCTAGAACCAATAATAAATTGTGCAACTTAAAAGATTACCAAAAGTACTGAAACAAAATATCCCAACACCGTAATATTGGAATCTGCATGCCACAAATGTTTAGGCACATATGTCAGATTTATGCAAATTAACGGCGCGAAGTTCCCAAGTGATCGAAGGGGCGTTTCCCAGAGTTGTTATATAAGGCCTGAAATAATTTAGAATGCTTAGAACGATGCCGAAGTCAAAGCAATTTACGAATGACGAGATTTTGAAGATTTGGAGGCTGAAAACTAAAGGTAAATCTGTTACTCAAATTTCTGTTGCATTGAACCGTTCAAAGCGAGGCATTTATCGAGTGTTATCCCGGGGTGATCAGTATCAACCAAAATCACGATCTGGGAGGCCTCGAGTGACCAGCATTCGGGATGATAGACAAATACGAAGATTGGCTTCAAATGAAAGCCTGTCTGCAAATCAAATAAAAAACACGTTAGCAAGCGAGTGTCAAGAGAAACCATACGTAGAAGGATTGTAGAATGCAGGCATTTGAGATATGCAAAAATGCGCCGCAAGCCCTGTTTGCAATTACATCATAAACAAGCACGACTACAATGGGCAAGGCAGCACATATCATACAGTGACGAATGGCTGCAGGTGTTATTTAGTGATGAAAAAAAGTGGAACTTAGATGGTCCCGATGGCCTTTCGCACTACTGGCACGATCTTCGAAAACGCCCCTTAAGTCGGTTCAGCAGACGTCAAGGAGGAGGTTCAGTCATGGTTTGGGGAGCCTTTAGCTTCAATGGACAGACTTCTTTGGCGTTTTTGAATGGAAAACAAGATTCCAAGGCATACCAGGCAACTCTTGAAAGTCACCTATTACCTTTTGGCGAACTTTTATGTGGACGAAACTGGGTTTTCCAACAAGATAATGCGTCCATCCACACATCCAGGTCAACAAAAGAATGGATGAGCGCTAAAAATATTACAGTTCTCGATTGGCCTGCTCTTAGTCCTGACTGTAATCCCATCGAAAATGTATGGGGCATACTAACGAATGTTGTGTATGCCAATGGAAAGCAATATTCGTCTGTTTCAGAACTTCAAGAGGCGATAGATCCATAGTTTAGCTTTAAATTACAAACCCTGCAAAATCTTGTGCTTGCAATGAAAGATTTCATATTTAATACGAAGTAATGGTGGCTACATTGATTATTAAAATTGTTCATTTCCTTATGCAAGTGCTAAAATTTATGTTTGTGCCTAAACTTTTGTGCCACATATTTTACTTATTTTAAGTTATATATTGCAGCAAGTTCGCTACTGATGTGATTTCTGTTCTCAAATTTTTAATTTGCATATTACATGTGTTCATACTTCGTAATATTAAAGTTCCTACTTCTTCAGTTTTAATAGTATTTTGTTATACTCAAATTTGTGTTGTGTCTAAACTTTTGTGCAGGCCTGTAATAGTGTGCAGATCTACAGTTTTCAGAGGAATCTGAACCTCTTCAAGTCTAGGGAATTAACCCTTAGGCTGCAGTGAAAAGTTAATCAATAAGTGTCTTTTTTTTTTTTTTATTGCAATTATTCATAGTTGAACATGGGTAAATGGTATGCTAGGAGAATGCATTACCACTGCAGGGTCCCAAAAGAGAAGAAAGGAAAGCTGCAAAATAAAAGAAAAAAATTCTGACACGCAAAGGAGCTATAACACAACCTCAACCTTAGAATACACAAAGATAATTTATTTTGATGTTATATCCAAGATTTGAGGAAATTTGATGACGTTATAACTGGAGAAAAGTAACATTCCTATGAGATTACAGGTAAAACTCTACACAACGTTTTCAAACTAATAGCATGCAATCTTGTATGTGACAAAATACCTTCTTCGAGTTCGGTAATAAACCTTTGAGTGGGTTGGTTTTGCTTTATTTTCATCTGCTCATGAAGGTCCTCAGTTATGTGGCAAAGTGACTAAGGTTTGGGAAGTCTTTCTGGACATGCTTAATAAATTTTCACCAAGTATAATACATTTATATGGAAAGGGACTAAATGAGTGAAGGCATCTCTAGCTGTATGTTAGCACTGGTGTGAAATTTTCAAAGTAAGGAAGTTGTTGAGCACTATTGAAAGTGGTTTAGTAATTTGAGCTGACCATGCGAAATATTCTCTCATCCAAATAGTGAATACCAGGACAAATACATCACACAAAAATTCTCAAGGAGGAGGCCAAACTGTGGAAGGATGATGGAAGACCATAGGGTTGCCATATGACAATATGAATGAGTGTGGTAAATTTGGCAAGAGCATGACCATAAACACAAGAAGTGAAGTAGACAAAAAAGCAATGTAAGATATGAAGCTTTACTGTCTGTGCTAACCAATTTTTAAATTTTGGAAATAAATGTATGTTTGCTGTGTTATAAAGAAACACATTTTCTATGTACATATTATGTTCATTTCATCCAGACAATGCAGTGAAAGATGATCATCCTAAGTGAAATTTAAACCTATGAACTATTCACCAGACAACATAGGATAAACCTAAATAAAACAAAAAAAACTGTACAAAATGAAAAATTGAATATTAAACCCACAACACCAAAAAATATATTCCATTCTATCTCTTGATCTAATCATTCTTGATTTATTAATTTAACAATCTATTTCTAACCCTCTGGCAGGAAGGAATGAGAGGGGGGAAATAGTAAAATGGGTACCACAGATTTTGCAGAAGATTTGAATGTCAGTCTGTTCTTATCATTGATTATTTAATGTTATTAATGATGGTGAAGGGTTGAAAAAAGAACAATAGTGATAGCCAGTATTAATGAAAAGGTAATTTAGCAGGTCTGAAGTCTATTTCCAGCTATTGGTTAACTTATACAGCAAATGAACATATCATTCAGGAATCTTCATTGCATAATAATAATTGGTACTGCTTGTTAAGATGGCTTGTCTGAGTTTTACAATGCAAGGGTCATGTTGTGTAGTTAGTTGGTATTTTTTTTTTGGGCACAGTTGGCACTCAAATCTGGGACAACCACAGGCTAGATGAACTGCAGGGCCAGTTAAGATGGCAAAAATGAACTTGCTTACAGTTCGTATGTTCAGGGTTCCCAATCACATTGCAGAAAAAAATTACCCGACTCTTTTTTGGCAAAATCCTCTGACTAATTGCAAACAAAACCTTCAACTAAACTGCATTTGCAGGGAAATCTCAGGGATAGTCGACAATGCACAGCACACAAAGGTGCACGCTTGCAAGAATCATGTAACGTGAACAGAAACCAGTACACGACTGGACCACCACTAACTAATGCAGTCAGTAGATCAGAACCACACCATGGGACAAGCCAAGGCTCTTACAGAAACCTACCAAGCCCCATAAGGAAGATGTGAGGCGGCGTAAAGCAGCAGTGAGACTTGGAGATTAGCTTTAAAACCAGGAACGAAGAAAAGGCACATCTCACCCGATCAAGAGACAAGAGTCCCACCACCAATTAAGAGCAAGGAGAAAGCATGTCTCACCCATGCAAGAGCTAAAGCTGATCTCTCTACATAGTTTTTCAAGCTGCATGAACCAACCTTCCACGAATAGGCCCACATTGGTCTTCAAGCTCTGTACTCCCCTCCCTACCCCAATATTTTCTGGATTAGCCCTTGGTTGAAACCCACAGTTTCCTGATAAATTTGAACTGCTATCAAAGGAAACAAAGCCTGAAATATAGTGGGCAGTGTCGTAATGGCATGATAGACACTTTTTTTTTCGCAATTTCGCCCCTGTTGGGTATCAAGTTTGTATTTGTTCAAGGAATTTAAACCTCTTAAGGCTTAGGGAACTAACCCTCAGACCACAGTGAGCAGTTTGTTAAATGCTCTTTTCCTTTATAGGGGTAGGGGACCACCAAGAGAGAGAGGGGGGGGGGAGAGTCAAACACAGATTAACAACATGCTAAGGAGTACACGCTACCACTGTATGTCACAGCAGGACTACATACGTAAGAGATGATCAGAAAACACAGACTTGAATGGTGAGGGTGTGGTTCTCAGATCGGAACCATCAACTACAAAAAGCAAACCAGTAAAAGAAAGACCAAGGTTAGTTTAAATAGTTGCAAAATCCCTTAGGTATATAGCCGGCTTCAGTTTAGTTCACTTGTGTTTTTACGGTGCATTGGAACCTATAATTTTCTGAGGAATGTGAATCTCTATTGGTAAGGGTAATAAACCGCAGACTATGTTGGAAAGAAAAATGGTGTATCTTACGATACCGTTGGAATCAAACTCAGGTTAAACACACAACAGAGAAACATGTTACAACAATCTCACTACAGTAAACCCCAAAAGCATATTTTTTCAAGATGTTACATTATAGGAAGACACAAGGCAGACCGTGTAACAAAATCTGACACTACAGCAGTGGTGCAGCATGATTTCAAAAGTGGACTGTCTCCAATTGTTCACTCCCCTTGAATAAAAAAGTTATAATTCACACAAGTATCACATTATCATGATAATATACATACGAAATGTGATTTTTTTTTTATCCGGGGGGGTGGGGGGTGAATGATTGAAGATGGGGCCCACTTTTGAAGTCATGGTATGACACTGCTGTACAGGTAAACAAAATTGTCATGGTTTAAATGTAAACAAAAGCCAAACTGAATATGTAGAATGCATTACATAAGAACCAGGGACAACACACCTATAGCGTATGGATCACATCAAAATAAAAGCATTCAGGTACTTGAGGGCTGTATTAGGAGGCAGTGGAAAGGAAATTAGAAGGATTAAAGCAGGATGAATGAAATGGCATGATATGTCTAGAATTCCTGTAGACAAGAACCTGTGTTTTTACAGAGCAAAGGATTAACAGGACACCAGTTGAATGCATCACCACTGTGGCACTGTAGGGTTTGATTTTGGTTTTACACCCAGACGATCTCGATAAAAAACAATGAAAGCATCAGTGTAATGACCCAACACCGAATAGGGAAATTGTGAGGAAAAACTATGGCATTCCTACACGATTAACTTCAAAAGTCTTAGCCCTGCCAGATGACACTTGCCTCACGGGGATTTAATAGACAAAGGCATTTTAAGTATGATATCACTATGTAATCAGAACAGCATACGTTTGCAATTAAGTTCAATCATTTAGTCTCTTTAAATTAATTTGTTTAAAAATACCTGTGATAGCCCATCAATTTCAGAATTTGGTATTCTAAATAAAGACTGTTAAATTAGTCCCAAATTGATTTAGCTCCTCTACTGATAAATGATTTCAAAGCATTATAGGGGTGGGGGTGAACTACTGAAGAAATAAAAAAAATCTGTAAAATAATATAAATTAGAAATTGGGCGTTACCAGTTTTTATAGCCTCAGCTTCATTGATTTTCCACTGTTCAGCTACATCATTTGCCAAAGGATCTTCAGGATTTGGGGCACTAAGTAAAGCCTGTATAGACAAGAGTACCGTTCTAATCTGTAATGCTGGACTCCATTTATCTAAAATAAAAAAATATTTCTTTACGTTTTTAATAGAAAATAAGCAACATTAATATCAAAGTTTATGTGAGTCCTTGTACCTGAACGTTCTTAAAATAGATTTACCTTCTTCGAAAAATGAAATATGTGGGAGTCAGGGTTAGATGTTTGAAGATGTTGAGGGCTTTAAAACATTTGTCTTGCAGATATCTGATATGGGAACGAAATGTTAGAGTGGTCAAAAATTATCCCAAGGAATTTTGTCTCCTGAACCATTCGGATATCATTTCCCATTCGGAACTCTGGATCTAAATGTAAACTATGTTTGCGACAAAAATGTGCGCAAACTGTTTTTTGTGCTGAGAAATTGAATATGTTTGTAGCTGTCCATTCCATTATTTTGTTTAGTGGACAACTGAAGTTGTCTCTCAACGAGGTTCATATTTCCTACTCTGCATGAAATATGCAGGTGGTCAACGTATAATGAAATTTTTACAGTGGTGGGGAGGTCTTTAACCACACCACTGAGCTTTAAAATGAAAAAATGGGACTTAGAACGCGGACTTAGCTCTGAGGAACACTTTTTTTTTTCGAACAGTGTGAGAGGAGTGGCTCCAATACGTGCTTGGAAAGTTGTGTTGTCCAGAAATGTTTTTATGAACTTTGGCATATTGCCCCTAAGACCACATTGATGGAGGCCTCTGAGGATGCCATATTTCCAAGTCCGATTGTATGCCTTTTCTATGCCAAAAAAAAAATACAGAAACAAGGTGTTCTTTTTTAACAAAAGCCTCTCTTATAGAGGTTGCTAAGCTTAAAAAATTATCTGTTGATCTAATCCGAAGGAAACAACTTTGGCATGATGGTTAATGGTTTCCATTTTCTAGGTAATGCATCAACCTATTGAGGACCATCCTTTCTAATAGTTTGCAAAAGCAACTAGTTAAGGCAATAGGTTGGTAATTTGAAGGATTTTTTTATCTTTGCCCGGTTTAGGAAAAGGTATAATAATAGCTTTGAGCCATGCCTCTGGGAATAACTGCTCTGTCCAAATCCTATTGAATAGAACTAAAACATTCTGAAGGGATTTGACAGACAGGTGCCTGATCATTGCATAATGTATTTGATCAGGTCCAAGGGCAGTATTTTTAAACCGATGTAATGCACATTTTAATTCAAAAAAGCTACCTGGTGCACAGAAACCCTCAATGAAGTAACTGAATCATCCAAAATCATGTAATGTAGGTGTGGCTAAATTTCATCTTAGATAACAATGCAGCCTGGATCCTGTCAGCTGTGTAAACTATAGCCATTTGTTAGTAAACTGTCATTGCAAATGTTACATTTTTGTTTCAAAATATCTTATATTTAAATTTGTTTTACGGCACAAAGGAAAGATTGTGCTGTGACAGGACCTATGGTCTTCCGAGGAAACTGAACCTCACAAGGCCTAGGAAATCAACCACAACTACAGTGAGGAGTTTTTCGATAAGCATTCTATGTTGACACAACTGGGAGTCGAACTTGGATCAACGGAATACTAGGCAAATGTGTATCACTGCAGGGTCTTTTAAAATATCTTTACATAAATTCATAACCTAGATTAAGTATGCATTTACCTTATTTGTTTTTTTATGGTATAAGGACTGAAAGGGTCATACTATGCCGGGACCTAGAGTTTTCTAAGGAATCCAAACCTCTGCTGCCAAGGGAACCAAACATTGCATGAAGAAGTAAAATAGGGTGCATTTTACGATATCATTAGTAGTCAAACCTCATCTAAAAGCATGATAGACAAATGCATTACCACTATAACGCTGTATGGCAGTGGACCTACATTTTCCCTCACAAGGAATCTGAACCCTTTATGGTCCAGAAAGCCAACTCCTGGACTACGGTCAGCCAATTAGTTGATAAATGTTCTTTTATTTTTTTGATACTGTTGGGTGTTGAATCCAGATTAAAGGCATGTTAAGCAAATGTATTACCACAGGGCCACTAATTTTAATCTTTCACATCTTTGAGATAGTACTACCAAGATGTAATACTTTATCTTGATACATGGGTGAGAGTGAAAAGAAAATGATTAAATACATGAAAAACTGGTATAGCATAAAACATACCTTTCAAAATATCTAAACAAATTCTACCCAATTTGTCAATATTTGGATGATATATTTTGGTCATAAAACGCACTTTTGGTGCTGACATAGGATATTCTTCAGGCAAAAAAAGTTCAAGTTTAAATACTCCGCCTTCAAATGGTGACTGAAATAGAAAACAAAGTTATCAGAAATGCCCTATTGGCGTTTTGCTTCAAATAAATTCTTTTTAATACAAATAGTATCATAACTAATCATTTTTCACACCCATACTATTAGCTCGAACTAGAGTTTTATATGCATAAGAAAAAGAGTCATCATCACGACCCAGAGTCGAACTGAGGACCCTCTGTTGGTAATGGAGTTCCATAACTGTTTGGCCACCAGGGCAGGAACAATACTCCTTTTCTTTGTTTTTGAGGTTTTATAGTATATTATTACATTTCATTGGGTTAACACAATTGCTAAACTGGTCAACACATAAAGCCACCATGGAACGTTTTTTGGAATTTTTCATGGGGGAATAAATGTGACTAATCAGTTTTGACACCCACATTATTAATTACAGTTAAGGCATTCCGATACCAACAGAGGGTCCCCAATTCAACTCTGCATCAGGGCCATGACTCACTCTCTCGTATGTATAGAAAGCTCTAGTTTGAGCTAATAACATGGAGGTCAAAAGTGATTAATCAAATTAATTTCCCATGAAAAATCCCAAACAAAAACCCACGCCCTGGTGGTTTTACGTGTTGACCAGTTTGGTAATTGTGTTAACCCTGCAAAGGGTAATAGTAGCCTATAAAACCACAATTGGACTTCTATCAAACTAAGCATTTTGATGAAATTTACATCAAGTACAAATTTTTACATTGCTGATTTTAAACAAAAATTATAGCCCTTTCTGCAATTATGTATTATTTCATTAATATGAATTTGCTCCAATGAGATCAATTACTCCACAAAAACTGAATGCAAAATGCAAGCCTCAGTATATTCAAGTTTGCCTTTATGTGATTTTGTGTCCCAGTTAAGGTTTATACTTTGTGATATATGCATTATGCTATTCACGAGTCTTTATCATGAAATTTTGAGACACAAGTATGACAGTCCATATAACATACATTCTTTGAAAAACTTGACGATTCTCAACCTGGAACTTTGTCAGAAAATTAGTGTTCCTTCCTTACACATGTTGTAAATGTACAAAATGTTTTTTTTTTTTATTATATTCACAAATTATTTTAAAGCTTTAAACGTAATGTCATTATATTACTCATCAATAGGAACACGTCATGACTTACATTATAAAATGGCTTCAATTTATGCCAATTCCGATAGTTCAGACCGCTGGCTTAAATAAAGGTTACTTATATTACATAAAATCAAAAATATAAAAAAAAATGGTATGTAATGTCAAATTCTTCAAAATATTTAAGATTAAAAAAAAGTAATCATTCACTTTAATCACAATTAGAAAATTCTTAATGGTACATAAAAAACAATTAAAAGGAAAACAATCACTTCTTCTGGGCCAGCGACAACAACATGAAAATATCTCGCATTATTTTCATCTGGAATAGCTCGAATACCTGGAACAGGTTCAGCCATCAGACGTTGAGTTTCCTAGAAAATGAAATTCGATGTAATTAATAATACACACACATACACATTATAAAACATTCCAAAGGATTAGTGTAGTTTAGCATAAAACTGGCAGATTTTTTGCCAAACTCTGCCAAATTAAAGCATGATATAGTGAAACATCATGCAAGTAAACTTTTTTCAACATGGCAGATGCACACACGTTTTCAGTATCTGCCATATTGAAAAAATTGAGAAATTAAAAACTTGGATTAAACAGCAGCTTCAGAAGGAAATTTGAATTTTATAGCTTTCAAGACGGAAAATCATCAGATTAAGCAGGCAGCTTTAAAACTAATCTACAGGACATTTTCCCAAATTTCAGTATTTTCGTCACCAGAGAGAGGGACGGTACTTTTCCTGAATCTCAGTGATTGCCTAGTGACATCTCACCTCCCACTTGCAGATTCTGGTTTGTGTTTGTTTGTTTGGCTTTTTTATGGCGCAAGAGCATCTGGGTATTATACTGCACCAACAGCAGCATTCTGGGATTGAATTTAATCACAGTACTCTTGAACCCCAACTAACTTGAAACAGAACTTGTTTTAACATCAAAATAAACACTCTCATATACATTTTTAGTAGTGGTGATAATGTCTTACCTAAACACAGGGCATCATTTTTACAAAAAGATGCAAAAATGAAGGTGTTTCTTGCACAAAATAAATATATATAAATAATATTTAAATATTTAGCGTTATATGTAGTTATTTTAGAAGTTCTCAATTACATGAACAAAAGTTTTACAACATGTTTTGGGAATTTATATTAAAAATACTTTCCAAATATGTTGAAATTACAAAACATCAATTAATAAGTATAGGGAATTAACAGTTATGCTACATGTAAGTATGTGTACCTGTTTTTATTATATGTATTTTTAGGTTCATATTTTATTATATGCACATATGCATATTCATAAAATAAGTTATATTTCATAAAATGGTTTTAATGTGCATAAATTTAAAATAATAAAGCACACCAAATTAATTCTATGAGAGCGATTAAAATAACAGCATGCTAATATCG
>QLNU02015360.1:128415359-128430503 GCA_006491805.2 Dysdera silvatica
CTACATTAGTGGCAATGTTTAATGTTATTTTTGAAGTTAAAATTTTAATAGGATTCCTAGAAAGTGTGTGTGTGTGTGTGTATGTGTGTGTGTGTGTGGGGGGGGTGAAATATACCTTTCGCTCTCCTACTTCTGAGACTGCGGGGCGAAAAACCCCTCTGCACCCCCGTTGGCACGTGCCTGTACATTAATAATATTAATATAAAAAATTTATAGACATTAAGCAGTTAATATGGAATTTGATAATTTAATAATTAAAAAAAAATGTACATCAACATTTTCAGTGGTACATTTAGACTTCGCAAAAAACAAAAAAACATTCCCATCCACATGAATAAAAAAATTATGCTTTAAAAATGATTCTCCTTTGAAAATAAAAAGTGCATTTATTAAAAAAATTATTTATTAATATAATTATATATGTAATTTTTTTATACAGTAAAACCTCCGAATAACGGTCACCCGCGGGACTCTGCAAAGGTGACTGTACTTCGGAGGTGGCTGTTATTTAGAGGTTCAGTATAAAAAAATCAAAATAAAATTAACAATAAAAAATTATAACCATTTCAAATACATTAATCCTCACCTATTTTAATTTATATTAAAAAAATCAGTGATGCGTAATTGTTTTGCTTTTTTATGGCAAATGTCCTTTTCCTAAGGAAATAATATTTGTAGCAGTGGCGGGTGCACGGTGGGGGGAGATTAAGAAAATTTCCCTTCTCAAATCCATAAAAATGCGAAGGTAAAAATGTTATAACGAGCGCCGACTATAACGACCAATCGCATATAACGGCGGAATTTTCACAAAAACTTCAATTCCTTATTTTATTTAAATTGCTGGTTAAATCCGGTATCTAAAAAAAAATTTCGAAGGAGACTCTCATTATTTTTAAAGTATACTTTTTTTATGTGGATAGGAATTTATTTTTTTGTGTTTTTTCGCGTCGTTAATCCACCACCCGAGAAAAGGCATTTCATTTTTAGCAATTTAATGAAAGTCGTAAATAGCATTATACTTAACAATAAAATCGCTAAAATGGCAAAAAATAATAATAATAAGCGTTACATTTAACAATAAGGTTACTGAAATGGCAACCTAACAGTATGTCAAGCAAATTATGTCCAGGAGCACATGTAGTTCACGCAGCCATCTGTCTAAAGAGACTCTAGTCTTTCAATCACTTCTGGTAGTAAGTGCTTCAATGTTGTTAGTAGGACTAACGATTTGGTTTCTGCTATATATATATGCAATGTTTCACCAGGGCTGGGCGATATCAGAATTTTTACATCGCGATATATCATCAGACTAAAATCACAATATTATGATATATCGTGATATTAGCATGCTGTTATTTTAATCGGTGTGCCTTATGATTTAAAATTTATACATATTAAAACGATTTTATGAAATATAACTTATTTTACAAATATGCATGTGCATGTAATAAAATATGAAACTAAAAATACATATAATGAAAACAGGTACACATACTTATATGTAGCATAACTAATTGTTAATTCCCTATACTTTTCAATTGATGTTTTGTAAATTTCAGCAGATTTGGAAAGTATTTTTAATATAAATTCCCCAAACATGTTGTAAAACTTCTGTTGCATGTAATAGGGAACTTCTAAAATAATTACATGTAGAGCTAAATATTTAAATATTATTTATATATATTTATTTATTTTGTGCAAGAAACACCTGCATTTTTGCATCTTTTGGTAACAATGATACTCTGTGTTTAGATAATACATTATCACCACTACTAAAATGTATATATATGAGAGTGTTTATTTTGATGTTAAAACAAGTTCTGTTTCAAGTTAGTTGGGGTTCAAGAGTACTGTGATTAAATTCAATCCCAGAATGCTGCTGTTGGTGCAGTATAATCCAGATGCTCTTGCGCCATAAAAAAGCCAAACAAACAAACACAAACCAGAATCTGCAAGTGGGAGGTGAGATGTCACTAGGCAATCACTGAGATTCAGGAAAAGTACCGTCCCTCTCTCTGGTGACGAAAATACTGAAATTTGGGAAAATGTCCTGTAGATTAGTTTTAAAGCTGCCTGCTTAATCTGATGATTTTCCGTCTTGAAAGCTATAAAATTCAAATTTCCTTCTGAAGCTGCTGTTTAATCCAAGTTTTTAATTTCTCAATTTTTTCAATATGGCAGATACTGAAAACGTGTGTGCATCTGCCATGTTGAAAAAAGTTTACTTGCATGATGTTTCACTATATCATGCTTTAATTTGGCAGAGTTTGGCAAAAAATCTGCCAGTTTTATGCTAAACTACACTAATCCTTTGGAATGTTTTATAATGTGTATGTGTGTGTATTATTAATTACATCGAATTTCATTTTCTAGGAAACTCAACGTCTGATGGCTGAACCTGTTCCAGGTATTCGAGCTATTCCAGATGAAAATAATGCGAGATATTTTCATGTTGTTGTCGCTGGCCCAGAAGAAGTGATTGTTTTCCTTTTAATTGTTTTTTATGTACCATTAAGAATTTTCTAATTGTGATTAAAGTGAATGATTACTTTTTTTTAATCTTAAATATTTTGAAGAATTTGACATTACATACCATTTTTTTTTATATTTTTGATTTTATGTAATATAAGTAACCTTTATTTAAGCCAGCGGTCTGAACTATCGGAATTGGCATAAATTGAAGCCATTTTATAATGTAAGTCATGACGTGTTCCTATTGATGAGTAATATAATGACATTACGTTTAAAGCTTTAAAATAATTTGTGAATATAATAAAAAAAATTGTACATTTACAACATGTGTAAGGAAGGAACACTAATTTTCTGACAAAGTTCCAGGTTGAGAATCGTCAAGTTTTTCAAAGAATGTATGTTATATGGACTGTCATACTTGTGTCTCAAAATTTCATGATAAAGACTCGTGAATAGCATAATGCATATATCACAAAGTATAAACCTTAACTGGGACACAAAATCACATAAAGGCAAACTTGAATATACTGAGGCTTGCATTTTGCATTCAGTTTTTGTGGAGTAATTGATCTCATTGGAGCAAATTCATATTAATGAAATAATACATAATTGCAGAAAGGGCTATAATTTTTGTTTAAAATCAGCAATGTAAAAATTTGTACTTGATGTAAATTTCATCAAAATGCTTAGTTTGATAGAAGTCCAATTGTGGTTTTATAGGCTACTATTACCCTTTGCAGGGTTAACACAATTACCAAACTGGTCAACACGTAAAACCACCAGGGCGTGGGTTTTTGTTTGGGATTTTTCATGGGAAATTAATTTGATTAATCACTTTTGACCTCCATGTTATTAGCTCAAACTAGAGCTTTCTATACATACGAGAGAGTGAGTCATGGCCCTGATGCAGAGTTGAATTGGGGACCCTCTGTTGGTATCGGAATGCCTTAACTGTAATTAATAATGTGGGTGTCAAAACTGATTAGTCACATTTATTCCCCCATGAAAAATTCCAAAAAACGTTCCATGGTGGCTTTATGTGTTGACCAGTTTAGCAATTGTGTTAACCCAATGAAATGTAATAATATACTATAAAACCTCAAAAACAAAGAAAAGGAGTATTGTTCCTGCCCTGGTGGCCAAACAGTTATGGAACTCCATTACCAACAGAGGGTCCTCAGTTCGACTCTGGGTCGTGATGATGACTCTTTTTCTTATGCATATAAAACTCTAGTTCGAGCTAATAGTATGGGTGTGAAAAATGATTAGTTATGATACTATTTGTATTAAAAAGAATTTATTTGAAGCAAAACGCCAATAGGGCATTTCTGATAACTTTGTTTTCTATTTCAGTCACCATTTGAAGGCGGAGTATTTAAACTTGAACTTTTTTTGCCTGAAGAATATCCTATGTCAGCACCAAAAGTGCGTTTTATGACCAAAATATATCATCCAAATATTGACAAATTGGGTAGAATTTGTTTAGATATTTTGAAAGGTATGTTTTATGCTATACCAGTTTTTCATGTATTTAATCATTTTCTTTTCACTCTCACCCATGTATCAAGATAAAGTATTACATCTTGGTAGTACTATCTCAAAGATGTGAAAGATTAAAATTAGTGGCCCTGTGGTAATACATTTGCTTAACATGCCTTTAATCTGGATTCAACACCCAACAGTATCAAAAAAATAAAAGAACATTTATCAACTAATTGGCTGACCGTAGTCCAGGAGTTGGCTTTCTGGACCATAAAGGGTTCAGATTCCTTGTGAGGGAAAATGTAGGTCCACTGCCATACAGCGTTATTATATATCGCAACTGATATTTCGATTATTATTAATTAGTAAGATTTTTAAAGATTATGGTATGAACATCAATATTTATCAAAGGTATTTTCTAGTAATTAACTTTTTTTCCAGTCACAGGATTTCTGCTTTAGTAAACTATTTTCTCTTGATTTCTGGCTGTCTGATAACAACACAAAGCTTCTCAGTTCCAGCTTTTATAGGTAAATTAAAAAAGTTTGCGGAAGTATAAAATCAAATTTTGCATTTAGTATGTCACACAGGATCAGGAATCCACAATTGTATCCAATGAACAGGTGAAACAAGCATAACAGCTATATGTCGACCAGTAATATAAGTAACTATTGCATTACTAAATAAGCATTATACAGCAGGATTGCCTCATCCAGAGGTCATACGTAAGGCAGTAATTTCATCGCTTGGGGAAAAATGCAAAATTTGCAGGGTGATTGTGAGGAAGTTTTAGATTTTTTTTATTTTAAAACAATATAAAATAAAAAAAGTAATAAATATGTAGTTTCTAAACAGCGAAACAAATAACTATAACATGACTATATAAGTATTATACACTAGGTTTTTCCTTATCTGCAAATGGTACATTCCAAGACAAATCACAGCTAACAGCAAACCCTATATTAGTTGTTTTTCATTTATATGCTTGTGAGGAAGTTTAATTCATAAGTTGCATACAATAAGCCATTATTAACATTAAGCAATAACAATATGCATAACATATTTTATTTTTAAAGAACATTGTATAAAATTGTACCACCAACTGTTACCATGAAAAGGAAATAATATAAAATATCAACATCGAAAGAAATTATTATACAGAAGTGTGGAAAAAGAAAAAAGAAAATGCAAAATTTTTAGACAGAAAAACCATTTCCACATAGATCATTTTCTGTGTTTTTATCCTTACATTACTATATTAATGCTGTTTCTTTCAAACAAACGGAATTCTCACATTTTAGCATAACCCACGATGGTATGGTGGGACATTGCAAAGTACCTTATACATACATAGTTTAAATACATTTTTTGCGAGAATTAACCCATAAGATTTTCTAGTAGTGATCGTATTAAAAATTTTTAAAGAAGGAAGTTAATCAAAAATTTATAATAGAAATTAGGCAATAATAGTAATAGGAAAAAAATCTAAAATTCTCAGAATTGTTTAAAAAATACTGAAATTCACTGAATCGTTGAAGGGGGAGGGCGGTGTGGAAATATGTGCTACTTATAACATCAGGGTTCCCACCAACCTGGAGAACCTAGAATTGTCAAGGAATTTGAAATTGTCCGTAAAGGTTATGGAAAAGTCCGGGAAAACTTTCTTAACTTCTATTTTGAATAGCTAAATTTCCCACATATGTGAAGCCATTTTCCCTGTGCAACCGAAATTTAGTTGAAAGTTTTGTGATTGGTCTGGGATTTTTTCTGAAAAGGTTGTGGAAAAACTTGGAAAAGTCAAGGAATTTTTTCCTCCAATGGAAGTAGGAACCCTGTGAAATAACTGCCATAGTTTTTGACTGTGAAATAATATCGCCATTAGAAAATTATTTTATGAGTCTTTAATTATTTTAACATATTTCTAGATTACCCCATATAGGAAGATAAATTTAAAAAAAAATCATGCAATAGAATTCAAGCAAAACGATTTCTTTTAAAAATAGGGAATTACCTAATAGGATGGGGCTAATAAAGTAAAAGATTTCTTATTTTGAAGGATTCATTTGAAGCAGAGGGATCCTTGCCATGAATTCTTGCCTCCATGATCATTACAGTGATTATCTGTCATTTTGTGTTTATATTCAATTTCATTATTATAACAGCTGAAAAATGAGAGAATTGACTTGATTTTTGTGAACTGATTTTATGAGTGGTGAACATATATGAAAAATATATTATTTCTGATGTATGTTGTGTTGCAATATGTATAAATGAAGGCTACATTATATAATTTCTTTCAGCCCGAGAATGGACAAGATTGTATGCTATGAATAATTAAATGACTTTTGTGAGTGAGAGATAGTGGACAATATTTTCTCAGCAAATACAGACTCAAGCAGCAGCCAGCTTACATTGTGGCTGGTGTACGTTGTCCTGCTCATGTAATGCTCTGATACTTCTGTTCATCTCCTGTAAATTGTTTTTTAGTGTATATATAACTGCAGTATATGTAAAGTTTATTTTTAAGCATACATATTGCTGATGGTATACATTGCAAATTTTTTTAAACTTGAAATCTATTTATGAATAAAAAGATGAAGTTGCAAGCTATTTGAACTGATCTATTGACAATACTCATATTTTTTGGTATATGAAAAATTTACTTACTACTCTTTCTTACTGATGAATACTACTTCATAATTATTAGTTCCTGCATTTGATTGTCCAATTCATCATCTTACACGTGTATTCTGTGTGTGTATATTTGAAATGCAAGTTCACTACCTTGCACTATTAACATGCAGTCCATGCTATTTAATGAATACCTTTTTAAGTTGATTTTGTTTGATTCTTCGGCATATGTATAAAATTGGACACTGATAATTAACTTGGCAATAATATTACCTTAATGTCAAGGCATTGTTTAAATCAAAGTATTCAAAATTTGCATTTTCTCATAAACTGTTTATGAAACCAATTTTTTTTTTTTATTGTGAAGGATACAAATAATGCAACCCCTTCAGCAATTCTAATCTAAATAGTATTTTACACTTCTCAGCTGGTGCTCATAATTACTGATGTTCTTCGAAGTAGAAAATTTTTATTTTTGTGTTCTATATTGCATGCCATTTATAAAATAGAAAAAAAGCACACTTAAAAGCTCATCTCTTAAGGCTTTATATTGTGCATGTGAAATTAATCTGTCCTTTATATTGTTTCAAATTAATTGTATATCTTTCTATTTATAAATTTATTTGCAAAACTGAAGAATCATGTTATTTTTTGTAAATCATACACATTGAGTAAAATTAGTTGAGGGGGGTGGGCTTAGTTTTGCATGCCTTCTTAAACTGTTACATTTATTGCCGGCTTAAAGGAATGAAATAATGGTTTTATATAAACATCGTTGTACTGTATGGAGTAGTTTTGATATAGGAAAAAATTCAGTCAATAAAGCTGTGTGAAACATTTGACCCTTTTTTTTTTTTTTTTTCCCTGTCTCAAAAATGTAGCTTGAATGATTTATTCAGGAACATGTACCTATGAGGAAGTTTAATAAAACATATCTCTCAGTAGTTGTTTCTGTAGTAGGAAGTATGTGGTCAAAGCAAGGGTAAGAACAAAGTGGATACAATTAAAAGTGTGTTTAGAGCTCTTTATGGGAAAAAAACTATTTCTAAAGAAACAACACCAGGTTTCACCAGGAGATTCCATAACAAACAGTTATTTCGACACTGGCGTAAGGTTTAAAAACACGTTTCGGGAGCCAACTGCTCCCTTTGTCAAGTGAAGGCAGAAATAAAACATTTCTGCCTTCACTTGACACAGGGAGGTTGGCTCCCAAACGTGTTTTTGAACCTATGCCAGTGTCGAAATAACTGTTTGTTATAAAAACTATTGGGTAAATTTCAACCAAATTTGTTATACAGTCAAACCTTGTTAACATGATTACACTGAACATGAACAGCTTCCTGAATCTCCATCAAATTATATAGAAATCTTGTATTTTTAGTTCTTTTAACACAAAATACCATTTAATGTAAACAAGGTTCATCTATCCGAGTCTTGTGATGCAATGTTTTTGAGTTTTGTTCTTTCTTTGAAACAAGAGTTCCAAAGAAGGCCAAAATAATGTCTTGTAAAGTGAATGACCTTTGTTCTAATAGCCTTAGAGGGTTGGGGTAACCAAGTCACTTTAAATAGGGTATGGGGATTTTTCATTTCCATTAGCTCTAAATTCATACCATAAGACAGTTGAAGTCTTCTGTTTTTATTTGTTGTTTTTTGTTTGTTTTTTTCCTTGTGTTTTATGCAGCAGGGGATTTTGTACTTGATTCCTTCAAGTTTTAAGTGCAAAAATGAATTGCAAAGCATAGAAATTAAGTGTAGAGAAAAAAATAAAAATTCTAAATGATGTAAATTAAAGTTATGTAACACACAAATTGCCATAAAGTTAATAATTGTAAACAGTGCTTTATCTCAAAGATTTTAAAAAGCGAACATGTTTGTGTAGTTTTATCAGCTTGAGCGTACTCAAAAAAGCATGTAAATTGTCAAATCTTACGAAATTGAAATATTACTGATGTCATATAGCAGAGAGATTCTAGCATAAAATCTTACTCATGGGTGCAGTTTTACAACAAAAGACCTAATTTTTGATGATGCTCTGAATGTGACTAGTTTTAAATGCTAACCTTAATTTTGAGGGGGGTGTTGCAATGATTTAAGGACAAGCGCTTGATAATTGTAAAAAGTTTGTGGTGAGGAAGCATATAATATGGACTTCACAGGTATGGTACATGATGGCTATAATTAAACTTGGCCTATTTAGAGCATCCTGCAGCTTAAACTGTTCAAGGATTAACACCTAAATTGGTACATGACTATTCAAAGGATGCGGAAAGGAATTTAGCATCCTCCCCGCCATCTCCAATAATAATAATAATAATTCAAAAACGTGCTAGGGAGCACCTTTCAGCAAAATGAACAACAATAAACCAAAATAATGTTAACATTTCTTGGTCAAGTATCGAACATTTGATTGAAACATTTTAAATGCAAGTAGTATAAAAATATATATACACACTACCTGTTAATCCTGTACAGGATGATGTAATGAATATTGCTCATCGTGGCCGCCACTATGCATTTGTAAAAATTGAAACCAATGAAGAGTGTGTTCAATAGAGGATTGCAATTGGTCTTTTGTGGTATTTCGCATATGCAGAGTGATGTAGTCCTTCAAATCTACTTAGCAACACTTCCATGATACACAGAATCCTTTAAATGACCCCGCAACCTGAAATTGCATGGATTGAGATCCAGCAAACTTGATGGCCAGCAATTAAGAAATGTATGACTAATAATACACTCATTTGTGAAACGTTTGAGTAAAAAACGTTATACATACCATCTTGCATACAGTTTAAGTTGTAATAAAAATGTAATTATCCGAAAATACATTTTTGTCCTTAATTTAAAATGACTGCTGAAATTCAAATTTATTTTCCAGGCATCTCTAGTAGTCATTGAAGTAACATGTTACATGTAACGCCATTACTTGTTAGCAGTTACCTTTTCTGGGTAATGCTAAGTAACACTGTTAGATTTTTAAGTAAATAACTGTAACTTAATTACCTTTTAGTGATAATGGATTAACTGAAAATTCCGTTACATCACCTTTACTTTACATGCATTCCCCTCCCAACGCTGCTTATAGCAACCTTACAAGCCTACGCAACATGCTTTTCTCAGAGCCTGCACAAACCCTATCAATTTTACTCGCATATTCAACAATTGTATGCTCCACACCAGGGGTGGACTGGGCCAGTGCGTCTCCAAATGGGCAAGGACTTGCGCTTTCTGACAATCCAAGGTACACATGCCACTTGAGAGAACCCAGTCTTGCCCTGCTCTACACACGTGTTCGCTTCACAATCCAGTGCTTCATATGTGTGTCACTGCCCAAATGCCAATGGGTGATGATAACTTTTTCTCATTCACCAAACGTAAAGACATTCACCATACGTTGACAAAAGATGCACAACATTTTTGTCAACTGAGAATACTAATCTTTCGGTATTACGTGGGTTTAGTAGACTGAAAAGGTTATTTATTAAGTATAACACTGGATTACTGGCAAGTGCCTCCGTTGTGAGGATATTTAGTGTAGGTGGTTAGTCCTTTCTTCACATAGAGGAAGACATTTGGATCATACTTTCAGATGCAGCTACTGTTGAAGCTCAATAACAAGTGTATTGAGTGCAGTGTTTTATTTGTATGCATATGATTTTTTAATCCTCCCTTAAAAAAGGTAAAATTAGTAAATTGCAAAATTTTATTGTGTACACTTGAAACTGCCAAAAGTAACT
Organism: Dysdera silvatica; assembly: GCA_006491805.2. NCBI lineage: Eukaryota > Metazoa > Arthropoda > Arachnida > Araneae > Dysderidae > Dysdera > Dysdera silvatica. The sequence continues at coordinate 128,425,685 of QLNU02015360.1, forward strand.
AGAAATATCTGTTACGGTTACTATAGAAGCAATTGTAACTAGTTACTTTAAAATGTGAGTAACTATAACTGTAACACAGTTACTTTTGAAATACAGTTGGTGCAGTATAGCCCAAATGCTCTTGCGCCATAAAAATCCAAACAAGAAATGCAGTAACTGTAACACAATTACTTTTTAGAAGTAACTGTCCAATAATCTCTAGATATACAAGAGTACAATGAAGTCATTGACAATAATTATAAGACATAGAAACAATAGACAGGAGCAATAATTAGCTTTGAATTACAACACTTAAAAAATCATATAGGTGCCGGGATAGGAAAAAAAAAGTAACTAAAGGTTTGACAAGTTTCCAACGCCCCCAAAAAAGGCAGCTCAGCAATGATGTTTGCCACCCACATATATTTAGCTAAAGCTTTTTTATATTTGGAGAAAAAGAGGCGCCGTCCTCATCCTGGATTCGAACCAGGGTCCCCGCGGTGTCTTGACCTACTAGACGAACGAGGACGGCGCCTCTTTTTCTCCAAAAACGAAAAAGCTCTAGCTTGAGCTAAATATACGTGGGTGGCAAAAATTATTGTATAATAAATTCCCCCACGAAAAACTCACAAAAATCTCGCCCCGGAGGCTTTTCTGTGTTGACCATTATTTGGCAATTGTGTTATCCCTGTGAAGGGTAATAATATTAATGATTTATGTATATAACCAAATAGAATCACGGCTAAATGGTTATATATATATATATACACACACATACAAATAGGTAAAAAAGAATAATCTGAGACAGACTAAAGTCATGTGGAGCCCTGTGCGAAGCAGTACCTTAGCTAGATAATCTTGCACCCCAGGCAGGACTGTCCAGATTGCGTTTCCCCGTAGCCACAGATATATTCACCCCTGTGAATTATTTTAGCCGATTTTATGCCCTTCCTCACCTGTGCTCTTGGCATGGGCTTTTCATGCCACCCCTTAGCTATAGCCCTGGTGCAAAGCCAAAATTTACCCCCTCCCAAATATTTATTTTTAGAATAATTCTTTAAATTATTCCTTTTTAAAAATAGCTCTTTAATTATTTTTTTTTTAAAGGGAATCTTCTTAATAGCCCTTAATCATATATATTGCAACAACAAGCCATAAGAAGATTCAAAATTCCTTAAAAACATGCAATCAAACAAGTTTTTTCTGAGGGACCAAAAATCAAATTGTTTTGACATAAAAATTGTAAGGTATTATTACCCTTCACAGGGATAACACAATTGCCAAATATTGGTCAACACACAAAGCCACCGGGGCGAGATTTTTGTGAGTTTTTCGTGGGGGATTTTTTATTACAAATAAATTTGACACCCACGTATTAGTAGCTCAAACTAGAGCTATTTTTGTTTAGGAGAAAAAGAGACGCCATCCTCATCTCGGATTCGAACCAGGGTTAACGCGGATCACTACGCCAATAAACGTTGATTTATATTGTTTAATTTAATCTGCGTAGTGTTCGATTTATTTAAATATTACTTTACATTCTTGAATTGCCGGGTGCACTGTGCCCCATATGCCTTTTGCCTTGCCCCAGTTGCCTCTTCACCTTGGCAACATGTCTGCTTCAGTATACAAAAATATAAAGAAATACTTCTATATAGGGGTGGCCCAAGCCCCGTGCGGCCGCTTTACAGGGGCAGAAAATCTGCAGAAGACGACAAAAAATTGAGAATTCTCTTGTCTATGAAACGTAAGTTATAAATATTCCGTGAAAGGTGATTTAATATCTTCCGTACACTGCGTGCGTATATTATTAAGGCGATGGCATTTGACGCCTTCTATTTTCTATGCATACTACGAACTTACTCTTCCTCCCCTACACTACGCTTCTGAGATATGAAAGTGGATTCGACCATGTCGGGAACTCCATAAGTCTGGTAATTGTCATTGCATACCTGAACTAAAACTATTATCATGGGAAGTCCTTCAGACACACAGTGGTGCCAGATGGGATATTTTTTAAGTGCCCTCGCAACAAAAATTTCGAATTGGGTGACAAGCTACGTTTTAGGCTACTTTTAATTATCTTCAGGCTATAAATCTGAAAAATACGCTACTTTTTTATTTTCATATATAAAATCACAAAACATTATTAGTATTACATAATAGATTGATTGATTGTTTGGCTTTTTTATGGCGCAAGAGCATCTGGGCTATACTGCGCCATTATATAATACAATAAAAATTTTGTTTGTTGAATATTTCTATTCGCAATGAACGATAGTTTTATTAAAACATAACATGTTCGATACTCGTTCAATTCATAAAAGATCTCTGTGGTTCAATTCTTGTTTTGGTACTTTCAATCACAGTGATCTTATATGTACTCAAATGGACGTCACGTGACTCCGAAACTCGTTTAACATTGCAGTTCTGTGCAAACCGAACATATATGCTCGAAGGTCAGAACCATGGATCCACATTAGTGAGGTCAATTTTTCTATTTTCCTGTGTTACAGTACGTAATTATAATCAAGAGCGGATACAGGGGGAGGTCGCACGGGTCATGACCCCCAAAAATATATTTTTTCACTGTAAAAAATTCCAACTTTCATGATAAATGAAGGGTGTTATTCCAAGACCATGGCAAATTCTGTCCTTGACCCCGCTTCCCCCAAAATGAAAGTCTGTATCCGCTCTTGATTATAATGGTGCGTGCTTGTTTAAGTGTAGATTGTACACTGCGGGATACTGTGGAAAATCGTTAACTTGGCAGTTCTTTCCACAGTTAAGCTAATGTTTTTAGTTTAACTTGCGTTAATAATTAATAATTTTCGTTACATTTGAGGTTCAGCAATGCAAGCGATTATGTTGGTCTGTTTATATAAGTATATCTGTTAGGCTCAAACTTCGAAAACGCTTAGTGAGCAAAAAAAACAAACAAACCCGATTACAACGCATTGTGGCCGTTTCAAAAATGCCAAATCCAAGGGTTAAAAAAAATCGCCTGATATGTCTGGGGCATATCTGGGATGGCCTGAAGCCCCATCCTTTTTCTAGGCTGCTGTTGGGTCTACTACTGGTTGCAAAATAATTCATTTTTATGTTTGGGCTACAAATAGTTCAAATCTGCTACTCTTTAGTCTTCAGATCTGGCAACACTGCGGACACATGAAAGCATTTCAATCTTGGATTGAGTGTTGTAAATGGTAACAGCAGTGTAAAACGGTTGATTCTGAAAACCAGAGAATCTTAGTGAAGCTGAATGGAAAGAAGTATTAAAGCGCCTAGTGCTCATGATAGAATTTCTCATCTAAAAAAATCCAGCTCTTCATGGTAAAACAAACTGTACGCAACAGTCATTTGCTCAAAATTCTGGAGTTCGTTAGGAGATTTGATGTGATCATCGCCGAACATGCACGGCGAATTGCATCCAAAGAAATGTTTGTTCACTATATCAGGGAAAAACATCCAAAATAAAATATTTGGACTGCTGAGTTTCAGAATGCTTCATTGCGAATGAAGTAAGATTTTCAAAATCCTTTTGATACTGACATCGAAACCCTAGCCCCGGAACTTCAAATGGAAGTATTGATTTACAGTGCCGTGATATCATTAAGAACAAATATAAAAACTCATCTTTGTTGGAATTTTATAAGAGTCTTAATTGTTTGTTTGTTTTTTGGTTTTACGGCTCAAAGACTACAGTGGTCATGCTGCGCCGGGACCTACTGTTTTCCGAGGAATCCGAACCTCTTAAGGCCTGGGGAACCAAACCCCGGACTACAGTGAGCAGTGCGATCTTTTATGAGATCTCTGAGTAAGCGTTCTTTTTGCACTGCTGGGAGTCGAACCCGGATTAGCCGCGCAATAGGAGAACGCGTTACCACACTGCGCCACCGCAGGGCAATATAAGAGTCTTTAAACTGGTACATTTGATAATTTGCATAAATTTGCTCGCGGGCTGTTTTCTGTTTTTGGTACTACTTACTTGTGTGAGAAAACATTCTCCAAAATGAAGTACACAAAGAATGTTTACAGATCTACCTTAACCGATGAGCATCTTAAATCTCTTTTAATAATTGGTACAAGTAAAATTTGTCCACAAGTACAAACTATTGTCAGTGGAAAATCACAATTACATAAATCTCATTAGTATTTTTTACAAGTGGACTTGTAAGTTATACTTGTCATTAAGCTTTACCTAGCAAGTAAATAAAACCGAGTTATTATCATTCTGTGTTTTTTATCCACCTTATCACAGCAACAACAACGACAATAAGCCATTAGCTGTCGCGGGCCGGATTTGGCCCGCGGGCCGTAGTTTGGAGACCCCTGCAATTACACCACTGAGGCACTAGGCTGGAGAAATATACGATGCGTTATTTGAGCTTTCTTATGACTCCAGAACTGATGCCTTGGGCAAAAACACTGCACTAATCTTAGCCAAAAAAAAAATTAATAATTTCAACTTTATCTGCTGTCTTCTGTTGTTGCACTCGGTTATATTCAGAATGAATGTAATTAGTAAACTTTTGCAAAAACACATATTTCAAAGGTTGCAGAGTTCATTAACAACGTGAAAACCTATCTTGAAGAAATGAGATGGTTCTCGTTGATCAGTGGCAGATTTCTAATTAGGCATACAAGGCACAGGCATATGGGCAGTATCAAAGAGCTTAAAAATAAAATTTAAAATAAAAATCGAAGACAAAGGACTATGACCATATTGTTTATATTACAATATTAGATATCTCCCACCAAAGAGGTGGGTATATCTGGTATTAGCATGTGGAAATCACCATTAGTTGTTGATTTTAGCTTCGTGGCTTTAAGAAAAGCC
>QLNU02015360.1:128430603-128448122 GCA_006491805.2 Dysdera silvatica
AACTTCACTCGCGCTTAAACTTCACTCGCACTTAAACTTACTCACTGACAACTTCACCATGTTTAATTTTATTTGTTTACACTGTGGTCGGGAAACGCTTCAAATAGTTCGTAAATACATCAAAACACACATTAAAGTTATCCGTTTTAAAGAACATCTTCACTTTAATCACACCTGTAAAAAGGAATTTCTTATCCCTTTCAAACTTAAAGTTAAACCTCTTGTAAATTCAGCCTTTGGACATCGCATCGCGCATAACATAAGTCTTAAATTTCTTTCCGCTAGAATTTCTCTCTGTCACCGCATTCTTACTCAGCTTCAAAATGAAATATTCTTTCTTACTTCCCTTCTAAATACTAAACTTGATTTTCTTACCATGCTCCTAGTTAAATCCGCTACTCGCTCACAAGAATCTAAAATCCAAGAACATATTCGTCTTACTCATTCACGTAAACTTAACAACCTTAGACCTTCTATTTCAAAACAGTCAAAACTCCTTACAAAAAACTGGATACTAAATCTTTCAAATAAAAATCTCACACCACAACAGCAATTCGTACTATCACTCGGCCTAAATTTCTCACCTGCTCCACTTAAAATTCCTACACCACAGATTCTCGCTTCCATAGAAAATGCTCTACAAAATACTCACACTGACGAACGTGTTGCAGCTGATATCCGCTGCAGAGTGGCAGGACTCCTTCGGCGTCCAAAACTTCCTGAGGACAACCTAACGCCTATGCAAAGGGTTGCCCTCCGGGAGCTACGGAACGACAAGGACCTTGTCATACTGCCAGCTGATAAAGGCCGTACTACAGTCGTCTTAAATCGTCCAGACTACTTACATAAAGTCTCTACACTCTTATCTGATACAAATACATACACCCGCATCACAAAAGACCCTACACAAACAATTCAATCCAAAATGAACTCTCTCCTTCTAAAACTCTATAAATCTAAAAAACTTACATTTAATCTCTACGACTCTTTAAAATGCACTTCCGGCCGCTTACCATCCTTCTACGGATTACCTAAAATTCATAAACAAAATATTCCTCTTAAAACTATAGTTAGTTTTTGCAGCTCTCCTACATATAACCTATCAAAATATCTTGCACGTCTACTCTCTCCTATAATCGGTAATAACGACTACACTGTTTCTACTAGCCAATCCTTCTGCACCTCTTTAAATAACCTACAACTTGACGACGACGACCTCATGGTCTCATTCGATGTAATTTCTCTCTTCACTTGCATTCCCACATCACTTGCAATCGACACCGCACTTACACGCCTCCAAAATGACACAACACTACATGAACGCACTTCACTAACACCTCACGACATCTGCACATTGTTGAAATTTTGTCTGGACTCTGCTGTGTTCTCCTCAAATGGTTCTATCTATAGACAAGTTTTTGGCACTGCCATGGGATCTCCGGTCTCAAGTGTTGTAGCTAACTTGGTTATGGAGTCATTTGAGGAAACTGCTTTGTCTTCACTGAATTTTAACATTAAATTCTGGAAAAGATACGTCGACGACACGTTTGTTGTACTTAAAACTAATACACTCCAAAGCTTCTTCCATTACCTTAATAACTTAAACTCACATATAAAATTCACATACGAAACAGAACAGAACAATAAACTCCCTTTCCTAGACGTTCTTGTACACAGATCTCACGATAACTCAATCTTCACCTCAGTTTACCGTAAACCCACACATACAGACAGATATCTCGATTTTAAATCGCATCATCCAACATGCCACAAAGCTTCCGTTGTTAAAACATTAAGTCTTAGAGCGAATTCTCACTGCAGTAATGAAACACTTTCAAACACAGAAACAAAACACATACACACGGCACTTAAAAATAATGGATACCCTAAACGATTCATTCTCAGAAACTGTAGACCCAATAGTACATCTTTAAACAATACATCTCACACCCGCATATCTATTCCATATATTCACGGCATTTCCGAAACAATCTCTCGCATCCTTAAAGAGGCAAATATCAAAACATTCTATTCCCCTGTCACAACACTTCGCAAACAACTTACAAAAGTTAAAGACCCAGTTCCACCAGAAGATCTCACAGGCGCCATATACCAAATACCATGCAAAGACTGCAACAAACATTACATAGGACAAACAAAAAGAATGATCAAAACAAGAAAAAAAGAACACAAACAAGCACTCGCGAAAGGAGACATAGCCTCACGTCTGGCAGAACACGCTTTACAACACGGACACGAACCCGACTGGGACTCAACAAAAATACTACACCGTCACATCACAAACAAGAATAGTAGACTCTTCTTAGAATCTTGGGAAACTTACAAACTACACGGGAAAGCCATTAATACATCACAACCACTTCCAGAAACTTATAAACAACTCTTACTCTGAAATGTATGAGACATCCCCAAATTAGGTAACCCGCAGTGTGGGTTTCTCATTGGTCCCTATTGGGGTTCTTCCATGATTCTATTGGAGGCCTCCCATTGGTTCTCATTGGGTTTTCCCATTCTGCGGGACTACTCTGATGAAGGGTTTTCCAGAAATTTCAAGTATAAAAAAGAGACAGAAACATAACATCGTCATTACTCCTGATGAAGGACTGCTGCTGATGCGTCCGAAAGCTTGAGTGATCTTTTTCATTGCTATTTTACCAGTGTTTAACCTTTTTATGTAATTTCCTCCCTGGTACCTGGCACTTTTATTTCTAAAATATTTTGTTTGCTTCGTGTACGTCGTTTTGTATACATATATGTATATGCACATTTTAATATTTTATTCATAAGAAAATTAATATATGGTTCAAATTAGAACAGTTTTATTTAAATAAATTCAATATCTAATTCAACAAAAAATAATATTTTAGCTCTTATATAAACGTATCAGTATTTTTTTTTATTAAAGGACACTTATTAGTTTAAACAATTCCATGAAAAATCGCCTTTATACATAAAATGTTACGAGTATAAGATGAGTGGGTGTTTTTTAAAATAAACATTCCTTCCTTTGTACAGAAGAGGTTTTGGGGGGGACAGTACAGGCTGTGCCTAAGGGCGGCAATTTTATAAATCCGCCACTGTCGTTGATGCTAGGGAACTTACTGAGACTATGAAAATTGATCCATCTTTTGAAAAAGAGTCACGACTCCGTCCTAAAACGATAAAAAAACAGTTTGACTACGAGTCTAGCGATGAACCTCATCTTGAACTAAAGGATACATTCAAGAGGAACTGCTGAGAACTTCAAGGGGAACCCCCCATTGAAAGTAGAATTTTGTGTAGTTAATATAGGAAATACATGGAGTTGTAGCTCAGTAACCTCCCCATTGGGCCCATAACCTTCCACTTTATGAACTTTCTGCGTACGCCTATGTCAAGGATAGAATTTGCCATGGTCTTGGAATAATACCCTTCATTTATCATAAAAGTTGGAATTTTTACAGTGAAAAAATATACTTTTTTTTTGGGGGTGTCATAACGCCTGTACCTTCCCCCCCTGTGTCCGCGCTTGGGTAAGGCTGTTGGCAGTGCCTAATTACCGACTTGGCCCCGGCCGAAGGCCTCTAGTTGGAGGGGCAGGGACTCCACCAAATTGCATTTTTTTTAGAAGTTAATTTTTTTTTTAATTGACTTTTGGTTATTCACTTTTGGTCCGTTATCTAGAAAATTTTGGTAAAAGCGTGCTTTTGGAGAGTTCACCCAAAATTTGAAGAGTTTAAATCTGTAACCGCGCATAAGAGACAGGGGGCCGTTTCATACTGTGCCTATAACCCCCATTTGGCTTAATCGGGTCCTGGATGTGGGCATACGATATGTGAAGTGTTTTCCCACAGAAAAAGTATTGACGCGGCTTGAAGCAAATTACCACTTATTGAATTAAATAAAGCGGAAATGTCTTGCATAAGCACAATCAAAGATAAACAACGTTAAAGGGATATACTGGGATCTTTACATAAACAGAGCGATTAAACAGTAAAAGGAGAGAAGACGTCCATAATGTCTTTCCCATGTGCTTGATGTAGTTGTATTATCGGTGGACATGATTAAACACGGCAAGAAGAATCTAACGAGGAAATCGCAATTTTTAAAGCACAGGACTTTCCGATACACGTGATAATCCAACTATCGATACGCAAATATAAAAACATTCGAAAGTTTCGATACCAAAATTCAAATAACTCTTAAACAAATAACACCAGGCCTCAGCTGAGAGTCCCCGAAATGACGGAACCCTCGACCCTGTTGTATTTGGCCCACACCTAAATCCAGCTCTGTATGAAACCCCAAGCATTTCAAAAAGACTATGTATGGCATGACGAAAATTACTTTCTCCCATTCTGTGTCAAATTTACCCCTTTGTCTGTTGCCCTCAGTGTTTAATTGCGGATTGCATGGATTTTCCAGATATAGCGAGGAAAATATGGATTTTGTTTGGTATAATGACTATAACAAACAGTTATTTCGACACTGGCGTAAGGTTTAAAAACACGACGTTTCGGGAGCCAACTGCTCCCTTTGTCAAGTGAAGGCAGAATAATGACTAAACGCAATACAATTTAACCACTTTTAGCGAACAAGCCTTTTTTGGAGCCGGATCGCACTTGTTATCAATCCATAATATTATTCATAAGGTTATTACAATCGGCGCTCGTTATAACCGATTTTCACCGCATTTTTCTGGCTTTGAGAGGGGAAATTTTCCTAATCCCCCCTCCCGTAGATCCACCACTAGTAGTAGGCACATGCTGTATTGCTGCCCCTTTCCTACTTTACAAAGGAAGGAATATTTTTGAGGGGAAAAAAAACACATATAGCACTCTTAACTTTTGATATAATTATGAAGGTGTTTTTTTTTTACATAGGCTACGAGCAAATTAAAAAAAAATAAAGTAAGTAAATCAAACTTTCATAAAAATTTCGTCGTTAGATACGGCTGGTCGTTCAATCGGCGCTTCTTATAATCGACTTGCACCGCATTTTTCTAGCTTTGAGAGGGGAAATTTCCCTAATTCCCCCGCCCCCACTCCCGTAGATTTACCACTAGTAGGCACATGCTGTATTGCTGTCCCTTTCCTACTTTACAAAGAAAGGAATATTTTTGAGAAAAAAATTCACTCACATATCGCACTCTTAGCTTTTGATATAATTATGAAGGTGTTTTTTTACATAGGCTACGAGCAAATTAAAAAAAATAAAATAAAGTAAGTAAATCAAACTTTGGTAAAAATTTCCTCGTTATATACGGCTGGTCGTTCAATCGGCGCTTGTTATAATCGATTTTCATGGCATTTTTCGGCTTTAAGAGGGGAAATTTCCCTAATCACCCCCCTCCCGTATATCCACCACCAGTAGGCACATGCTGTATTGCTGCCCCTTTCCTACTTTACAAAGAAAGGAATATTTTTGAGAAAAAAATTCACTCACATATCGCACTCTTAGCTTTTGATATAATTATGAAGGTGTTTTTTTACATAGGCTACGAGCAAATTAAAAAAAATAAAATAAAGTAAGTAAATCAAACTTTGGTAAAAATTTCCTCGTTATATACGGCTGGTCGTTCAATCGGCGCTTGTTATAATCGATTTTCATGGCATTTTTCGGCTTTAAGAGGGGAAATTTCCCTAATCACCCCCCTCCCGTATATCCACCACCAGTAGGCACATGCTGTATTGCTGCCCCTTTCCTACTTTACAAAGAAAGGAATATTTTTGAGAAAAAAATTCACTCACATATCGCACTCTTAGCTTTTGATATAATTATGAAGGTGTTTTTTTACATAGGCTACGAGCAAATTAAAAAAAATAAAATAAAGTAAGTAAATCAAACTTTGGTAAAAATTTCCTCGTTATATACGGCTGGTCGTTCAATCGGCGCTTGTTATAATCGATTTTCATGGCATTTTTCGGCTTTAAGAGGGGAAATTTCCCTAATCACCCCCCTCCCGTATATCCACCACCAGTAGGCACATGCTGTATTGCTGCCCCTTTCCTATTTTACAAAGAAAGGAATATTTTTGAGAAAAAAATTCACTCACATATCGCACTCTTAACTTTTGATATAATTATGAAGGTGATTTTTTATATAGTTATTTAAGCTAATATTTTAACTAATTATTTTATATAATAAATAATAGTATATAATAATAATGTTTGGGTTCTCAGCTACCCCCTCCCCTCAGATTTGCAGAGAGAATTAATAGGTACGCCGCATAAAAAAACTTATGAAATTTGATACTCTGCAAATTTACATTATCCTGTTTACGAACAATTTATGGCAGCACAGATATTAAACTTATATTCATTCTATATTTCTATATTTGTACTATAGGCATAGGCGTGGGTAGAAATTTCATAAGAGGGATTATAGGCTCAATGGGGGGTTACAGAGCTACAACTCACATATTCCTATGTTAAATATACAAAATTTCATTTTGATGGGGTTACAAACCCAACCCCCGCTGGCTACGCCCATGACTATAGGTAATCATTTTCAGCATTGTTGAATCATTGTTGCAGCCTTTAGGTAGGTTCTTGGTGTGCCTACTTGGAAATATGACCCTGGTCACGTGAATACGGATAACGCAATGGTTATTACTCGTTGAAGTCTGAAATGGCGCGAGTAGTTGCATGCCATCTCATACGTTAACAACTGCTACAATATGGAAGGTGGGTTCGTCGGCCAGCAAAGAACTGTAGGGGTATGTATTATCTATCTGTTTTGTAGAAAATAAGGTATTTAAGCATTTTATCAATTTAGTTCAAAAATTGATTGAGTGATTGAACTTTCTGGTGCAAACATATTAAATGTCACACAGCGTCGAACGAGGTATACGCCTTTTTTTTTTAAGTTAAAAATTGCTCTTTATAGATAGTGTTGTCATGTGTCCCTTTATTTGCCGCAGCTCTATATAGCAGAGGTTTTCAAACTGTGACTCTGACGGAGGTTTACTAAGATTCCGTTGCAGGCTACCTATGAAAGAAGAATCATCATTTTAATTATTTTGTCCTCAGAGTCTCAATTTATTTTCCCCATACCCTAGCCTTTATTAAACTACATATAAAAACAGTGGCACTTGTACTTTTTGGAGGGGGAGGGTGTAAGTTTAATAAAATAGTTCTTTCATACAGAAGGGAGCGAGCAGCGTCCCCCCCCCCAAGAAAGCGGGCTTTACGGTGCAGTAGTAACGCGTTCACTTGGCGTGCGGGTTCGATTCCCAACTGTGCTAAAAAGAACGCTTATTGACTAATTGCTCACCGTTGTCCTGGATTGGTTACCTAGTCCTTAAGTGGTTTGGAAAACTGCAGGTCTCAGCACAGCCTGACACTTGCTGTCCTTGCGCTGTAGAAGTCACAAATTTTTCTCAAGGAAACAGTGGAGCCGTGGACCTAAAAAAAAGCTTTAAAACAACTGATCTGTAGTATGATCGACACTTTTTTTTCCTCCCGTGAAATTTGTAGTTTTTCAATTTGCATGTCATTGCAGTCTGACAAGGAGAACCCACAGTGAGTGCCCCCCGCCGATTTTGATGATTTTTTTGTTTAATGAAAGTAGAACTAAAATGAGGAAATACGTGTCCGGCATTCGTGCCAAGCCCTCCCCGATTTTTTTTTTTTCAAAATAAATAATTATTTTCGAATTTTTATTTAAAATTTTTGTTTTGTAGAAAATTGTACGTATTAATGCATATTGATTTTGGACGTTAAAAAATATCTTCAAAATAGATTTCTACGGTGCATCTTGTGTATATTATGTTTTTTACAGAGATTTGAGCCTTCGTCTATTCTATAATAAGGATAAGGGAAATTATGATTTTAGTATACCTCTATAAGTTTTTAATGCAAAATTTATGTTAAGAAATTTATTCATTGATGTTAAATATATTAGCCTACTTAGATATTTAGTATTATTAAATATATTAATAAAATACATCAAAACATTAAAGAACTTTAAGCCCCCTGTAGCATTCTGAGCCCCCTGTAGTTTTATGAACCCCCTGTAGCTTTCTAACCCCCTCTTGTAACTTTCGTAGCTCCATCCCCCAGGGCCGGATTTACATATTTTGCGCCCCTAGGCAAAATATCTATAGGCGCCCCCATTTATCCCCATCACCTCATCTCTCCACCATTCGACCTCACAACACAACATTGAAAAAATTTTGCAAAAAGCAAATTGAAAACATCCCGGCAAACAATCATTATCCTGCTGTTGCATAGCGTCTTGTAAGAGTTTGTTTTAACTATCGTTGTTATTTAGTTTCAATGTGAAAGTTCCTTGAAACCATATGTGTCAAAGATGGAACATCACTATAGTTGCTCAAAGTGTGAGCTTCGTAAAATATTTTCGGTCGGAATTTTTAATCAAATTTAATGATGGAAACATATTTTTGGGTAGATGAGAGTGTGGAGAATAAGAAAAAATACTAAAACTTTTTTTTTTTCGTTTTTTTAATGTCTGGTTTTCGAACATTTCGCTCCACTGTGCCGCGGCGGTTTTTGAGGTCTGGTAGTTTTCTCCAAGTCGGCGCCCTTAGGCTCGAGCCTAGTGAGCCTAAGGGTAAATACGGGCCTGCCCTCCCCCGTAACAAGCGTCTGGCTACGGGCCTGATTATATTACCATAGGAGAGAGTATATTTTGCTGATGCCACTTTTTTTCGTTCGGCGCTATATTGGTGTGTCAGTCTTTCAAACCGGTCCATTGAATTTAGTTGATTTTTAAGCATCATATTTCATAGTCAATTATGATTATTGAATTTTAGATAAATCTACAGCAAAAATTACAGCAGAACATTTTTTAAATATATAATACAATTAATTGTTATTTTCCAGGTAATTAGTAGTAAATAAAAGAAAATTAAAAGTTGAAATTTCGAAAATTTAAAAAAAGTTGGGTGATGATGTTAGAGCAAAATTTAAAAAGTTAGAGAATATTTTTTTTCTGGGCATTTCAAAACAAATTCCGTGAAGATACCTTACATGAAACCAGAGTTAATTTACTTTGAAATTTCGTATTTACGTACAACAAACACTAAAAAGAAATTACCAACATGGACGTTTCCGGTTTCAGTGTATCGATGATTATTATTTATTGCATAAAGCAGCGAGTTCTGGGAAGGTTGGCCACAAGAGAGGTGCTGTTTTCCCAGACATTGTGATCGACCAGTACTTCCTTTTCATCTCCATGATCTACCTGTGTTTTTCCACAAGTTTGGTGGAGTGAAAGTATATTTGGCCAATTACGCCACCTGAATAACTCTCCTCTTTCCGCAAAGACAAAAAAAAAGCACCGTTACAATACTTATCCGCCTACATTTTGTGAAAATTGTAATAATAACAACCTACAATACTTAGATGTAAACAACTTGCTCTTAAATAAAGTATAACGGTAACAGGTGACATCACCTACCTGAAGCGGCCCAGTCAGCTATTGCGCATCCAAAGAGCGGGATTTTATCTCAAACAGTCACCATCAGGAGTTCATCTTTACGTTTTGACAAACCAAGCAGTAATGGTAAGTGAAATCTGTCTATAACGTTATTGCTTGACGACTCGATAATACAATCGGTATAGTATTAATCTTTATCTAACTTATTTATGATGATAATTTGTCTTGAGCGAACCTTTGTGTAACAATAATTTTACTGTTTACAAACCAGACGTTGGACAAGCCAGAAGCCGTTGAGATACAAGCCTTCCCTCCCCAATACCCATTGGATAACAAAGCACATCGTTTTCTCTAACGGTGCTTTACATGAATTTCTTTAAAGCTGCCTGAGACCCCCCCCCCTACCCATAGGCGTACGGAGTTTAGGTTTAACGTACCGTTATAGGCTTAATGGGTGGGGGTGGGTACAGAGCTGCAACTCACATATTCCTATGTTAAATATACAAAATTTCATTGCAATGGGGGGTTACAACAGCCATCAACACCCCCTGTATATGCCAGTGCCCCCACCCATTAACCTTTAATTTTTGTAACGGGAAGACCAGTGACTCGGCGCAGCAGATTTCACTGTTTTTAGAACTACCGCACAGTCCGTCACCTAGTTTTCTCCTCCTAAAAGTAGTCAAGAATTTCGTTGATCGTCTTGTGACGACATTTCGTTTCCTTTCGAGCTCACGTCCCACGTCGTTCTTATGTTGCGGCTTGTCTGTAAGTTGCAGTGAATAGTATTATGTCTAAACGGTTGTCTTTGCGTGTGTGTGTGTGTGTGTAGGTAATCTCCATACCCCCCCACTGATACATCCCCTTCATTGATTCAGGAAAATTAACATGGCCTAAAAATTACCGTAAACACTATAACGGCAGGTCAGTTGCCCTGCATTTTGGAAACGCTTCAAAATAGTAGGTAAACAGTACGGGACGAATTGTGGAGTGTGACCGATTTTTTTTTTTTTTTTGCGAGGGGGCGCTACAGATATTAAAAAAAATTAAGTTTTTTAGTTATTTGCACACTGTTGATGTGTTATATCATAAAAAATATATTTAAAGTCGAACCCGCTTATGATGTCATTTAAGAGACGAGTGAAATTTTAACGCTATAAACGAGTGACGTTATATACTAGCAATTTTGAAATGTTGGTACATAGTACAGTAAAACCTTACCAAGGTGGTCATCTTATGTTGCATGAAAAAGTAGTCAGGAAGACTTTAAATATTACGTAAGCAATATTTCGGCCATCACACTTCCCCAGCTAGCAAAATACTGACTAACATAGGAAAATAAGAGACCAACGGCACCCCCCCCAAGTTGCTTACGTAATACTTGAACTCTTCCTCACTCAGAGAGGTGGTCCCTTAATGGAAGTCTACGGTGGAGGAAAGGATAAACTATTGAAATTCTATACATAAATGAAAAAGTGTTTCTTTCACATTAGCATATAAAATTAAAAGATACAATTTGAAATTTTAATTACAAACTATGGAATTTAGTATGTTTTTCTACCAGAAATTACCAGAATGGTTTGTGATTATTTCGAACTGAGATACCACATTGAGTTTGTTGGGGAAATTCATTTCGACAAAAAGCAGTTGTTAAAGCAGTGACGTAGCAATTTGAAAATTATGGGAGCCGAGTAGCTCTAGAGAAGATCGTGTGATGCGACATTGGAGAATATAATGTTTTGTTATCCAATGGATTGAGCCCCCCACCTTTTTTCTTAAGCCATTGGTTAAGGGAGACTGTGATTGGAAGAGGTTTTAATGTATATAATTATTACTAAGAAAACTGAAGAATTTTTGTGGCTTAAATTCAGGGCTCAATTTCTAACAAAAAAAGTTCAGGAGCCCTAATATTATGATAAATCGATTAAAAAATCGCCAAAATAAAGTACCGAAGCCGGGTTCCGTGGCTCCGCCTAATTTAAGCCCTGTTTAAATTGTTCAATATTTGACATCAGTGTTAGATCTGTCCAAGGGCGACACAGACTTTCATTTGGGAGGGGTGAAGGACAAAATTTGCCATGATTTTGAATAAACAAGGCGAAAGTTAGAATAAGTTTTACAGTGAAAATACATTTTGGGGGTCATGACCTCTGTGACCCCCTGTGTCTGCCCTGACCTGCTCCAGTAGCATAGCAATTCAAAACTCATGGGGGAGGGGCTCAAGTGGTTTTAAAGATCATGTTATGCGGCCTTAGAGGAAGAGGGCGTTTTCATATCCACGGGGGCTTGAGCCCCTTTTTCTACGCCACTGGATCTGTCCACACATTATTGTATGGTGACCTTCAGTAGAGGCAAGCACGTGTACCACTGAAAAGAACTCTACGTTATCGAAGGTTATCGTCGCCGTTTTCCTGCATGGTGACGAAAGCTCACAATTTTGATCATATGCGTAACTTGAGGGTTAAATATAGCGTAAACTGGTGGAGAGGGGGCGAAAAAATAAAAACCCCAAAATTGGGCGTTAAAAATACGATTTTGCCTCTGTTCTAAAAACATTAGTGGGGCTTCCACCCCTTGTCCCCAGCTGCATTAAGACTATACTTCTGATTCTTCAAACTTTTAGTCAAGCACTTAATGCTAATGCAAAAGTGCAGGAATCCCCACCTTAGGTGAGAAGTCCTACTCAACTGTGTACTGACGACAACGCATGCCCGGGCAGGGGGAATCCTGCCCTTACTATCGCCACACACATGCCTACTCACTGGCGGATCCAGAGGTGGGCTCTGCCCCCCCCCCCAGATCTGTTGTACGTGCGATTTGCGGGTTTTTTGGATTCAACAAATAAATATTATTTAAAATTACTACTTGTAGTGAATAAAAAATATTTTTTAAATTTCATAATCATATATTAATAAATACTCCCTCTGTTCGAAAATATGGTATCCATGTAAAAAGTCATTAACGATTGACGGAGAAAGTAAACATTTGAGTAAGGAACTAAGATTAGTGTGTAACTGACGCGAACAAAAATTACTTTTAAATGTAGGCCTAGGCCGTATTTTCGAAAAAAAAATGTATATCATATTTTCGGATGAAAAAAAAAATTAAAACTTATATTTTCGAACAAAATTTTTTTTAAATGTTTATAATATTTTTGGACGGAGGGAGTACTAAATTCTAAAAATAATTTTGAAGATTTTTTTATCTCTTCACCTTTTTTCTGTCATACGCAGTGTGGCGCATCCAGAATATTCCTAAAGAGGGGCCAGTGGTGCAAGGAATGTTTGGTGGAAATAAAGGGCCAGTCTCCATATCAATTACGGTTGTCTTTTTGTGTACTTTTATCATTATTAAATTACTAATAATTCTACAGTGCAAGATACTTAAATAATTAAAAATAGTAGTAGATTTTGTTTATACAATTCTACAATGGCCAGCCCTTGTCTCCCACAAAAATGTAGTTAATAAAAAGTTAAATATATATATCTAAACCTATTGCATTAAATGTTTGCTCGAAAAAAATTAATTAATTACGTAAGTTTAAGCACTCATTTTCATATATGTATACATGGTGGCGGCTTAAGAATTTGCGAGACTCAAGGCAGAATGTATTGAGTCCTATGTTTCAAAGTTCTTTGAAAATAAAGGGAGGTAGAAGAAGTAAAATAAAACAATGGAAAATATCTAAATACTGATGATATTAAACTCTATCAATTACTGGCGGTGGTTTATAATATATGGATATTTAGCTTGGACACAATAATTCGCTTTTGGTGATACACTTGGATATTTAATAATAAATATGTTTCTACCTAAAATTGCGATATTCTTCGGCAAACCATACTGTTAGTAACTATATTGTATGTATTTTTACGTACAAAAACTGCCCCAAATAATCTATAACGTTATCAACGGCTTCAGTTGACGTCCTAATCATAGTACGATTTGCATGATATGTTAGCAACGTTTAGCTAACAACTACTGGAGCATTAATACTGGGCCGGCGACAAGGGGGGGACAGGGGGACCCGTCACCCCAATGTTGGTGTTAGGGTTCCAAATCCCCATTCAGTTTCAAACAAAATGCCTTCTATTGGCACATTGTCCCCCCCCCCAATATTTTAGGCCATCGGCGCCAATTCCCGCCCCTCCATTATAAACTTTCTGCATACGGCTATAACATGAATAGATAGAATTTGTAAGATTCGTTATATATTTATATTGGTATTTTAACGTTCTCTAAGATTTTTAGGCCTCAGTTGAGAAAATTACAATAAAGGCGTAGAAATAATAATAATAAATCGACTATGGCGATAAATGCGAACTATTTTCAAAGCAATTAATGTCTTAAATAAATGTCGCATATAAAATATACAGATGTATAAAATATATAGATTCGGTTTTATATAACTTTAGATTTGTAGAATATATAGGTTCAGTTTTATAGAACTTCAGATTTGTAGAATATATATTAGTTCTTTGAACATGTCTGTATGTTGAAAAAGAACTGAATTGGAAATAGTATTATATTTTCAAAAGAAATCGGAAGTCCAGTGTGTTTGTAAAGATATAACTCCTCCCCGTTTTCTCCCCCTTCTGGTTTAACTCTGCCTCTTTTTATTTTAGCTCCGCCTCTTTCCATTCTTTCTTAACTTCTTTATATCACTTCTCCACCTAACTATCTCTATTGGTTAAAAGTATTTTACGGTTGCAATTTCTCACTCACCAACCCACCCTTTGGCGAACCTAGCTTCGCCAAGCTTTACCGTTGGCGAAAGAAAAGGGGTCTTATAGAGCAGATACCCAATTTCTATCCAATTTGGCCTTTTATGTCCATTTTTCTGGATAACAAAATTCATCACCGTAATTACAAATTCATTACTTTTTCATGACATTCATGACCTTTTTTGGCAATTCATAGCCCTTTAGACACTCTGAACCAAACGCGGACACAGAGGAGGGGACATGACCCTCCCCCCCCAAAAATTTTTTTCACTGTAAAAAATTCTAACTTTCATAAAAAATGAGTGCTATTTTCAAGATCATGGCAAATTCTGTCTTTGACCCCCCACTCCCCCTCTCCAAATGGAAGTCTGTGTCAGAAAAAAAATTACATTTTTTCCCTCTTAAATTTGTGGTGCTGTAACTTTTTTACACTGTTCAAAATCAGGGTGCAGGGTCGTTTTCCATGCGAAGAGGAGCAAAAGGTATTCTCGCACCTAGGCTGCCAAATTCAAGGGCGGCCGGACACTATTTATTATATGAGTGTATTGTTTTTGCTCTTTAGATTAAAGACGATATGAAGGATCTTGGTTTTATTTTACGAAACTAAGAAACGAAAATATTTCTCCTAATGCACGATAACTGTTTAAAACTATTTATGCGTAGATATAAACGAAAACATTGCGTATATATAAAATTCTTAATTAGATAACATTAAATTAAGAACGGCGACACAGTTTTTTTCCCTGGAAAGCCAACAAACCAGGAACGGTCCTGCAAGGACGTATTCTGATACCTTGGGGTAGAGGGCTAAGATTGATTCACTAATTTAGTTTCATAAGCTCTGGCACGAAAACCAGTATGCAAAATGTTTTCTTAGGGAGCTAGTGTCTGCTTATTTTTCAGAAAGCATACTGCGCTCACAGCTGATTCTTCTAATGCAAAATAATCAACGTCCAACTTACATTTGTATGATTTTTAAAACCATTGTTCTTTTAAGAGTAAAATTTAAAAAATAAATACATACACAGGTAATAATATTTTTTTTCTAAAACCGTAAGGTATGAAAATCAATATATTCTAAGTTACGATTCAGTCTTATACAAACCCCCTTTAAAATTATTAAATTAGTTAATATATTTAAAATTTTGTGGTGAAATTCACTGTATTTTTTTTTTTTTTTTTTAACAGGCTTGCAATCACGAAAAAATTGCTGTTCCAGTTCTTTACATTCGCGGTAACTGGGTGAGTATTAACCTTCTTACTGTGGGCCGTTGTGAATTTCAAACCCATTGTGATAAACTGTGATTTATTATTATTATTTTTTTTTTGCCAGATAGATATGCTTGTACAGCTAGCTAAAGTATAATAGAAAGTTATAATTCTGAACATCGTTTAAAATAATTAGATTAAAAATCGTTTATTTAAAAAGTGTGTATGCATTTATATTGTCTTTTTCATCTCGCTATATTAGTGTAGTGTTTAGTTCTACCAAATCTTAACGAACAGTGCATTCTTTTAACGTTTTGTGCAAGCGTAATTAAATATGAAAACCCCTTTTATTTTTCATTACTTTTAATGTAATTTTAATGAATTAATTAGATTTCTTTATTTGATAATGATTATTATTATTAGCAAATAGAAAGGTAATTTTATAGTAGAATATATAAATTCTATAGTAGAAAGGTACTTTTCTTCGACACTTTTATGTGAATCGGAATTTCCGCCTTTAATAACATTGGGTCAAGACGTCATGTTCGTGGAGAAGGGCACCTAGGGACATAGGAAGTCAGAAAATATGAGGGGGCCTGAAGAGCATCATTTTGAAAAAATCATGAGATTCGGTCTTGGATTCGATTATTAGGCGGGGGGGGGCCGCTGAAGGCGGCACTATAATCCCAGACAGAGTCAGCCAAGAAAGAAATTGGCCTTGATATCTGACGGCAGATTTTTTATATACAGCTATGGTTATTGGAGCAGTAGCATTTAGAGGCGATACTTTACCTGTATGCATGGCTGTATACAGCAGTAGTAGCACGTAGGGGCGACTTTTCGTACATACAGTGGAACCTAGTAATGTGACCACCTTGCCAAATTGCTCGCATGAATAAAGGGACCACTTTTTATATGAGAAAGAACTGGTAGGTTTTTAGTCGTGCCTGTACCAAAGTCTATCGTGTATAGTGTCCACCTGTCTGTAGTGACTATTGCAGTCCAGTCCTAAAGGTGGTTACTTTAAAGAGGTTTCTTAAAGGCTGGTAACATTTTAACCGATGGGAGAAATCGGTTGGAGCCTCTTCACGCCGAAAGATTGTTGTTCCTAAATGCCAATTCATATTTAATGGAATAGATTTTTTATCCATGTATATTAATTAGTACAAGTATTAATATTTTTACATTACTGAGCTTTACACATGAAAAATTCTGAATACATACATGTGTATAACTACATCAGCTGAGAATACACATTTTGTATCATTATCCTGTTTGATTAGATCAATATTGTAACATTTCAGAGTATGTTTTACCAATTAATTTACAGCAGTGTCAATATTTTTTGCTGTATTTCATTACTTAGAATTAGTTTTTTAAACTTTCTTTGATTTTTAATATCGTGTATTTTTTAAAATATCTAAAATTCAGTATTTTAAAACCTTGTTTTTTCCGTTTAGTTTTGTATTTCGTATGTGTGCATTTTTTTTTCCAAAAACTCAGTGGCGCACCCACGTAGGGGGCCTGGGGGGCCCGGCCCCCCTGGACTAACAAAGCGAAAAATAATTACTCAAATAGACACTGGTCATTTCTTCTTTTAAAGTAAGATTGAAAATAGTGATAATCCCAATAACATTTCCCTGCACTCTGGTAACGTTGATGAGACTGCTCTTGAGAAAAGCAACAGCAGTGGCCCGCGACTGTCTTCAAACAACTTTGTAAGAGGTAAAGGTAGAGCAAAACATAATATCAAACACAGTTGAAGTGGAAATTCTGACTGCAGATATTTCTAATTATGTGAAGAAATCTAACCTCACTGATGAAGGTAGGATAACAGTGCTAAAAAGTCTTTGGGAACCATATGCAAATTGAAATTTTCCCACGACCGTCACAAGTGCTGTATTAAGTCAAGGAAAATCTCACCACAGGCGAAATTTCTGCTTACCTTGGATGAGTAAGCATAAGTATATAGCTTACTCAAAGAAAGAAGACAGTGCTTATTGAAAATTTTGTGTTCTCTTTTCACCCCATGAAGTCGATTTAAGATCGACACAAGCCAAGGATCAATTTGTTTCAAAGGGATTTAATAATTGAAAGACTTAGAAGAAGTTCAAACAATATGAAACTTTTCTCTAACGTATGGATGCAGTTCTCAAAGCCGATGATTTTTTAAGGGTCGTAGAA
>QLNU02015360.1:128448218-128462582 GCA_006491805.2 Dysdera silvatica
CAGGCAAGTGATGATTGCTACTGATTTGAAAATTGAAGGATCGCGCCTTATTTATTCAAGAC
Organism: Dysdera silvatica; assembly: GCA_006491805.2. NCBI lineage: Eukaryota > Metazoa > Arthropoda > Arachnida > Araneae > Dysderidae > Dysdera > Dysdera silvatica. The sequence goes on from QLNU02015360.1 coordinate 128,448,281, forward strand.
TGGTTTACGTACCAGGCGGCTTTTTCGAGTTCTTCGCCAAAAATGATCTCAAAATTTGTCAGTTATGCAAAAGTAAGGCAAAATCTTCAAATATTTTTTACTTTTACACCAGCATATACAATGTATAATTATTTCAGGTACAACTAAAATGGCTATTATAAATATATGCTATATTTTATTCATATGTGTTATTTTTTTCCTACGATAACGTTTGACGCCTAATGCTTGCCAGCACGCCAAAACACTGTTTTCACCTGTCATGCAGCGAAGCATCCTCGTAGGGTGAGCTCTATTTTCAGTGGGCCGTAGCTCGACCCCCAGGTCGATTGGGCCAAATTTGATTTTGGATCTTTTATTTACTCGGTCATATTGGCCTATAAACCGAAATTCAGAAAAATCGAGCTCTGACAGTTCGCGAGGTTCCCTTGTCAGGTAAACCACAGGTCAACCCCGTAATATTAAATTTGCAATCATAAAACAAAGTGAAATAGGAAAATTCTAAATAAAAAAACAAAAAACAAACCACCATTTATGGATAACTAAACCTAATTAATTGAACCGATTACAGTTCTTTGAATTACCAATATTATCTTTGTAACAGTAACAATAGCTTTCTCGTTACTAAGAATGGTTTCGATAATTGACATTCTACTATGGTTTGCTTTAATTTGTATTTAATGCATAGGGCTAGGATTTTGATGATTTTGAATCTTTTTTTTTTTTTGGCATTGCCAAAACGTTCAATAAGTATATATAAATGTGTTTCATGAAAACTAAGTATACTGAAATACCTTGGTTAGGTTTTTTTTTTCATCGATTTGTAGTTTTGTTATTTTCAATGAAAGAGCATTTTTCCATGAATTTCTCAGCAATCAATATATATATATATTTGTAGTTTTGAAATTCGTGTAGCGAATAACCCCCCACCCGGCTTAAGCAATATATGAAATGGCGCGCTTTATTAAAGTCGGAAGCAAAGAATGGGAAAATGGAGCAAATCCTAAAAATAAATAAATAAATAAAAAATAAATACAGGGTATAAAAACCTGTGCTCAATTGTAGATATGTAGATATTTAGTCAGGGGAAATTTTTTCCCCGCGGTGAAATTTCTCGCGACTTTGAAAGAAGTGATGCGGTTTATTTTAAATATGCTGCAGTGGAATGTCGGTGGAACTTAAGAGAAGCTTCTCTATATTTAAGTCCTTATTACTGATAACTGCAAATTGTTTTATTTTAAAAATCTGCACATGCTCATGATCGATGTATCACAATTCTGCAATACTCAAATAAATTTTTCAGTTTTGCTATGGCTAATTTGAAATACTGAATATATATATACATTTTATTTTTTTGCAAGTTTTAGTGTTTTTAAGGTCTTTTTTGGGGGGGGGGTTTACAGGACATTTTCTTTCGGTGTTTAGGTCATAACTGTATTTTTATAGGTCATTTCTGACTGTTTTTAGGTCATCAAAATCCTAGCCTTATTATTTATGCATCACTTTAATTAAATAAATTTCAATGTAGTGGTGATGGAGATTGATACATGTTTTTCTGTCTTGCATTTAGCTCACGATATTTTTTATTTGCTGAGCAAGCAGCAGCGAATTTGGCGTACCAAATAGTATGTATTTTTATATATTCAACCTTTCGAGTTGCAATTGCATATATTATGTGTATTTGTCTTCTAGTAAATAGCTCTTAGTTATATTTTAAACATTTTGCACAGTTATAGTAATATTGGATGAATAATTATCTGTATTATTTGTGTCACCATCTTACTTGTATCCTATGCAGACGCGTAGAAAAGGGGTGGGGGCTGTACGATCTCGAGCTTCCCACTCCCCGAGATCTATTGAAGTACTCTTTCAGACCTTTGGTCTTTGAATTTCTCCTCATGAACAAATGAAGAAAAATTTCCCTAAATCCCAATAACATAGGGATTTCTCATAAAATTTTAAGAAAAATACAAAGCGTTTCATGCTTTTTATATGTTTTAACGGATGTTTTTAACCTTCATTTGCTTCCTCACCTAAATAGTCTCCTCCACCAACTCATTATCTCTCTTAAGTATTCCAAACATATATTTTCATACTCCTTTGAGTTGTTTACAATTTCTGTATTTCTTTTTTAGTTAGACTCCATGTTAAGTCTGTTTATCTTGCTAATTAGATAACAATTACTCTTTACAATCCTGTATTTGAAAGCTATGTGTGAAATAAATACATGATTAAGCTTTTTTTGCTGATTTCATTGGAGCTACGAAATTAATCCCAAAAATAAGTCAGTTATATCGCTTTAAGTCTATATTAAAATGAGTGTGATCTCCATTACTCTCAGTGTATATACACCAAGTGGCCAAACTGTTATGACCATCACGTTAGTACGTCGTTGGACCTTCCTTTGCCCTTAATATGGTTTGAATTCTTCTAGGCATGGATTCTGCTAACTCTTGGTACGTTTCGTTGGAAATATTAACCCAAATGTGATGAACTGCATTTTCCCATTTCTTGAAATCGGATGGTAGCGGATTCATTTGCCTGATCTTCCTTTGCTCCTAACCCCATAAGTGCTTTATGGGATTGGGGAGGTCACGGGGGAGTCTTCACCATGCTTCTCAAATCATTCGTATGCAATATGAGCCGTATGACATGGAACATTACCGTGCTGGAAGCAGGGTGTCTGCTGATCTGGAAAAGTCAGAGAAATCATGACATTTCTTATCAAATAATTGTATATGTGAATTCACAAACAATACAAAGTGATGGAGACATATGAATTTATGGTGATATGAAATTATGATGACATATAAAATTATGATGACATGGAATTATGCTGATATGTGAAATTATGATGAGATATTATGGAATTATGCTGATATGTGAAATTATGATGACATATTATGGAATGATGTGGTCACATATTACTATGAAATTATGATAATATAATTAAGATAAATTATTAAATTTAAAAGGCTGCCCAAGTGCATCAACGAAAAGTGAAAAAAGCCCTTTGGCAAATGTAGTTTGTATTTTCGAAAAGTATTTTAAAATACATTTTGCATTTTGTATCGAAAATACATATTTCTATGTATTTTGTATCGAAAATACAAATTTCTAAGCATTTTGTATCGAAAATACAAATTTCTAGGTATTTTGTATTTCGTATCGAAAATACAAATTTTTAGGTATTTTGTATCGAAAATAACAATTTTTTAAGTATTTTGCCTAGGTCTGTTTACAACTACAAGTCTTGCACTCAGACCAAGTCATTTGCTTTTTATTCTGTGTATATCTTGACAACTGCCACGTTCGAACAATTCGTCAGGGGAACCGTTTTGCTAATAACGGTACCAGTAGCGTAGCTAGATATTTTGCCGCCCGGGGCGAGTGACTGTCATTGCCGTAATTGTTGTGCCTGTCATTGTTTCTTAAAGGCTAATTGCCGCCTTTCGAATTGTGGCGACCGGGGCGGCCGCCCCCTTGCCCCCCACTAAGCTACGCTACTGGCTGGTACTACTGTCCACTAAGTGCCCATAATTATTTCACGTTCAAAGTATCCCAGAGTTCACAGCGTTTATGTATTATTTGATAAGGGATATACTTCATTAGTCTCTGCATACTTTTTCCTTTCTGTTCTTATGCAGATTCAGGTATATTGCGTCAACATTATCTTCGAAATAGCTGTTTTACGCCTCTTGGTGTTCGTAATAATTTGGCCACTCAGTATATGAGTTATGCTAAGTTTCATTATAGAGACAAAGCTGTGCACGATTTATCTAATTGTCTTTCTTCAGCGACACTAGTATGAACCCTATTTTCCATTATATTATGATAATATATGTGTTTGTGGGTTAAATATAATATCTTAACTTTAATTCGCTAGAACTATTAAGACAGTTCTTCAGTTTCGTTTTTTGTTATATTAGTGTTTAGTTCTAAATATTAATTTGAGTATTTTTGCCAAATAGTTCTTTTTCTGACTATTCAGATAATTATCTCGTAGTATTTGGCTTTATTGACAATTTTACCAATATTTAATTAATCGGTGGCTGTCTTGGTTTTTCTAGGCCAAATCTGTGAACAAATCAAGGATTAATGCCGTATTTTATGAAGTGGATTTGGTAATTATTTATATTTTATTATTCCTTTCGTATTTTCTAAGCAATAGATGAGCGATTTGCAAAGAAATTAAAAGCAATTTTCCATATATTATAGTATACAAATATATGTAATATGTTCTTGCTCCGCCCCCGATAATTTTGAAAACTACACATTGATGCTTATGTCCATAAAGAATGATAATTGATGAACTTTTTTGAAATAAAGATTGCTTATTTGCATAAGATATTTTACAAAGTATGAAGATGGTTCTGAGTACATGTCCCTAAAACGCGTATTTTTTTTTTTAAAGAGGAAAAAGAAATCTTTAGAATTGAAAAAGTATTAATGGTTTTATAATTAATATTATAAAAGTATTTTAAAAAGTTTGATTTTCGCCCCCCAAAAAAACAATGGCATCTAATAGTTATTAATCTAATAGCTATTAATAGAATACAAATTGAATAGTCTTTAAAATCAATACTATCTAAATCTAGATTTATTTATTTTTTTGCGCAATAACGCATTCTATTTATACTCTTAAATTAGTGAATTACTGTGTGCATATACTAGGATTAAGCGATTTTTAATACAAATCATAGGTATGAAAGGAAATATTGTTTATTTAGCCTTCATATACGTTTAACAAGAAAGTGAACTGACCGCAATTTTAGCTTGATGTACAAAATTAAATTGGCAAACATAAAATTAGAAATTTCCTAGAAATACACAGGAGATTTTAATAAAAATTGACGTAGAGTTGCAGTAAAACCACTTTTAATGGGTACCCCTCGGGTACAGTTAGATAAAATTCTCCAATTTGAAACTGCTTTCACGATAATACATACCACTTTTGTATGGTCAAATTTTTCTGGCCGTTTATATATTTTCTGGCCATGTTATACACTTTTCCAATTTTCCCTTCCACGTGAATTCCTAATTCGAATGCATTTTTTAGACGATCTGGATCATTCTTTTGTAAAAAATAATTTTTTAATTTACTAATGCATTAAATGGCTTCTTTCTTAGACACTATTTTCATAATATTTTCTTCGCTTTCAGCAATTTCTAGCTCCTTATCCAGTTCTGTATTGTAGTTTCTGACATCATCAATTAGGTCATCAACATTAATGGATTGATTTTAAGTTGATAATTGTTCACCTATTAACGTGTAATCTTCATAAGATTCAAGGAAGATTTTCATAATGTCATCATCAACAGTTTCTGTAGTGGCTTTGTTGGTGATGGAAATTCCTGCTTTTATAAAACAAGGACCCATAGTTGCAGCTGTGATTTTTACTGAAGAGCAAATCCACAATATTGCGTCTAAGATACTTACACTGCTTGAAAGAGAGCTTGGTGATTTAGTGTCTTCCATTTTTGCTAAAAGGTGTCTTACAATGCACTGACGGTAGTAAGTTTTGAAGCATTTAATTATGCCTTGGTCCAAGAGCTGGCCAACAGAAGTCGTGTTTGGAGGAAGAAAAATTAATTTGACATTTTCCAAAGCAATGTCAGGATGAGAAGAAGCATTATCTAAAATTAAAATCACTTTTCTTTTTTCTCGCTGCATTTTTCTATCAAAGCCTAACAACCACTCAATCATTAAATGTGTGTTCATCCGCGATTTTTTATTTGCCCGACATTGTACGTCCAATGCATTAACATTAACCCTTTAAAACATCGTGGTTTCATAGCTTTACCTATGATCAGAGGTCTTTCAAATTCGTCTAGCATATTCACACATAATATAATAGTTAGCCTTTCTTTGGAAATCTTTCCTCCACTGCATTTTCGCCTTTGAGACTCATACTTTTGTCCGGAAGAGCTCGAAAGAAGAGGCCAGATTCATCACAGTTGAAAATGTTCTTATCATCATAACCTTTGAAAAGATCCTTAACTTTCATTTTCCAGTCAAAAACAATTTCGTTGTCAACAGACGAGTTTTCACCGCATACATTTTTATAAGAAATATTGTGTCGGGTTCGAAATTTATCCAGCCAGCCACCCGAAGCCTTGAAATCAGAAAGTCCCTTTCTTTGAGCAGTTTCTAGTGCTTTCTCTAGAATTAAAGTTCCAGACAAAGGAATGCTCTTCAACCTAGCACGGCTAAACCATTCAAATGTTAAGGTATCCACAGCTAATCCTTCTGTTTTGGCACAGTATAGCCCATAAAAATCCAAACAAACAAACAATAATCCTTCTGTTTTAGGGAAAGCTCTTTTGGTCTCTTGGTTACCATTTTCGGCCCAACATTTTAAAAGTTCATCCTGCCATAAAACATCCAAACGAACAAATAAACAAACATCATCATTCCGTTTTAAAATTCCACATACTTGAGTTTTCCCAATGCCCAACATTTCCGCTAAATCACGCGCACTTAATTTTTCAGCTTCCCTTAAAATTTATAACATCGACTTTCTCTCTTAAAGATAAGCGTTTACGTTTTTGCGACATTTTTTTTCTCAAATGACAACAGCGAACCCTACTGCAACCGGCATATGCAAATTCTAAAGGACTTCTACAGAAAGCTGCATACGAACGTCGGCGTACTTAGATTAGACTGTTAGACTAGATTCTCGCTTCTTCGGTGTGGAGGGAAGGTTTCGGCTTCCTGCTTCTTTCCAATGTGATGACGTTGAGAACCTATATTCAGGCAAAAAATCTGGATTACCGAAGAAAATACAGATCTGCTTATACAGTGTGTCCCAGGAAATAGGGATCACCCTTTATATCTTGGCTTCTAAGAAACGTGGAAAGTTCGCTATGGTTTCATTAAAGATTTTTGAATGCACTATCTTTTGACATTACAGACGTTTGGTTTCAATATTAGACAGATAGGAAAAATTAACATTTTTTTCCCTCTTAAATCTGTGGGACTGTAACTTTTTTTTACACTGTTCGAAACAAGGGCATAGGGCCGTTCCATGTAGAGGTGCAAAATGAAGGCTACTCCCACACCTAGGCTACAAATTCCAGGGGCGGCCGCAGACTATTTATTATATGATTGTATTGTCATTGCTCATTAGATCAAAGACGATATCAAGGATTTTGCTTTTATTTTATGAAAATGAGAAACGAAAATATTTCTCTTAATCCATGATAACTGTTTAACCTATGTATGCGTAGATATAAAAGTAAACATTGCGCATATAAAATTCTTAATTAGATAACATTGAATTAAAGACGGCGACACTATTTTTTCATCTGGGAAGCCAACATCTGGGAACCGTCCTGCAAGGCGTGTCCCTGAGACTTCGGGCGGGGCTAAGATTGATTCACTAATTTAACTTCATAAGATCTGGTACCAAAACTAGTATGCAAAATATTTTCTTATGGGGCCAGTTGCCTCCTTACCTTTCAGAAGGTATACCACGCCCACAGATGATTATTCTAAGTAAAATAATCAACGTCCAACTTACATTTGTATGGTTTTTAAAACCATTGTTCTTTTAAGAGTAAAATTTAAAAAAATAAATACATACACAGGTAATAATATTTTTGTCTAAAACTGTAAAGTATACAAATTAATATATTCTAAATTACGATTGTCCTCTACAAAATGGGGAGAAATTCACTGTATTCTTCTTTTAACAGATAGCAAATTTAAGAGGAATGGGCACCTTTCCGATGTCAGATCTGCGGACCCTGTACATCCGGGGCAGTTGGGTGAGTATTAACCTTCTTATGCTGGGCAGTTATGAATTTCAAGCCCTTTATGAGAAAATGTGATTTATTTATTTTTGCCACATAGATTAGCTGACATGGATTGTTTAAGTGTTGTGTACAAAATTATAATTCTGAACATCGTTCAAAATAATTACATTTTTTGGTAACATTTTAACACTATTGATGTTTGTTTCCAGCCTTTTCTAATGAGCAGAAAACGAAACGACATTAGCTATTTTCTATGGGTCATTTATTTGAGTCTAAGCAGAAGTTAAAGTATACAAATATCCCGCATACGACTTTATACATTCGGTTGAAAATAGCAGGCCACATACAAAACTGAACCAGTCAAACAGCAAATGAAATTCCTGTAGATTGTTGCTAATAAGAACAGTGAACCGCATGAGAACCAATTAATCACAACGAGTTATTTTGAATAAGATAACATTCCAGAGTGCGTACTGCAGTTTCAGTTGAGTGCTGATTTTAATGTGAACAACGGGTTCCTAGTTTCTTAGTGTGTGCCTTGTGTTAATGGGATTTCTCGTGTAATGAAAGTGTATGGTGGTTGTTTTTTTTGTTTTGTTTTTTCATAATTTCTGTGATGTATATGTAGGAATAAGTTATACGAACTCTTTTTAAAAATGTGCCATAAATGCACAAATCGCCCCGGCAACTTCTGTTATGTGTGGAGGAATTAATCTTCAAGTCGCAAAGAAGATGCATAATTTCTTTGGTGCAAAAATCGTATGAGCTGTACTTTGGATGTAAAAATTGGGGATCAGGATGGAGTAGCGGACAGAATTTGCCATGGTCTTGGAATAACACCCTTCATTTATCATGCAAGTTGGAATTTTTTACAGTGAAAAAATATATTTTGGGGGTCATGACCCCTGTGACCTCCCTTGATCCCAACGTCTAAATGTTTATACCATTAATGTTACATCTAATGAGAATAAAATAATGATCAGGAAACTTGATAATTACTTGTTGAGTTCTGTTACATGTTGGACTCAATTGCGTCAGTTCTGAGAATGGTAAAAATGGCCGGGCATTAAATTGTATTTAGAACCTGGGTAAGTAGGAAACAATATGGTCCCTAGAAAGGGTTATCGAAGTAATAAAATATATTAAGTAACCTTCTTAGAGTTACTATCTAAAAGTTGCGTGGTAGTAACGGCAATTAAAGAAGCTACCTTCATAACAGCTGTATGCATAGTTGTGTACAGGAGTAGTAGCACGTAGGGGCGACTTCTTGTATATACAGTGGAACCTGGTAAACTGACCACTTCGGTAAATCGCCCGCATGAATAATGTGACCATTTTTCTATAAGAGAAAGAACTGGTAGGGACTTAAATATGTCTATACCAAGATCTATCGTGTATACTGACCACCTGTCTGTGGTGACCAATAGCGCCGACTTCATGGGTTCGAGACACTTTTTGCACCCTCAATAATTTTGTTGTGGGTTCCTCGAACCCATAATATTTTTGCTCGTGGGGAAAATACGCATACAGAAATATATGCACAAAGTTTTTGGTCATCGATTCTTTAAGATTTTCATTATTTCTACCCCGTTCCTTTGGGACCGGACCTTTTATAAAAGAAAATTCTTCATTTTGTCTGGGTTCATAGAAAATACAAAAGTTTAGTCTGTAGCTCTACACACAGAGACGAGAATCTTTAGTGGCTGGCCACAGTGATAAATGCGGAAATATGTTGTCCAGTACGTTGACCCACAATATCTTTCAACAACTGGGGGGATCCACACTTTACTGTGTCTTGCCTCCCAAGTACCCCTGGAACACCAGGGGAATCGAGCTTTTATTTCAATCGACTTCTTTTTAAAGAGAAATAGATGAGAGGGGAAGAGGGCTGGGCACATCTGAGTATTTTGGCAGCAATCGTAAAACTATAAAGGGTGTATGCATTTAGGGGGCATTAAATAATTATCTAGAGAAAAAATATTTTTCTATAATTTGCTTCATTTTAATATTTCAAGTATCTTATTGTACCAGATAATCTGATAATGAAATTTAAATTATACTTGAATCCTTTGAAATGTGTGCCGGTTATTCGATTTAAAATTTTTGGAACCCACAATAATTTTTCAAGTCGGCACCTATGGTGGTCACTTTAGACAGGTTCTACTTTATTCAAGTAGGAGAATCTCTTTAATGAAAGAAAAACGAAATAATGTGAATACATACGTCAAAAAAATTCCCATTAGTGCCTGTGATTAAGCCCAAAGCATGGGCTTATTAACTCAAATAGTTCTCCAGATATAAATTTTTACCACCAGGAAGAAATTTTTAGGTCTTATTTTGTCTTTGTTAGCTTAACTATTGTTTTTTTGAAGTCTTTTGTATTGCTGAAATTTGTCCATATCTCGAAAACGGTTGAGTTGCAATGGGTAGTTGCATAAACTTTTTTACTCCACGCAGCAAGACATTTCGAATGACATCGCTTTTGACAAAATTGGCGATTCACAGTTGGTGCACTTTCTTATTAAATAGAATACGTATATTAAAAGGTTAATACCAAGGTTGTGAAAAATAGGTTTTGATGTTGGCTAGATCATATCGATGTGTTGCAGACAAACGTCCCTGTCCTATACCAGTAATTGACTGGAGTGGACTCCAAGTAAACACGTCATTTCCATGTTCACTCCAGTTGATTCCTGAAGAAGGACAGCGATCTTCCTCTCTTTAACACGTCGATACGCACTGCCCATCAACACAAACTATGCTCCACAGCTTTTTTTTTACTCACCTTTAATATAGCTTTCTCTTCATACGATATAAAACTTGGGTTGTTAACTTTTAGCGTCTTGCTTATTAAACTGTATTTCTTTATTAATTATATTGTTTCATAAACCTGACGTTTTCTGAGTAAAATAATAAATTTCATTTGTAACACGGATGAATTTATTATCATTAAAATGGTAACTTAAAGACAAAAGCATTAGGTCCTTCACATGGGCGGATACAGACTTTTAAAGTGTGTGGGGGCAATTTCTCTTTTTAAATGGAACCTTCGACTTTGATACATGAACGTCCCACTGTATTTGGAGCGACGGTTACCTATTAATGATCAGGGAAAAATTCATTGTATGAAATTGGGTAATCAGCCATATATTGTAAAGTCAAACTTATAAGAATTTGATGAAGTCTTTTTGAAATGTAGGAAACCTTTTTAAAATTCTTTTAAATATTTATTTGTTAGACCGATCAGCTAAAATTGGTCCAATTGTTCAGAGGATGCGGAAATAACATTGGGGACATGAAGGTGGAGGAATTGGTATACCAAACGTAAGTTTTCTATTCCTTCTCATTTCAATCTGCTGAAAATAGTTTCATATTTTCTATTTAGTTCTAATTAATTTAAGGAATTAAACTTTTTAACTATAAAAGTTACTTTTATGCAAAACAGTTTTTCCAAAGGAAAAAGCGATCTTGCGTTGCAAAGTTTCTTATTGCGAATGTTTTTTATTCATTAAGTTTCTTATATTTTCTTATGTAAATTAAATTAGGTAAATGAATGAAAAAGGTTTATATTGAAAAGTTATTGATAGTTAACACATATTTCAATGGAAACGAAACAGAAATTAATAAAGTAAATAATGATGTAGTTTTAGTCTCTCTCCTGCCAACGACGTCTCACGCTGGGCATGGAGAGCAACGTTGGGAGTTCAGCTACTTTAAACTTCATCTCGTTTGACGCAGTATTACTTACGTTGTTGATGCGTTATTACACTGGTGATGAAAATTAAAGGAAAATCTATGAAAACAGCCATAAATCACAGGAAAGGAAACACAATGTTGTGAATTAAAGAGATTTATTTCCTAGTTTTTGAAATACTAAGTGGAGTAAAACAAGTGGTATGAAACTTAAGCAAATTATGCAGATGGGAGGCGAAGGAGCACAAAGAAAAGTGTGCTATATGTAGTTACGAAGCGTTAATACGGTGCATCGTCGTCAGGAAAATTATGCAACTTTCAGAACGGTGCCTTTAATTATATAAAATACACTAAATTTCAAATTAGAATTTTAATCGTAAAACGTTGATAGCTCTTTCGGAAGCATGGAGCTTTTATCTTTGAAACATGAAAAAAACTCGCCTTTTTACGATATTGGGAATTAATTCTCGGAGCGGTTGATACTATTCGCCTATTAACTGTAGTCAATTACACTTTCTTCCATGAATGATATATGAATCTGAAGCTTTTTTTCTTGAATTTTGAGCACCATTGTAATTGTGTGAAAATTTGTAAATTGAAACAGCATAATATGTATTTTTATAATTTGAGATAAGTGATGCATAACTAAACTAACAATAAGTATTAGTGTAGGTATTATAATAATTGAAATAGAAAGTGTTACGTATATTGCATTATGTGCAAATCGTGTACCATTTCCGTACAAATTTTTAAATAAAGCTATAGGAATAACACAGTAGAGCGCCAGTTATCGAAACAGACTGCGGCCGATCCCGGTTCCAACAGCAGAAAGTTCGTATAACCAACATTATATTAAGTAGGGGTGCCTTAATAGCTTGGTCGTTATGAATCATAACCACTTTAATAATAGACCATTAAAATATAAATTACACAAGTTATGAATTATAACTTATGAATCAGCACCCTTAGATCTCGTGGGTTGAGTTGATTCTCTGTAAATTGAGCTGTGTATAAATGCATGGTAGTTTGGAGATCACGTTAAATTGTCGATCCCGACTCAGGTAAGCAACAGATAAATCATGCCACGTTAAGTTTCGATGATCGATAGTCGATGATAATCGAAAAATGATTTCGATAATCGGCGCGTTCTACTGTAGTTCGCTTGATATTTTATGCATCATTTTACTCAACACTTTTCAATGTGGTGGTGATCGAGACCAATTGAATGCTTTTCCCTTTGAATTGAATTTAGTGTGGTACATTTATTCTAACGACCAGGTGTCGGCAATTCGAGGATTAATGGCGGTATGTATTTTTATATATATATATATATATATATATATATATATACACGCATATTCAACATTTTGATGCCAATTGCATGTATTATGCATATTTGTCTTCTAGTAAATAGCTTTTAGTTATATTTTTAAATTATTTGCAATAAAGTTACAGTAATGCTGATGAATAATTAATTATCTGTATCGTTTATGCCATCATTCATTTGTATCCTACAGGCGCGTAGAAAGGGGGGGGGGGGGGCTGTACGGACTCGAGCTTCCCACTCCCCGAGATCTATGGAAGTACCCTTTCAGACTTCTGATCTCTAAATTTCTCCCCATGAACAAATTAAGAAAAATTTCCGTAAATCTCATTAACCTAGGGATTTCTCATAACATTTTAAGAAAAACACAAAGCGTTTCATGCTCTTTACATATTTTAACCGATGTTTTTAACTTTCATTTGCTTTCTCACCTAATAATCTCCTCCACCAACTCAATATCTCTCTCAAGTATTCCAAACATACCTTTTCATACTTCTTTTAGTTGTTTACAATTTCTGTATTTCTTTTTTAGTTAGACTCCATATTAAGTCTGTTTATCTTGCTAATTAGATAACAATTACCCTTTACAATCCTGTATTTGAAAGCTATATGTGAAATAAATACATGATTACGCTTTTTTTTTTTTTTTTTTTTTTGGCTGATTTCATTGGAGCTACGAAATTAATCGCAAAAATAAGTCAGTTATATCGCTTTAAGTCTATATTAAAGAGAGTGTGATCTCCGTTACTCTAAGAGTATATACATTGAGTGGCTAAACTATTATGACCACCAGGTTAGTATTTCGTTGGACTTTCTTTTGCCCTCAATATGGTTTGAATTCATCTAGGCATGGGTTATGCTAACCCTTGGCCCGTTTTGTTGGGAATATTAACCCAAATGTGATGAACTGCATCTTCCAATTCCTTGAATTTAAGTGGTAATGGATTTATTTCCCTGATCGTCCTTTCCACATAACCCCATAAGTGCTCGATGGGACTTGGGAGGTCATTGCAAAGGTTGGTGGGAAGGTGTCCAAGTTTCGTACGCCCAGCATACTCACATATTGAAAATAGTCCAGAGAGCGTACAACTTTCTGATGAGCAGGGGCGAAAGGTATCCCACTGTGAAATACCTGGAAATCTTTCCCCCTTCCTTCCTTCCTTGTAATCTCTTTTTTTCTTTTTGAGTGTCCAAATCACTGGCGTACCCAGGGGGGTGTTCATGGAGTTGTAATCCCCCATTGCAATGAAATTTTGTATATTTAACATAGGAATATATGAGTTGTAGCTCTGTAACCCCTCCCATTAAGCCTATAACCCCTTATGAACTTTCTGCGTACGCCTATGGTCCAAATGCTTAACTATCAGAAGCTGTTTATTTTTTATTGATATGTTAATTAAAAGCTGAGATATGACAGTTTTTGCAATAGAAGCATAACCAGAAACAACATCAAATTGAAAACTTTAAATGCGATTTCGAAAGAATAGTATTTTTCATGATTTGCGTTACGCCAAACTTGATAAGTGAAAA
>QLNU02015360.1:128481830-128499073 GCA_006491805.2 Dysdera silvatica
GATCTATATAAGAACGTTGAAGTCAAATATCTTCGCACGTGTGTGTGTGCATGCGAGTGAGAGAGACGTAACAATCGAAACATCGGCAACCTTTCAGTTACGTTGCAAAAAGTTGAGGCAACCTTTCAGGAACGTTAAAATGTCCGCTTTTTTGCAGCATTTCTGAACGGTTGCAGACACGTAACAATGTAAGCTTTTCGAAACAATTCTGAAACATTGCAGAGACATAGCAATAAGCCCTTGCAACATTTCAGAAAGGTTGCTGTTTAATAACAGTTACATTGCGTGCTCAGGAGCGGTTCTAATTAGAACCACCATGGCAGTGGACATATGCTTTCCTAACATAAACCTAAATTTGAATTCAAATTTGGGTGTATGTATGTGTGTATATATATACTCCCTTCCTCCAAGTAAACTGCAATGCCAAGAAAAGCTTTATGATTTCCTTGTAATTTTTTATATTTAACGCATTTAGTTAAATATGAGAAATTCTAACTTTTGGGCTGTGGAGGTGGCCATCTTCCCCTGTTAACCACCTTGCTTCAGCAGTGTGGTTTGAATTTTTTATAGTTGACTGATTTAAATTTGTTAAATATCAAAATTTATAAGGAAATGCTAAGCTTCCCCTGGCAAAGTACTTTATTTTGGCAGGGGTGTATATAAAATATGTATACCTAAATTTGAACTCAGTTTTAATAGATTCATGTGTTAGGGTAGAATATGCCTCCACCACCACAAAAAAAAAGAAAAAAAAGCACCAAGCTGATAATAGTACTCAAATTATGTTGTAAACCTCAAATTATGTTGTAAACTGATGTAAACAATATGGCAGGTCAATGGCACTGTTGCCATAGAAAGTTTAAAACACTTCTCATTAGGATGGATTTATAGTAGCTTAAAAATATTCACACATATTTGATGAAGACCAATAAAGGTTAGTACTCACTCCAATGTACCATCCTTCTATGCATATATGTGGACTTCGCAAAAATTCCTATCAGTGTTTCTATCCAATAATAGTTATTAGCTAGAAAACTAACATCTGACGAGAAGAGAAAATAGATTAGAGGAGGTATTTTAGAAAAAATATTTTAGAGGAGATATTTCAGAGAAGATACTTTAGAGGAAGTATTTTAGGAAAGGTATTTGGGGGAGGGAGGTAGTTTCAAGGAGGTATTTTAGAAGAGATATTTTACAGCAAGTATTTTAGAGAAGGGTATTCAGAGGAAGCATTTTAGAAAAGGTATTTTAGCAGATCTAATATTTTATAACATCTATCTATTTTAGCAGATATAGATAATTTTATAGCATGTTTCAACATTGTTCAGTTTTGGCGACAAAACAGGGGATACCTTTATAGTTTTACCAAAATTTTAAAATAACCCTTTTCTTCTAAAACAGTTTTATTAATAACTTACTGTGGTCATAGTACAGAACATGTACCCTAGTGCTTTTTAGCGGGAAGTGTTTCCAACATGCATGGCAACAGTGACACTCCCTTTCTGCCATGTTGTTTACATCATGTCATCTTAACAACACAGACGTCCCGATTCAGTGAAGTTAAGAAAAAATAGGGACTAACCCTTATTGCTTGTTGGATCTATGGTATTTATAGTATTCAAAAACATGGGAAACAAATTTTCTAGTATAATTTTGTGCCGGTGTCGCCATACAAGTTCCGTGAAGTAGGAGTCGAACAGTTCCTCATTCACGACAATGGTTTTTCCGTACTTTCTCCCCTCTCCATCTCCCTTCCTCCTTTCACAGCCACTACATCCCTACCCACAACCCCTTCATGGCCTCTTCCTCCCTTTTAAAACCTCCCCTCCCTTCCTTGCCACCTGGACCCTTTCCACCTCCCTCCTCACCTATCATGCTTTCTGGGATCAGCACTGGAACGTGTCACTCAAATGAGGCCTAGTCCACAAACTCTTCTCACACTTATATCCGGACGAAAATAATCCTTCTATCGTAACTGACTCCACCACATATCAATTGTCTATCAACCAAAATTCCACAAAAAAAGATGTCAACCGTCCACACAAATTACAATTTCCTGCAATGAATACATCCAAAACCAAAACAATGCTGAAACACATGAAAATGCCCTTGCAGGTCCAGATGCCCGTATGTGTGACGTCACACAGTCTATGACATCATAAGCCCATTTCCAACTACTTTTGACACTTTTCAAGAGGGAAAAAAGCACTAGGGTATGTATTCTGCACTGTCACCCTTACTTCTCCCTCGCACCTTAGTATTACAATAAAAGATTCCTAAAGAAAGTTTTAGAAAAATATAAAATGCAGTCTAGTTGATTCTGATTTGAAAGTATAGTGGGGACACTGGAAGAGATGTCACTCACTTTCCGCTAGAAATGGTTAAAAATTGCACTAGACGTGTTTTTGACGTAAATCACTTTCCGCTAAAAGTTGTACTAGATGGATTTCTGACGTAAAAGGGTGTGACGTCACATACTCATATATAATGCAGTAATAACTGGGTACTTTTCCGTTAGCATGACCCAACTTGCGATTTTTTTTGTAGACGCATTTTTACGATGATTTTGCTGATGAAAAATTCATTAACGTTAGTGGGGGATGTTTTCCGAGTTATCATTAAAAAAAATTATGATTTTCTTTATTGTGTATCTTCAAAATTTTCCATAAGAAAAACGACGAGAGGAGACCCCCTCTCATCGCTTCATGACTCGTGACGGTTCCGATCATATTTGATGTACACTGCCTGAATCAGTATTATGTTGCAATTAGAAGAATTAGGTAGACGAAGGAATTTAAGTAAATTGAACTTAACCATATTCGTGACATCGCTCGAGATCGTGGTTACAATCCTACCATTATTGACGACGCTTTGAAGAAACTCACTAGACCCAAGCTGTGCAGTACACTCTTGATTGATTCCTCTCCTTGTAATTTTATCAGCATTCCTTTCGTTCCACGAATTTCTTCAAAAATTGCTTCCATCCTCCGTAAATTTAATTTCAAGGTCACTTTTACTCCAATCAATAAACTCGGTTATTCCAAACTCAAGGATATTATTCCTGATTGCAATTATTTTGGAATTTACTCCATTCCATGCCAGTGTAATCGTGTTTATATTGGTCAAACACGTCGGGCCCTTCGATTTCGTCTTAAAGAGCATGAAGCCTACGTGCGTAAACAACAACTGGAAAAATCTGCTTTGGCCAAACACGCCTGGGAAGCTGGCCACAAATTTTCTTTCGACAAGGCCCATCTAATAGAGAAAGTTTCTTCACCAGCCGACCTCAATTTCTTTGAAGCCTTCCATATTCTTTCGCATTCCTCTTCTACTGTTAACGATCAGCTTCCGTTCAATTCCATGTCCTCTATTTGGAGAAACTTCATTCGTCCCATAGCAAAAGACGCGGCTACGGACCCACAACTGGTTTACCCGAACTAATTTTGGACTAGCAATTTGGCATCGATAGTTTTTCTAGCACGTGTGCCACATTAGTGTAACTAGGGTTCTGAAGAAGGAAGCCTAAACGCGCTTCCGAAATAGCTATAAACCATCGTATTTATTTTAACTGTGTTAATGTGTTTAATTTTATTTAATACTGCATTTATTTTCGGCATTATTTAATTTAAGAGAAAAAAATGCCAAGGATTAAGTAACGCCATCAACGTGTAGCACCGCTCCTAAAGCTATTTCAGACGCATCAACCATGACAGAAAGCTTTGCGTCCTGCCTGGGATTATGCCAATGTCGTGACTTTAGTGATCATGTGTTTACACTTTTGGAACGCGGTGTTGCACTCATCAGACCAAACTAATGCAATTCTATCATTCTTTTTCTTACCCTTTATCATATCGTGCAATGGTGCCTGCACTTGAGCAGCATCATGAAAAAAACGACGGAAAAAATGTATTATTGTGAGAAATTTTCGTAATTCTGCAATATTCGTCGGCAGTAGATAATTTATGATTGCTTTTACCTTATCTGGCACGGTAGAGACTCCCTTAGCTGAAATTCCATAGCCTAAAAAATTTAAACGTTCGCGGCCTAATTGACATTTGTCTGCGTTTAGAACTAGTCCGTATTCGTTTAAACATTTGAAAACATTTTCTAGGTATTGTTGATGTTGCTCTGGCGTTTCGGATGCAACTAGGGCTAAATGTAAGTGTTGGAATAAACAAGATATATATATATATATTAAAAACACTTTAAGTTGAAACATGAACAATGAAAAACATTGAAAAATACATAAAATAATTTTACTTACATGCTCGACGATGTATGATGATCCAAAGCGGGTTTTTGCACGTTTTTGAAAACCAACAGATTAAATTATTAATCAAAGTTGGTTTTCAAAAATGGGCAAGAATCCGTTTGGATTTTCATATATCGTCCAGCATGTAAGTAAAATTATTTTGTGTATTTTTCAATGTTTTTCATTGTTCTCCATGTTTCAACTTAAAGTGTTTTTAATATTTACATCATGCGCAGTTTCACAATGGTGTTATATTTTATATTGCACAAGCTTGTGTTTTTATCATTTAAAAAGCTTTTTTCTATATATTTATTCTATAAATGTGTTTTCAAATATAAATATATATATATCATCATAGTCAACAATTAGCTATCCACTGTTGGATGAAAGTTCCTCCAAATGCATTAAACACAAGTATATCCTGAGCAATTCGCTTCCACTTCCACAACACCCTAACTTGTTTTCTCATTTCATCCACCCATCTAGTTTGAAGAAATAATAATAAAAACAAAAAGCAATAATGCACTTCTGACGCCATCTAGTGATCGGTAAAGTACTAATAACCAATGAAATATACCACTGGACCATGAAAAACCGGATATGTAGCCAGCCGCTACAGGAGCATCCGGAATGCCGTTGGAGAAACCCTCGGTAACCCAGCGACGTGAAAAGGGCCATCTCAGACTATGATGATATGAACCATAATGAAAATATGAATGGAGCATCGGTTGTCTCGCTCTTAAATCAGAACCGCGTTCGGACTTTAAGCAGAGGGGCCAGTTCGAAAAATATGCAACAGTCTCTCCTTGGAGGTGCCGGCGGTTGTAGCGGCGCCTCCAACTGTACGGCTACTAGAACCAACACAGCCCAAAGTGCTTTGCAGCCTAGTATAGGTGCAACCACTAGGGCTGAAAGACCACGCCAGCGCATGTCATGGACAATAGATATGAACACCTACATCATGCGCACCTACTATACGATTACAAAGCTGGAAACAGACATGACAAACTACAGGCCCACACTTCACGCCAAATTCGCACAACAGTACCCACACCTGGACATCAGTATAGAAAGGATAACAACCCAACGCAGGAACATAATAACCAGAAACCTCTTAGCAGAGCCCATACTACAAAGGTTAACAGATGACGTTTCCAATAATCTAGCAAACACTCCAACCAGTGAGGTCAACGCAGAAGCACCAACTAGCGTAAAGGAACCGTTCCCACCGAGCATGGAAGATGAAGAGAGGAGGGACGTGGAGAAAATGGAAGAAGGTTTCCAATGTGCCCTGGCGGAATATGAAGGCTCGGATGCCGCAACAAGGCCAAGAATACCACGCCAACCGGCATCTTGGAAACTCTGCAAAGCAACCAAGATCCTCAATGAACATACTCTACCACTACACCTACAGAACCACAACTCCCTACAGGAAATACACACCGCCATATACTGTGCAGCAGTAGCGGCATCACGCGCCAATGGGTACGAAGTAAGGAACGAAGGCCGAAGTAACAGAGGAAACAAAGCCCAACCACCATGGCAAGTGAGACTGCAAAAAAGAATAGAAGAGCTCCGCAGCAGCATAGGGCGAATAACCCAGTACATGCAGGGAAATAGGGGTAAGAAATTAGTGAGGAAAGTGAAGATGGCCCTTAAGAGAAATAGGATACACACTTTCCGAAAGTACGCAAAATTCAAATAAACCTTTATAAAACGACCAGATGCGCATCCGAAGAAAATCTGCTCTTTTTTAAGGGCGGCTGTATTATAGAAATTTAAACTCATACTACTCCTTTCAGGAGCGTAGCAATCCAAAAGTTTTGAGGAGGCTTTAACGGCTTTAAAAAAAAATTAAGTGAGTCGGCGATAAAGAGAACTGCATGCTTCATTACCCAATGGGGGTTTGACCCTCCTCCCGAGCCCATCCTTTTCTACGTTAACGACTCCTTTGGCATAATTTGAGGCGGTTTGGGCAGCTTCCTCAATACTCGTACATAGGGCGGCATCAATGTTGGCTTCACTGCATTGCTAATGCTCCTTAATTGACCGACGTTGGGAATAAATACCCAATAAAAACACCCAAGAATAGCTTATAAGCTATGAAATCATAATTACAATTCTTTTTTCCACAGAGTAATTCGAAAAGAAGGCTATAAAAACGTTAATTGCTGTAATATAATTGACAGAAACAATAAAACATTTCTTCTTCTTTATGAGTTTAGTGTGTATCATTTCTTCTTAGAATACTTTTATTTGTTGTTCTCCACGTTAAACAATCAATGCAAATAATCATCGTTTATTGAGCAAATTAAAATCTATGTTTGCAGGCTCCGGCCCATTAATTGAATAATAAAATGAAAACCGAATGAGAACGTTTATTTGGATTTAAACAAAGAACATAAAAAACAGCGCCATCTTTTATAGTTAATTTGAACTAGAATGGAGAAATGGTTGGAAAATATAACGTTACATTTAATTCATTTTGAATGCATTTCCATAATGCATTAGTGGATATATATTTTGTATAAATAATTCTTCGATTCTTTTTTCATCTTTTAAATCTCAAATATATTAGGTACCACTTCATTTGGATACGAGCGGTAACGTGGAAATGGACGTAAGTGCAGTATAGTATATAGAACGACCACCCACTTTGTCAAATTCGTAGCTAAGTAGGCTAAGTGTCTGCTGTAGTAAAATAAGTTCTTACTCGACTTAAAATAGCTCTCAGGTGAAATTGCGCGAATTGTTAAAAGAAACATTAGAAAATATGAGATATCAACTGCTCTGTTCAAAAGAAAAGGAAAAAAGAAAAGAAGAAAGCAAAGAAAGGAAGAAAGTAAAGCAAAGAAAGAAAGAAAGAAAGAAAGAAAGAAAGAAAGAAAGAAAGAAACTGAAACTTGAAACAAAATCTCGAAAGAGTTGGATGTCAAGTCAAGTTTCAGGATTTTCTAGAGCACCCGTTGTATGACTTCCTGCGTCTTATTCAGCAAACAAAGTAATGCCCAAAGAAATTCCCTGCTGGAAGCGGTAATTATACTAAATTGCAAAATTGAGTAAGCAGACTGAAAACCTTTATCATTTTTGAGCGAAGACAGTAATAAAATCGCCTCCAGACGTTTTGTCAAGGAAAACCAAAGCGTTGCGATCTGCTCGTCTTATCGGACATTACCAAAAATGCGGAGTAACAAATGCCATAATAAAGGATAGCATAGCCAGTCTCAGAATGCTGATCCAATTGTGTTTGAAGAAATTTGGTTGAGAAGAATTAATTTAAAAATGATGAAATCACTATAAAGATAAATGATAAGGAAAATGCATAGGAATAGGAGCATCAACTGGAAGACAGGGGCGAAATTTCATAGCATATTTCCTACTGACATAATGCATGACTATTGTGTGATAATTAAAATGTATGAAAGAATAATAGAACAAAAGCATGCAGAAATTATGAATGTACAACAAATGTAGGTATGCATGAGATTAAAATAAAGAGAAGATCATGAAAATTAAGATAGATAAGAAGTAACGAAGAATAAAATACTCATTTTTTTAAATGACTGAAAACAAAAATACTCGTTCTTTGAAGTGAATGAGATTAAAAATAACGGTTCTCTTTAGTGAATGAATTACTATCCCCGTTCACTTTAAATATATTTATCGTACACCTCTGTCGCACACCAAATGAAATTGAAGTGAAGAATCTATTAAGCAAGTGGAGAATTTTATATGGTGCAATGTTTGCAACAAGATATGGGACGAGTGAAAGTAAATTTGGAGCATGAAGAAATTAGTTGAATTTTTATGGCCCTGCAATAGTAAAAGTTATTTTGAGTCATAGTAGAATGAACAAAGAGAAGTTGATGAAACGTATACCGTAACTAAAAATGTACCACAGAACGTAACCCTAGATAATTTTTAATTTAAATAAAGGAATGCATTTCATTTATGCAGAGGACACAAAGCCTTCTAAACAAAATATTTTAACAGCTATGATTGCTCCGACGAAGAATGCAGCTGAAGCAGCAAAGAAGATGAAAATCCATTTGTTGCAATACATCAAGACTGGCAAAAATTCTCCAAAGCTTACATCAGAATACCAAGTAAATCAATATATTCTTGGTTGACGATTGCCGTTTTAAAATTACTGAAAAATACTTACCAATTTGTCTTCTGCGTACATCACATGAACGAGTAAGGAATGCATATTAGTGGGTGAAAGTATTAATTTCAAATTCTTGTAAAAGCATACTTGAGTCTTTTGCTGGCAAAAGAGTTTCTATGCCATCTTGAACGACATTAACTTGAAGCTGTGATCACCAAAGTTTCGGATACTACAATAATCCGAGTATGTAAAGGATGGTATCCAGAGGCCATGTTCTCTATCATATTGGCCATGTACTATATGCTTTTGCATATTCCCTATCATTTTTGCCATGATCTTCGTCTTTTTTTGCTCTATGCTTCGGTGTTGGTTTTCGTT
Source organism: Dysdera silvatica (assembly GCA_006491805.2). Classification (NCBI taxonomy): domain Eukaryota; kingdom Metazoa; phylum Arthropoda; class Arachnida; order Araneae; family Dysderidae; genus Dysdera; species Dysdera silvatica. The sequence continues at coordinate 128,490,569 of QLNU02015360.1, forward strand.
TTATGTTCTCTCCATTTGAGAACGAACTATTGTTTCGCTGAGGCATCATTTTCAATAGTTTTTCTGCAAAACATGTTGAAAATGAATTGAACAACAATATAAATCAACGTTTATTGGCGTAGTGATACCAGCGCTTCTTCTTCAGTAAAGTCTTTATATACGTTCGTAAGGGATTGGATATTGTCGTTCATAGCTCAGATGGTAGAGCCTCCACCAGGCAAGTGGAAGGTTGTGGGTTCAGGTCCCACCGAACGCAGAAATATTTATTTTCTTTCGAACGTTTCACCATCTAATCACGCCATAACATCGGCGCTGGTATCACTACGCCAATAAACGTTGATTTATATTGTTGTTTAATTTAATCTGCGTAGTGTTCGATTTATTTAAATAAATGTTGAAAATGTTTAACTGTTGATGATTAAAATTATTCGAACAGAATATTTAAAACAGGTTTAATCAAATACTAAATCAACAAGGCATTTTCCTGTCATTGTACGTGGCACAGCATTTTGAAAAAATTAACTCCAACAACAAATATAATAATAACAATAAAAATATTAAATAATAATAATTTTATATAAATATAATAAATATAATAATAATTTTATATAATATAACAAATATAATAATAATATAATAATAATTTTATATAAATAATAATAATTTTATATAAATATAATAATAATTTTATATAAATATAATAATAATTTTATATAAATATAATAAATATAATAATAATTTTATATAAATATAATAAATATAATAATAATTTATATAAATATAATAAATATAATAATAATTTTATATAAATATAAACAACAAATCAAATATTTTATCCATATCCAAAACTTTTTACTTACTTTTCAATTAACTAGTATTAAGACTTCAAAATCTTCAGCTTGTCGCATCCAAGCCCAGAATATATAACATTATCAGGGGCGGATACAGACTTTCATTTGGGGGGTTAAGGACAGAATTTGCCATGGTCTTGGAATAACACCCTTCATTTATCATGAAAGTTGGAATTTTTTACAGTGAAAAAATATATATTGGGGGTCATGACCCCTGTGACCCCCCGTGTCCACGCTTACATATTATACATGTACGTGAAAAACTGCGCAGAAACTAGTAAACAATAAAAAAAGAACAATATCGTCGCAGTTAAAATTTATTAATATGTTGTAATATTTAGATAATTCATTAACAAATAATATTTATTAACCTTTTATGACATGTCGTTAACATCTATTTCAATAGCACCTGCTACTTTCTTCATAACGAAATATACATAAACCGTTAGCTAACGGTGTCAGCCAACGTTGAAAATTACGCGATGGTAACCTAGGCTAGCACCGTTAGCCAACGGTTTGTGTATATATGTTGCGTTCTGAAAAGAATAGCACGTGCTATTCATAGGCGTACGCAGAAAGTTCATAAGGGGAGTTTATAGGCTCATGGAAGGGGGTTACAGAGTTACAACTCACATATTCCTATGTTGAATATACAAAATTTCATTGCAATGGGGGTTACAACCCCATGAACACCCTGCGTACACCAGTGGTGCTATTGAACTAGATGATAACGACAAGTCAATACATTGTAATGATGGTATTGCTGTGCTTTTTATTGTTTCCAACTTGTTGAATTTTATTTCCAGTTCCCATTCTTGCGCCTTAAAATCTCCAAATTTAAACGTCTAAAAATTTAAAAACCATAAATTTCATTCTTTTACCCTTCACCCAATTTCTTGAATAATAAAAGAATGTAAACTGAACTCTAACGCTTCTTAAGAAACCAGTTCCTGAAATAATAATGAAGCGGAAGAAGTCATTGTTTGTGTGTCGCTAATTAAAAATTTCATATTTCCTCAATCACTGGCCGGGAAACTGTATATCCTCTCAAATTAGAAAGAGGGAAGTCTGCAACCAATTTCTCGCAATAATTAACAAGATGTTACCTAAGATTTTGAAGGTAATTTTAAAATGAAAAAAGATGCAAAACAAAATGAAAAGAACTTGGATACGGCGAAAGGAATTGATTTAATTTTCTGTTTCCCTTCTTCGTCAGTTATTCGTTTTATGATGTCAATTAGTCTCGATTTAAATAATTCAGTTAGGACTATCGATTACCGTCATCAGTACTCTTCATCGATGTTTTCTTGCCGAACTTGCGATTATAGCTTTTGCATTTTGCTTGGTAATGAGAGTATATCAGTTCAATGCCCAATGAAAGTTTCAAGACTACAAATTAATATGGTTTTACTGAAAAACATGAGCGCTCATATGAACAATTCTAGAAGAGGGATGAGAAATATTATTACTTTCTTCTCAAGACTGTCAAAAATTTTAGTGAATGTACAAGATACTAAAATGCTACAAAAATAATTGATACTGCTTGACAATTAGTAATGAGCTAAAAAGTATCTTACTTTAAAATGTAGTTGTGAAAATTTTTGGAAGCAAACCATAGCAGAATTGGGCAAATCAAATTTTTGAACGACTAGGGGGGGGGAGGGCTTGAGCCTCCCTCTGTTTCCATTTGTTGTCATTTTTGTTGTCATCCCTGTTGTCGTTGGTGAGAAGAGCCCAAGTATCACGAAATCGTTATCGACAGGCCCAATAGCGTATTCGAACGTCTTAATTTCATGTTGTTCCCGAGAACGTTGGCCGTTTAAGAGGTGACCGTAATATAAAGCACATATCATAATTTTTATAACCAAAATAAGGATTACAAGTAACCCAGAGAAAAATAGAGAGCAATCAATATTAAATATGAGCGGAAGAAATTGAAAAGGAAACTGATGAACGAATACAGTTTACACGTTGGTGAAAGGAGCTGAGATAATGTTAGATCACTTGTTCTGAATAGCGTTCATAAAAGCACGTGCACTAATTTTCCTTACAGCCGCGATGATAAGAGATAACTGTACTTTTTTGTACAGCATCATAATCTTCCATGAGATATTATTACCCTTCTTAGAATTAAAGCAATTGCCTAATGGTCAACATACAAAATTCCTCATACCGTAAAAATCGGAAAGAGGAGGTTCTCCTTGCTAGACTTCGCATTGGGCATTCCCATCTCACCCATAGACATCTATTGGAAGGAAAACCAAAACTTTTTACTTCAGCTTTACAGATAATTTTTCAGCTCATAAATTGGAATAAGAAAGGATTAAAATAAATTGTGAATATTTAAGTCATCTGCGTTCTATTGATGACATTATTTTTTCAACGAACTCATCAGAACTCCAAGACATGGTATAATAGGAGCTCTCAAATAGAAGTAGAGAAATTGGACTTAAGATGAACCTACAAAAAAATAAGACCATGTTCAATAATTTTGTAGAGAAAACAAAAATACAATTTGACAACATGGAGTTAGAAATCACTGGTTCACATATTTATCTCGGCCAACTGATTTTAATTGACGGCAACATTATGAAGAACTCAACAGACGTATTAAACTTGGTTGGAGTGCATTTGGAAGAAATAGTTTTATCCTGAAGGGGAAATTGCCTTTGTATCTAAAATGAAAGCTTTTCAACCAGTGTGTATTGCAAGTCCTCTCATACGGATCAGAGACACGGAGTCTAAAAATTGCAGCAATACAAAAGTTAGAGATAAACCAAATGAGCATAGAGAGGTGCATGCTTGGAATATCTATGAGAGATGGGAAAAGAAACACTTGGTTGAGAGAGAAAACTAGAGTAAAGGACATCATTGTTAAAGTAAAAAGGCTGAAATGGCAATGGGCTGGGTATATCGTAAGAACTGATAAGCGATGGATAACAGAAATTCTCAACTGGATTCTAAGAGATCACCGAAGACCTACTAAACGTCCTCAAACTAGATGGGCGGATGAAATAAGAAAACAGGTTGGGGTGACATGGAAGCGAATTGCTCAGGATAGACTTGTGTGGAAAGGAGTTGGAGAGACCTTCATCAAGCCGTGGATAGATAGTGGTTGAATAGGATGATGATGATATATATTTTTTTTTTTTTGATTGTACATGTATGTTTCCAGTGAATAAGTTATGTCATTTACAGCAAAAAGTTTCGAGGGGGAGTGTGCACCCCCTCTGTATACTCTCCTTTCTGAATCCCCCAGAAGGAAAATTTATCTACGCCACTGCTTAATGTATATATGTCAACTTACAAAATTTACCCATAAAAGTGAAATGGACATATTTCCTCGCGAATAATAATAAATGTTATAAATAACTTATTAAGGGATCTAAATAAGAACAGTCGACTTATACAGAGGGATCCAGGGGGGAGGGAATAGGGGAGAGAGAAATATCCCCTTCCCTAATCACTCAATAACTTTTCTTTGGTAGTGGTAGCAACGATCATGCATAAGTTGTTGAGTTAGCAATACGTGTCCCCTCCCCAAAATTCCTTCCTGGATCCACCCTTGACTTATATACGGTATGTAAAGTATAAATGAAATACTAACCTTTGATTTAATGTCATAGGCGAAAATAAAATTTCCAGTGAGAAACACTTCAAACTTTAAGAAAAAACTTTTTTAACAAGGTGAAAATTTCTTAACATAATAAAGAAAAATTGCCATGCACCGTCGTTCACAAATCTGAACTGAAATTCAAGTCGCAGATTTGAATGTTATGAAGTCGCATATGTGGGGAAAAAAACCCACAGCGAACAGCACTTGGTAAGCAACAAAGATTAGGTTCTAAGCATTAGAGTACTAGTGACGTATCGCTCACGTGATATCCGGTCGAAAAGTAGCGCCCGTGGGCTTATGTTCAGGCACTGCGGAGAAAACTGTTCTTCTTTTGACACGTTTATGTGTTTTGTTTTGGCACTCAGATATATCGATGGTTCACAACAACGGTTTTTGTTAAATTTCAATTTTATGTAAGGAATAGGCTATACTTATTTTTTAATAAAGAAACAACCCATATCTTTTTGATTTTTTTTAGAATGGCTCGGACCAAATAACCCCGCTGGTCCCCCCCCCCTCTCGGAGGCCCTGTAAGAGTGCATGGGGCCCCAAATTTATACCAGGCCCTGGGCCTCACTTTGGCTTGATCGGGCCCTGTATACATGTATAATAATGGACGAAGCTCGATTGGCCCATCCGTAATTTAAAAAAAATTAAATGCCCGCTCTTGCATTAAAATCCTTATCAATAATGTGATAATAATAATAATTCTTATCAATAATGTGATAATAATAATAATTCTTATCAATAATGTGATAATAATAATAATAATCCTTATCAATAATGTGATAATGATAATAATAATAATCCCTTATCAATAATGTGATAATAATAATAATAATAATAATAATAATAATAATAATCATATCAATAATGGTGATAATAATAATCCTTACCAATAATGTGATAATAATAATAATTCCTTATCAATAATGTGATGATGATGATGATGATGATAATAATAATAATTCTTATCAATAATGTGAAAACAACGTTTTTCTCCAATAGAGGATGAATTCGTTTTACTCCTTTTTATATGTAGAACATAAATAATAATTCACAAAAGAATGACCGAATTAAAAAAAAAAAGTCTACTTACATTTGCGGATGCTTAACTGCCTTTCAATATTTCTTTTATGGTTTTATTAATCCAATTACTGCACAATTCAACTTCACAAAGCTATTATATCTAATTCGATATCGTGTGCAAACATAAATATTTGTATTATGTTTGTATTTATAATAATTGAAAATCCGTCTTGCATTTCTAGCTCATTCGCTCATTCGCTCATTCACTGTGCTGGTTGTGCTTCTAAAGCACAGAGTCCTCCCACCCCCATCACTTTTCTCCCTTGCCATGTGGGTTTTGTTGCCAAATAAGTCCAATCGAAATTAATTTCTACTTCGTAATTGTAACACCTGCCAACTATCTACTTGCTGTCAAGTTTCGAGGAAGGTTTGTTTGTTTGTTTGTTTGTTTGTTTGTTTGGATTTTTTATGGCGCAAAAGCATATGGGCTATACTGAACCAAAGAAGGAAGGTACGATGATATTAAATTGTGGAAAGAATTCTGCGAGTATGAAATGCAGTTAAAATAAATAAATAAATAAATCCACTTTCTTTCATCATAAATAAAACTTATATTTTCATTTTTCTCAATGAAAATTTGAAACCTTGCAAATACGTATAATCGCAACTATTACCACTACCAGAGCTGGGCAAAATGCTTGGAAATATGTATTTTCGATACAAAATACGAAATACTTAGAAATTTGTATTTTCAATACAAAATACGAAATACTCAGAAATTTGCATTTTCAATACAAAATACGAAATACTCAGAAATTTGTATTTTCGATACAAAATACAAAATGTATTTTAAAATGCTTTTCGAAAATACTGATTACATGTGCCAACGTTTATTTTTTTACCTGACTTTAGTGCATTTAATTAACCTAAATTAAGCTTAATAATTTCATTATCTTAATCATATCGTAATAATTCTATAGTAATTAATAAGGCCCGGATTTTCATGCATAAAATTTAGCTCAAATAATATGCAAATATGCTCAAAATTATTAAAAAATGTTCACGAATTTTCGTGCACATTTTTTCGCCTGCATATTTATGCAGAAATATGCACCTGCATAGAAATCCGGAGCCTACAGATAAGTGATGTTTCGAAATATATAAAATTACAATTTATTGACGTTTGTTTGTTTGTTTGGCTTTTTTATGGCGCAAGAGCATCTGGGCTATACTGCGCCAACAATTTATTGAAACAGTGCAAATGCTCTTGAAATCATTACATAATATGCACTGAAATGCATAAAAAATATCACTTTGTTACGTCCTCGAATATGAGTATGCACAAAATTAACACAAAATACACACCACAATGTATGAAATACGTACGAAAGATAAGTTTGACGATATGGCGTCATAAGCATTGGCTTGGGCCCTAGAACGATGGCAGGGTGAAATCTGGATGAAGTGGCCGGGGCAAAAGCCTTAAAAAATGGAAATTTTCTACCTCACCTTTTTAATTTTACCTTTTTTTTTAAAAGAAAATCGAAATATGGGTGGGTGGGGAGGGGCAATGGCCCTCCCTTGCCCATACCTGCCGGCGCCCATGGCTTGGGGTGGAAAATATTACACTTGGTCTTGACTTGGAAAGTATTATGCATATTGAGAAACATCGCCACAGAAATGTGAAGACTCATAAATTTATTTGTTTTTTCTAACTTTAATATTATCTAATTATATCATTTACACTTGAAACATATTCTGTACCATTTTTTTTATTCTTATTTTAAAAAAAATTAAAAAGAGAAAGGCCGAAATATCGAATTAATATAATTGATTGAATTACTAGCGGATTAGAAAAATATACACTTTTTGAAATTTTCATGAAATTTTTACAGAAATACGCCAAAATATGAACAAAACAAAAGAGAAATATGCAGAAATATGCAAATTCATAGAAATCCGCGCCCTAGTCATAAATGACCACGTAATTCAATACCATGTCACCATCATTTCACATTGTTTGTGAATTCACACTTACAATTGTAAAAATATTTGATAAGAAATGAAATCGATATTTTTTCGTTCTTGCCGCCATAAGATCAATTATATGCGTTATATAGTATAACTAGTCGTATGACAAAGGCCGTATCTACCATTAGGACAGAGTAGGCGTCGGCCTAGAGCGGCAAAATTTTTATGGATGGAAAATAGCGTAAAAATTTTAATTTTAAATCAAACAAAGAAAAAACTGAGCAAATGAGGAGAAAAAATGAAAAAGAAGAAAAATTAAAACATATAATTGTTTTCAAAAGCATACGGGACAATTACCTAATAAATCTTTACTTTGACAAATGTAAAATTTTTTTATGTTTTATTGTTTAATTTTGCACACAAGTTTTTTTTCTATCTCTAATACATTTAAGTCTTCTAGCTCTGATAATAAACGTTGTGTTTTGAAATATTGCCTTGTCACTATCACAATTGTTAAAAATATGTTTGTTTGTTTGGATGTTTTATGGCGCAAGAGCATCTGGGCTATACTGCGCCAAAACAAGGAGTCAAGGAGGTGTTAAAAATATAAAATATTGAAATTAAACCATTATAACATGTAGAAATTGTTTTACTATTCACAATACCCTAACATTACAAAATAACTAATATAAGTTTAAAATATAAATATAATTAACGGGTTTAATGATTAAAAGTATAATAGAAAATTTACATTGTTGAACCGCTGGATGTTGATGGTGGTAGAGATGGTGATGGTAGTGAAAGGGCGGCGGGGGCGGCATTTTTCAATTCTTGCCTAGGGCGGCAAAACACCTAGAAACGCCCTGCATATGACATGTATCTGGTGGCAAATCTAAGGTTATGAGCACTTTGAGAAGAGAGACACCAACAGCGGGCGATTTTAGTTTTAAAGGGGAGGGGAAGGAGAGCAGAGAGACCTTGATCTAACAAGGATATAAAAGCAAAAAGACTAAGTTTTTGTCTTTGGTTATAATAATA
>QLNU02015360.1:128502232-128514506 GCA_006491805.2 Dysdera silvatica
AGAGAGATAAGGGTGTTCGGTTAATTGGAGTTCGGATAATCAGAGCTCTACTGTATCTTATGTAAAGCTAACTACTTGATCACATTTAGGGAATTACTTTTCATTCTCAACTCTCCTTGTTTTGTAATTATTAATTCTGAAATTATGTTTAATTATATAATACATCTTAATTTTATTCTTAAATAGTATAAATATGAAGTCAGTTGCATGGCTTATCTGATTTATTCAATTCCTGTTCGCTAATAGGCACTGGTGTATCATGGGAGGCACAAAAGGAGGATGCCCAAAATGGCCCATGAGCGTACACGGATGAAACCTGTGCCAAACTGTCGCTTAGATGAGGGGAAGTAAAGTTGTCAATGGACACTTCGTTCTGGAATTGAGAAGTTCTAAGACATGGAACAAAATAGGTCCTAAGCTTGTTTCAGCCATTTTGCATGTTCTAACTTGGGCTTTTTCAGTGTGAAACCTGTAGAGAGGTACCGTAGACCGTGTTTCAAAGATATATGTACTACTAGAGCCTTTCTATCTCAGTAAGAACAAAGTTCTAAATGATCGAATGCGTTTTTGGTATATTTCCCCCGATTTATGGCGCATTTTGGGTAGTGGTCTATGTCAAGATGTATCTGGGTTGAATAATGTCTAGGTCAGTCCAGCTCGGCCCCCATCTAGGGTGGGTACCAGCCAGATCCCCCAGCTTGCCATGGAAGCCACTCAGACCCACAGAGTCTAGGGATTACCATACCACCATCTCCACCCCTACATCCTCACCCCCTCCATCCCACATCCCTCCCTCCACCATCCCATCCCCAAGCTTACATCAGGTAAAATTAAACAACAATACAAATCAACGTTTATTGGTGTAGTGAGATTAGATGTTGTCGTTCGTAGCTCAGTAGGTAGATGGAGCCTCCACCCGGAAAATGGAAGGTTGTGGGTTTAGGTCACTCCGAACGCAAAAACATTTCTTTTCTTTTGAATGTTTCACCATCTAGCCACTTCATAACATCGGCTGGTATCACTATGCCAATAAACGTTGATTTATATTGTTGTTTGATTTAATCTACATAGTGTTCGATTTATATAAATTACACGGTGGGTTTTACCCTGCAGTACCTTGTGAAGCAGTTTGTATTGGATCGATAATTGGCAGGACTATCAGCAATACCTTGGGATCCAATGGCAAACTACAGATTCAGACCAAGTTTGACCTGGTTTCAATGCCCATTTGCCCATGTAAGCAGCAGACATCCATCTGAAACCCATTAACTTTATTTAGGCAGCAACATGAACAACAAAAAAATATACATTGAGATTACAAATCAATGTTAGTTTGAGTTAATTATAAGAACAAAGACATATCTACATTAACATCATACGAAAATATAGATGCATAAAATTAATTACAAAAATATAGATAAATCAAATTTAATTAAAAAAAAAATATCAATACATTAATTAATATACTGTGAAATAGAATTTTGTCCATGTCTGCCTGGGTAGCGCAGGTAAAGACGTAGTCTGACAAAGCCTGCACCACCCAGGAGATACCAGATAGCCAAAGCAGCCCCATGGGATATCACTGCGCAAACATCAGCGAAAATTAAATTAAGTATGCAATTGATTAAATAGAATTAGTAAGGAAGATCCGGATTAAAGACTTAAACTTAGAATAGGAATTTATCTCTTTTATATTAGAAGGCAGCTGATTCCATAATTTAGGACCTGAAGAACCCACCCTGTGGCAACCCAGCTCCAGACGAGAAAATTGAGGTCTGTAGTTATGTCTACTTGTTGTTGGATAGTTATGTCTACTTGTTGTTGGATAGTTATGTGTAGGTTGCTGTAAATCAATTGGAATAGATAGACTAGTATTTTTAATTTTTTTAAACATTCATAACAAAATTTTATAATTTAAAAGTTGATTAAAAGTTAATAAATTGAATCTTTGCGGAACATCACGGATCGACATTGGTTGTGGTAATTTATGGTTAATAATATTGAAGAATTTATTTTGTAATGACTAAATTCTACTTTGGTTAGCCTGTGAAGTGTATCCCCAGACCGATAAACAATAAAAAAGATGAGAAAAAATAAAAGAATAATATAGATTGATCAAAAATTTTATAGGTATATAAATACTAATGTTGCGCAATATTCCCAAAAATCTACCAATTTTTAAGCACAATAGGTTAATGTGTGTATCCCATTTTAAATTGGCTTGAATAGTAACTCCAAGGAATTTCGTCTCCTGCGATAACGGAACTATATCGTTATCTATTTTTATGGTATTACATAAGTAGTTGCTTTTGTTATGTTTATTTGAAAACAGAATACATTTGGTTTTTTTTGTATTAAGTGAGAGATAATTATCTCTAAAGTATTTTATATATATATCAATATCATTATTTACAAGTGAAAACAGCACATCAAGATTCCTTTCCCTATAAAAGATGCTTGTGTCGTCGGCAAAGCATAGAACTCTAGATCGAGTTGGCAGAAAAAAAAGATCATTAATATAAAAAATAAAAAGCAAAGGTCCCAATGTCGACCCCTGAGGAACCCCACATAGAGGTGATCTGGCGATAGATTGATTTTCGTTTATTTCCACATATTGAGATCTTCCAAAATGGTAATTTCTGAAAAGAAGATTTTGCTTTCCGCATATACCTGCCAATTGTAATTTATATAAAAGTCTATCATAGTTAAGGGTATCAAATGCCCGTGACAAATCAAAAAAAATTCCAATTGATGAGTCACCACCGTCCAAAGCCGAATATATGAAGTCTGTTGCCGTTAACAATACTTGTTCAGTAGATTTATTTTTAGTAAAACCGAATTGATTTTCCTGTATGATGTGGTTATGTTCAAAGTATTTTAATAATCTATTATAAATGAGTTTTTCAAGTATTTTTGTAAACACCGATAATATTGATATCGGTCTATAATTAGCAACGTCAGTATATGAACCCTTTTTATGAATCGGAACAACCCTTGCCGTCTTAAATTCCGGCGGAATCTCACCAGTGGAAAAGATTAGATTAAAGATGTGGGTTAAAGGCCCTGAAATCTCATGAGCACAATATTTAATGGGAACTGGATGAAAGTTATCTGGGCCTGGTCCTTTATTAGCACTAAGATTATTAATTAGTCGAATTGTCTCAAGTTCAGTGACCCCATCCAAGAAAAAGGAATTAGCGATATTATAATCATGGCATCTTTGGAATACATTATTAAATTTACTAGATAAAGAATAAGGGAATTCTATGAAATATTGATTGAATGTATTAGAAATCTGTGATATGTTAGTAATCGTTTTATGAGGAGTTATTAGTTTATCAATTTCTCTTGTTCTGGATTTTGATCTTCCCATAAGTTCATTTATTTTCTGTATTCATAATACATGAAAAATATACCCAACTCTTTAGCAATTTCCTTATCATGGATTGACCTGAGGGCATGCCTGATCCCAAAGCATGAGATGGGAACACACGGCTCATGTCCAACAGGCCTGGTGGAAGAACCAAGCCTTGCTAACCCGTCAGCCACTTCATTTCCCTCCATTCCCCAATGACCAGACACCCGCACCAGTCTCACCTTGTTGAACTTCAATAGTTTATTAAGTATTCTTTGACACTCCAGTATGAGTTTGGAATTGGCAGTCACTTTGTCCAGTGCCGCTTGACAATTGAAACAAATTGCAATACAATAATTCTGAATTGTCTTCTTAACATGTTCTTAAATGTAACTGTTTACCATAGTCTGAGGGTTGGTACCTTAACCCTTAAGAGGCTTGGATTCGTCGGAAAACTGTAGGTCTTAGCGCAACATGAAACTTACTGTTCTTGCACTGTAAATTCACTCAAGGTTGAGTATGTGTTGACTTTGGTATTTTTTAAAATCTGTTCGCGTGTAGTGTTATATTCTATTACAGATTCAGCCAAGAGAAGAGATTTCTTCAAATAAGCAGTGCCGTATCTGGTCAACTGACTTCTGATGATGTGTCTTTAGGCATGACATTGAATGCATCTCCTTTGGGAACACCAGAAGGAACCTCATTGACTGGAGTAACATCATCTGTGGCAACAATTCCCCATCATAATGCTTTTTCAAACTACGTTGCGGAACAGTTAAGAGAAAGATTGCTGTCCAGACACAGTTTGTATAGAGTTAAAAGTGGGTTTCGGTTAAATGATGCCTTAGTATAGAATGCTATACCAATGTACTTCAATTTCTAAATGTTTATATTTAAATTCTAGAATGCCTAGACAAGGTGGAAGGTGCCATCCTATCATCAAATTAAGTTTCTTTTCAAACATTTAAACTTCTTAAGAAGTTTTTAGATTGAATAAGTGATATTTTGTGGTGTGTAATTTTTATTAGTCTGTCTTGTCGTAAATGGCAGTCTTGTAAACTGTCAATGTTGTTCTATGGACAAAGAGATACTAAATAGTGCTATATGAATAGTGTTCTTTAACGTTCTGTAATTCTGATTCAAAAATTAATTTTGCCTTTATTTTGAGAGCTACTCCTTTGCTTCAAAATTATAATTTTTTTAAAAAATGGTATGAAATCATTAAGCCACAAATCAAAATGTTGCAGTCTAGTAACAGGAATGATCACAGAAAGAAGTGGTCTTAGCTAGATTTTGTACTGGATATACCCGCTTCTCCCATCAATATTTGTTGAAGGGAAAAAAAATGCATCGATGTGTATCACCTGAAAGCAGGCATTAAATATTTTGCATAACTGCAAAAATTTTAACCAACAGCAATCACACATTGGCTTTTAACCCAGGGTTTGGCCAACCTTTTTAGGCACCGGACCACTTAAAAAATTTTCACGGTATCTCGCGGGCCAGCAGTTTCAGAGAGTTTCATTTAAAAAAATTTCTTCCAGTTATTTCTTTGTTCGCCTACGTCATGGAAAGAGATTCCCCTTGTTGTCCCTGTGGTTTTTCCTTATTTCAAAAAAAAAATTTGTTTTGGGAATTTTTTTATTCCAAACAGTTGCCGGCGGGCCGGATTAAGACTGTTGGCTGGACATACGCCCTTAACATGTAACATACATGCCCTATACATGTAACCTCACATACACTCTCTAAATAAGGAATATCATAGTTGTAGCTCCAATAGCAACCTAGAAAAAGGATGGGGCTCTGACCCCCCCCCAATACATCCTTGACACGTGACATTATTATATATATACGAGGTGTGTTCAAAAAGAAACTAAACTTTTACTATAACACCTTTATTGCTCATTATATAACATTTTAAACACTGTCCCCCTCGAAGTAGTCCCCTCTACTGGCAATACACCGTTCCCAATGTTTCTTCCATTTTTGGAAAGTCTCCTGGAACGCACTTTCTGGGATGGCATGCAGGTCTCTTGTCACATTGTCCTGAATCTCCACTATGGTTTGGAAACGACGTCCTTTCAACCTAGTTTTAAGTTTGGGAAACTTCTTTTTTCAATAAACCTTGTATACCTATAAAAGGGGCCTCCCCTACAAAAGTGACCTAAATCGTGCCCTGCACCAGTGAAGTTTGGGCCTGTGTTCAGTAAATGCAAACCGATTTCACAACAAGAAAAATTGCAGATGTGCAGAATTACCAATCAACATCGGAATAGGAAGTACCGATATTAACGATTTGCATCAGTTTTTGAAAGACACTGGTCTGACATTATTCAATCAATATCGGTTTGACTTCACGCATGCATACATTGTTCAGTTCACATCGATTTAGGAAGACATCGGTTTGATATCACACACATGCATGCGATTCAATCTACATCGGTTTAGGAAGATATCGATTTGACATCATGCATGCACACATTGTTCAATTCATGTCACAATACATCACCGAATCAAAAATCGGGAAACCAGTATCAAGATGTTTATTTTATATCGATGTTTCATGATGTATTGATACATCGCCCAGTCCTAGTGTCCGATCTCCACTCCCAGGCTTTTGATTTTTAATGGAAACCACCATGTCCATTTACTAAAAAGAAAGAAGAAAACATTTGCCAATCCCCCCCCCAGAAAGTTCTGGCTGTTGCTTGGCAAGGAAGGTAAAGACAAAGAACATAAGTGGGGAGGAAGAAGGTAAGATTCCATAGGGATAATGGGAACTGGGATTTTCCCATCGCCTATGGAAACTTTATACTGCAGAGAAGCCACCTCATTCCACAGAGTGCTGTCAGAACTGGGAAATCAGGGAATTTTTCGAACTTTAATAAAAATCAGGGAAAATGAAATTTTTCGATTGCTAAAACTGCAGCGAATGTTAGAGGTGGGCAAACTGGTTCATCAACGTGATCAGTTGAAAATCGATTTGCTCATTATGAACTGTTCTTTTGAATGGTTCATCTGTTCTTGGATTATAATTCTTCTACACAACAGGGCCATAGCTGGGGAGTGGGCTTAGCCCTCTTCTGGTGAAAAATAGTCTTGGCTTCATGTTTGCTGAAAATCAATTTGCAGAAATGAAGAATTGAAAAAATTGCGATATCAAAAATTGAATTAATTTTGTTTTAAATTTTTCATTTTATTCATGAACTAAATTGTTTTTTAATACTAAAAATATATTCAAAATAAATTTTCACTACAGATGTTTCGTATATGTTTTTTTTTTAGAAGTCTGTCTTCACTTAGTGTATTGTAAGGAAAAATGGATAACAGCGGTAGTCAATGTTTCTTTCAGGCATACATTCCACCCCCCCACAATCGATCATTTGCCACTTCCGAAGACATTTTATATAATATATAATTATATATATATGTACATATGATAAGCAGAAATCCCACTACTGTGAAGTGCCAATCATTGCCTCCTCTCGCGGACCCAGCTTTAGCTGGTGCTGGGCCAGATTTGGAATGGGAAAGAGATCCACACTCTGAATTTAATTTTTCAAGCTGGATTTCGAAGTGGATTCAGTACAGTGGACCATATTTCAGTATTAAAAGAACTAATTAAAGGAACACATGAATAATAACTTCCATTGTGTATGATATTTATTGACTATGAGAAGGCCTTTGACTATACTAAAACGTCAGAAGTTATCAACTCTTTAAGATCAACAGACGTCGATCATGTATACATTGACATGGTGTTTATAAAAATGCAAGTGCAAAGTTTGGTTACATAAAGATACCAAAACTATAAAAATTGGTAAAGGTGTGAGTCGTGGAGATACCATTTTGTTCTGCCCCAAGGTATTTGGGCATCAGAAAACTTAACAAAAGACAAAGCAATACGATTTTACTTCATTCATTTTAAAATTCTTTTATTCATTGATTGATCGATTTTGTTGTAAGACAGGTAGCTGATCACTCTAAGCTTGATTGAGATATTTTGGATGTTTGTGTACGAAGCAAAAATAGTCTTGATTTACAATTGGAAAAACAAATGAAAATATTCCTTCCCAAGTGCCAGGTCCAATTCTGCCAAATCGGTTGAATCGATATATGGCTGGCCCTGTCCCCGTGGCCAAGAAGTCCTGAAAAAAAACCTACTCGCTTGTAGTAGTCCTGAATTACAGCATAGACAAAAAGACAGATATTTAGGGCCTGCCCTAATTAAGATTGAACACCAGGCCCTTTAATTTTTTTTTTATAATTGTGTAGGTTATTTCACATATTATTGCATTTGCACATTTGATATTTTCATCACCTTGCTGACAACACAGACTTATCATACCAGGGAAATTTTTAGAAATCCATGAGAGAATTTTTTTTCCTGCATTTTGTCACCACCCTGTTGCAGTTAGGGCTGCATAGAGCTTTACTCTTTTATTCTTTTAACACTATGTAATCGTCGCTTATTATAGATGTATACATATATTATTTTTTATCTTTTAAATGGGTTATTAAATTTAGGTATTTGTATTTTCAATTTAATTTTCAGATGCTTTTATTGCACACGATTTTTTTTAAACAGTCAACTACTTGTTTTTCAAGAAAGTGAAATTTTAATAAAAATGAGATTGGAATCCTTAATAAGAATATATTATTATAAATATTCATTGAATTTTATTCACAGCATTGACCTAGGAAAGGGGGCTCAAGCCCTTCATGAGTTTAGAATTGCTATGTCACTGATTCAAAGAATTTGTATTTACGCATATTTGCATACTTTTATTTTTCAAACATCAAAACGCAAATTTTGGTTTTGTAAGGTTGAAATTCATTAACAATTTACTTATATATATATTTATCATCATATTCAACCATTATCTCCAAATGCTCTCCACACAAGTTTATTCTGATCAATTTGCTTCCATATCACCCCAACCTGTTTTCTTATTTCATCCAACTATTTAGTTTGAGGACATTTTCTAGGTCTTCGGTGGTCTCTGAGAATTTGCGTTGTCCATCATTGATCAGTTCTTCTTGCGATATGCCCAGCCCATTGCCATTTAAGTCTTTTTACTTTAACAATAATATCCTCTACTGTTTGCTCTCTCACCCAAGTGTTTCTTTTTCGATCTCTGCTAGTTATTCCAAGCATGCACCTCTCCATACTCCTTTGGGTTGTCTGTAACTTCCGTATTGCTGCAATTGTTAGACTCCATATCTCTGATCTTCGAGAGAGGACTGGCAATACAAACTGGTTGAAGATTTTCTTTTTAGATACAACCGAAATTTTGTCTTCAGGATAAAACTGTTTCCTCCAAATATACTCCAGCAATTTTAATATGTCCGTTGAGTTTTTTCATAATGTTGCCTTCCATTGAAATCTATTTCATTGTATCAGCAATTTCTAGCTCAACGTTGTTAACGTGCATTTCTGTTTTCTCTATGAAATAATTGAACATGATGTTAGTTTTTTGTAGGTTTATCTTGAGTCCAATTTCTCTATTTCTAGTTGAGAGCTCTTATACCATGTCTTGGAGTTCTGATGGGTCCGTTGAAAACATAACCATGTCATTAATAAACCGCAGCTGATTTAAATATTTACCATTTATTTTTATTCCCCTTGTTATTCCAATTTATCAGCTGAAAAATTATTTGTAAAGCTAAAGTAAAAAGTTTCGGAAAAATGGTATCTTCCTGCTTCATACCTTTACCAATTTTGATAGTTTTGTTATCTTTATGTAACTGAAATTTTTCACTTGCGTTTTTATACACACATTCCACCTTGTCAATGTACACATGCTCGACGTCTGTTGATTTTAAAAGGGTTGATGACTGCTGATGTTTTAATAGAGTCAGAGGCCTTCTCGTAGTCAATAAATGCCACACGCAATGAAAGCTCATATTTCTGTGTTCTTTCAATTAGTTATCTTATTACTTGAACATACATTCTTTGGCAAAGTATGTTATCACGTGAAGAGTTCAATAGGCACCAGTTTGAAAGAGAGGTGAGGGCAAAAACTCATTTTTTTTCAATGAAAAAATCTTAGCAATTCCCTAAAACTTACCCCCAATAGGGGGGAAAGATGCCCTGCTTTGGTGTCATCCATGCCAACAAAGCAGTTCTTCAGGGAAAACACAGGGTGGGGGGTATCTGCATCTTAATTTGGGACAGAAAGGGATCTGTGTTCAAAACATTTTAAGAAATGATGTAAGACTAATTCGAGTTTTATTTTTCCTGGAAAATTGTGATAAAAGTTTTTCCATCTGTCCATTTTTAAATTTTTTAGGTTTTCACAGTAACTGCTGCATTATATACGTATCTAACCTTCATTAGTTGCCTCTTCCTATTTTTGGCAATTGACATCAAACCAGTGGCACACCCAGGATGTTTTCCTTCGGTGAGGTTTACTGTGTAAAAATCTGCCTTTTAACAAAATATTTGTTTTTATGCACACTTTACATGCTTTCACCCCCTGCGTTGCCACCTATGCCAGGATATTACTGCTAGATTTCAAAACAGTATATTTAAAAGAATTTGATCTGCTACAAATTTAAATTTTATTTTGTTACTAAATAGCTCCAAATTGGCAATTTTGCTATTCTTATGGTTCCCACGTAACCTGGAGAACCCAGAATTGTCCGGGCATTTGAAATCACACTTAAAAGTTGGGGAGAAAATGAGATTTTTTGGTCAAACCTTGAAAAGTCAGGGAAACCTACCTAACCTGTTCTGAATAGTTGAATTTCGTGTGCACATGAAGCTATTTTTCGAAAACCAGATTTCAATTCAGGGAGTAACCTGCTAAAATTATTTTCATAGCTTTTTTTTTTTGACTAACCTGCACCTAAAAGTTCAAGCTAAATCATAAAAGTTGTTTTCAAGTTTACATGACATTTTGGTCAAAAAAAAAAATCAACTCCATACAATTGCTTTTAATTATTTTTATACTTTGGGTTGATTCTTCGATGCCGGTGTATATACCAGGCAAGATATACAGCCTTCAAATCAGATTCCTTCCTTCCTTTCTGACCTATTGATTGATATGTTCATCAAATGGGTCACATTGCTGACATGGAGTCCATTACGAATATCTTTTTATATTCATTTCACTAAATCTTTCACAATCTACAGTATGCACTGGAATTTACAATTCAAATTCACATCTTGAAGACATAGCAATGAACTCGCATAGTAAATTTTCTTCAGTGGCGCAATATATTTTTGCAGCATGTTACTTGGAGTTACAGACAACTGGGATTGGACGAGAGGTACCCTTACTACACATCAGCACATTTTGTCTCCTTGACTTAAGTGTTCAATATTTCAGGGAGTTTCAGCTGCAAATAAGCAGCTTGGTGTTCCCAGTCAATGTACATTTCACCTCCGATGTGGAGGGTGACATGATGATCTTTCCCCCGACCATACTGTTCCATGCAGTTGGGTGATTTCGTCATTACCACCATTCCAATTTTAGTTGGAACTTTTCGGTGAATTGTTCAGCAGTTTTCCTAGCCGAATTTTAGTTGACGTAACCTTTCAGTGAAAAGGCTAATGACAGGTTAATCCCTGGTTCAATCCAAATTTTTAGTTGAGATCAGTCAGGGAAAAACCTGGAACAGTTGGGGAATTTTATTTCTCTGTGTGTGAACCCTGTATTCTGAACTGCTCCGCATTAATAATCTTCTTACTTCAAATTGGCAATTTTGCTACTGCCAACTGCTCCAAATTGCTTCTTCAGCCGTACTATCCTCAAACACACTGACAGACAATCAACTATGTTTCCACGTAATATGCAATTGTCTGCGGGCCTTTCAAGATCAGAGACTGCTATGGGAAAATTCTCCCTGTTGCTGCGTTGGTAGTGGTTTTGTGATATCTGGACAATGGCTATCAAAAAAAAAAAATCTTAATATATTTTGTTCGTACAGATGTATTTATAGTAATAGAGTACTTTTCGAAAGTTTGTTTGCTCCGTATTTTTACTATTTTCGGATTATCTGTGGTAGTTTTTCCACCCGTTATTGTGGATAATCGAGAGGTGATTGCATTAAGAAAGTCAAAGTTTTTGATAAGAAGGTGCGGAAGTTTTTAACATGAATATGTGCAAGATTCCGGAAATAGCTTTTATACAGTAACTTATAATGATTCAAAGTACTTGAATGCATATACTGTATATCCATGCATGTACTTATTAATGGTGAAATGTTAAATTGGCATATTTTCACTTTTACTCATGTTGATTTTTATTTCTTCTATTTTCAGGTTACCTCGATCTTTTCAGTTATTTATGATATCTACAGCTTTGTAAGTAATTTGCTCATTTGAACTTGAATATAATGTTAAATGTGATTAGAAGCAAAATTATTAGCTCAATTTCTATTCCCTAATTGTTATTTTTTCTTACTGATAAAAAATAACTGTAACACTATTCTATTAAGGCTAACTTCAATAAAATTTACAATGTAAGAAAGAAACTGAACACAAAAATAAAACTAACAGAGGTCTAACAAGTCCATTATGTATAAGTTTGCTTTGACTACATGTGAAAAAGTGTTGTACTTTGTAAAAAAAGTGATTCAGTGGTTAAATATTTTGCTTTCAGCTGAAATTCAAATCTCTGTAAACTCGGATGTTTTGAAATGTATCGTTTCAGCTTTCATGTCATCATTTATAACTTCCTAGGTTAATCCAGTCAGCATTTTGGGGATACAAAAGGCTTTATAAAAATTCTTCAGTCTCCTTTTAATAAAATAGTAGTGGTTTGTTTCAGATACAGTATTTTTAATGCATTTAATTAATGTTATGGTCTGTTTACACTGGACAGCAAATTTTTATCAAATTCATGCTCCCAAGGTAAAAGTAGCAAATTCTTGATGCACTCGAAGCACTAAACGCAAATATGATCACAAAAA
>QLNU02015360.1:128519491-128530714 GCA_006491805.2 Dysdera silvatica
AAAAAGATACGCAGGACACACACATAGTTCCATGGAAAACCTTAAAAATTACAGAGAATAAAAATTTAACAACAATTACTTACTGAAATACACGTTTGTTACAATACAATGCGTTTAACAATTACGAACACTATTTCTTGTTGAAAAAATCCATGATTGACAGTTGTTTTATGCAAATTTTACGCCTTGGTTTGCAATACGGGTTTTCAAGACTTAGAATATTTTAGCGGAGATTCTGTCTTTCAAATATTTCTCGCCACGACAAGGCTCTCCTTTGAGAGCCAAAGTTCGAGCAGGAAGCACATTGTAGAAAAGTCCCGTTTCATCTGCGTTGTAAATATCAGGTGAGAAGTAGCCAATTAACAAGGATCGCAATTTTTCCAGCCACACTTTTCTCCTTTCGCTGTCCACTACATCACTTTCTTTGGCTAATTTCTTGCATATCAGGCCAGGCAGATCCTTGAATTTCGTTATCCAGCCGCTAGACGCAGCGTAATTCTTTACGTTCAGCTGCGTGGCAATCGTCTTTGCCTTTTCACAAAGTATGGTTCTAAAAACTGGAATTATTTGAAGACCGTGCCTGTTGGTACGACGCAAAAAGTAGGCTACACTTTCCATCTCCACAAATGTCGCCTTCCTACCAGTTTTTCTCTTCTTACTAGCGTTACCACATTTTTCGACCTATTATCGTATTTAGTTCTTCTTTGTGATTATAAAATTTAGGGTGCCTAAGACGTTTCGCAATATCGATACGTTTCTCTTCAAGTTTCTTCTCTATCTCCTCTACTATTTTTAATCTATCACGTAAAGTTCTCACTTGCTTATTACGTTGGGACGTGATTCAAGGATAATACAAAAAAGTTAATTCGTTAAAAGCGAACGGTACAGTCTGAGCACGTGCTAATGAAACCAAGAGCAGATGGAAACGAAAGCATGTAAGAATGCATGTAGGCACTTACAATGAAGTAAAATTCAAAGTGAAGCAATTGTGACAATGATAAGAACTTTCTATTCATTGAAAGGTCAAAGCATCCCTAGTAAATAAGTAAGCTGGTACAGTATGTCATACTAACAATAATAGCAAACTTGTTACCTCAAATTCGTGAGTTTAGCACACCTACACACAACATAATAGCTCTGTACCAGTTTTACTATCCACTTCCACTGAGTCCCCAGTTTAGAACAACAGAATTGTTTGTCACGACGGGAGGTGCTTTTTCGGCGTTGGCACTTAAAATTCTTTACTAATCACAAAAATCTCAAACATTCCTAAAGAAAAAAAGATCCACGTGGGATAATATTCTGGCAGGACCGCGTTTTATCAAACGATCGTTGGGATAAAACGAAAAATCGGGGAACGACAGAACAGGGAAATATTAGTGTTATTCGTATGAAGAAAATTCCGCCAGGACCAAAAATAGCGAACGATATATGCGAGAAAACGATAGAAGCGAGAACGATGGATCGAGGCTTCACTGTATTAGTTTTAAGTGTGCAATTAAAAAAAAAATCCAAATTGTATCAGCTTATTTCCAAACGAACGCGACTTAAAGAAGGGTAGAAGGTGATGGAGTGGAGCCTCAACGTAAGGATCGGGGGTTCGATCCAAACGAACGGCATCATTCACGGTACATTCTATTTTCTTTCTTAGACTAATTTAAAAAAAAAAAAAAATTACAGTATACATACACGCGCATTCTCTCTCCCAATTCTATACCTCTCTCTTTAAATGACTATTGAATTATGATCACTTCTATGTAAACTATCTATACAATCAATGATCTACCTATCCAAACTGAATGTTGCCTGCTAACCATGTGATTTACCGACCAAGTTAGCATATATAAGGCATAGACAGGGCCGGATTATCACACAGACAGACAAGACAAATGTCTGGGGCCTTTTTTTTTTAAGGGGCCAGGCGCGGTAAAGACCCAACGCCATTGCAAAATAGTTGCCAATCAGACTTTATCACCGGGACAGTAATTTTATCGCGGCGCGAATTTTAGAGTTTTTTCTTTTATTTATTTATATATCTATATCTCTCTATATATATTCAACCATTATCTATCCACTGCTGGATGAAGGTCTCTCCAAATGCTTTCCACACAAGTCTATCCTGGGCCATTCGTTTCCACGTCACCCCAACCTCTTTTCTTATTTCATCCACCCATCTAGTTTGAGGACGTTTACTAGGTCTTCGGTGGTCTTCGGCTCAGTGTTGTCAACTTGTATTTTTGTTTCCTCTACAAAATTATTGAACATGATCTTAGTTTTTTGTAGGTTCATCTTGAGTCCAACTTCTTCACTTCTAGTTGAGAGCTCTTGTACCATGTCTTGGAGTTCTAATGGGTCCGTTGAAAAAATAACAATGTCATCAGCAAACCGCAGATGATTTAAATATTCACCATTTATTTTTATTCCCTTGTTATTCCAATTTATCAGCTGAAAAATCATCTGTAAAGCAGAAGTAAAAAGTTTTGGAGAAATGGTATCTCCCTGCCTCACCCCTTTGCCAAGTTTGATAGTTTTGGTATCTTTATGTAACCGAAATTTTGCACTTGCATTTTTATACACACGTTTCACCATGTCAATGTACACATCCTCAATGTCTGTTGATCTTAAAGAGTTGATGACTGCTGATGTTTTTATAGAGTCAAAGGCCTTCTCATAGTCAATAAATGCAACACACAATGGAAGTTCATATTCATGTGTTCTTTCAATTAATTCTCTTAATACTTGAATATGGTCCACTGTACTGAATCCACTTCGAAATCCAGCTTGTTCTCTTGGTTGAGCTGCATCTAATTTTTTCTGCAGGCGATGTGTTAGAACTTTTGTGAAGATTTTATAAATAGCAGGTAACAAGCTAATTGGTCGGTAATTTTTTAAATCCTCTTTATCACCTTTTTTATGCAAAAGAATTACTGTTGCAGAATCCCATTGGTTTGGTATGTTACCGCTGTTAAGACATTTGGTAAAGAATTTTGCAAGTATGTCTTCTACATATTCTCCAGCTTCTTTTAGGATATCTAATGTAATACCATCATCACCAGGGGCTCTTCCTTTCTTCATATTTTTTATTGCAAATGAAACTTCTTCTTTTAAGATTTTAGGAGCTGTTCCTTCGACTATTTCAATGTCTTCGTTTAATTCACTGTTACTTTCGTATAGATTTTTGTAGAATTCTTCAACTCTTCTAAGTATTTCTTCCCTATTTCTTGTTACGGTGCCATCCTCTCCTTTTAATGCAATGATGTGTTTCTTCCCAACAGATAAACTTCCTTTAACAACCCTAAGGCTCTTGTTATTTTCAATGGCTTTCCTTACTAGCTCACAGTTGAATTTTCTTATGTCTTCTTTCATGCTTTTGCGCAGAGTTTTACAAAGTTCTATGTACTCAATCCTGGAACTGGTATTTTGATTGTCCACCTTCATATCTCTTCGCCTTTTCATGAGCTGTTTCGTCTTCTCAGATAATTTGCTATTGTGCTTTTTACAGGTTACACCACCAATTTCCCCAGCAGTTTCAACTATTGTCTTAACAATGTTTTCATTTGCTTCTGAGATATCACTTTCATCAATAAGTCCTTCCAGTGCAGAAAAGCGATTTTTTAATTCCAACTTGAATGCCTCGGTATTTTCTTTTAATTTCTTTAAATCCACCCTCTTACTTACTTGTTTCCTAATGAGCTTCTGTCGTTCTAATTTAGTATTTAAGTGCACTTTACATCTCACCATTCGATGATCACTTCCAGTATTAAATCTGTTCAGTACACTGCAATCTTCAATAATTGATTTCTTGTTTGCCAGGATATAGTCAATTTCACTAGTTCCCCCATTTGGGTGTTTCCATGTCCATTTTCTTTGCGGTTTCTTCTTAAAAAATGAATTCATGATGCTAAGGTTTTCAGCTTCTGCAAATTCGATGAGTTGATCGCCACGTTCATTCCTTTCCCCATATCCGTATTTACCAACCGATGTCTCTCCTTGTTCCTGTTGTCCAATTCTTGCATTGAAATCCCCCATGATGAGCTTGATATGTTGTTTCCCTTTGGTGTGTAACTCTTTGATTTCTTCATAAAATTCTTCAACCTCTTCGTCGGTATGGCTTGATGTTGGTGCATATACCTGTACTATTTGAAGTTGGTATCGCTGGGTTAGTTGAACAACGAGCCTCGCTGCTCGATCTGATGTACTTTCAACTTCCAGAAGACAGTCTTTAATTCTTTTGTTGATTAAGAAGCCAACACCACTTGTTCTTCCAGTTTCCGTTCCTCTATAATAAAACAAATGTCCACTTTTAAGTTCCACCAACTCTTCACCTTTTCTTCTAACTTCACTGAGTCCTACAATGTCCCATTTGATCTTGTCAAGTTCTTCTTCCAATTCCTGAAGTTTTGCTTCAGAAGCAAGGGATCGTCCATTAAACGTAGCCAAGGTCAATAACAAACGGCAGCCTGGGCCATTCCAGTGATTCTTAGCACCCCCTGCTTTCATGCCACACTGACCGCTGCCTTGATCAGGAGCACTCCAGCACCTGGAGACTAGGGGCCATGGTTTCTGGTGTGTCAACATAATGGAGGAATTAGCCATAATTTCACCACGCTGGCTAGACGGGTTGGTGAATTAGCCCTCCCCTTCCGCCTTTCTATCCGTGCAGCAAATATTAATTTGCCACATAAATAGAAAGCTCAGCCTGCACCACTTGAAGGCGGGGTAGGACACTAGGTTACTGGCCTGGCCGGTTCCACACATCGTCACATACGTTCAGCGTGTGGGTCTCCTTCCAGTTAGATACCAGCAACCCTTTTGCAGGCCATATATATACGTTGCATGAAAATATGTTACCTGTACCGACTTTATTTTTAAAATTTAAATTCCAGAACCGATTTAGCGAGCGATCGGATATAACGAATATTTTCGTTGATCCCAAGATCCTCGTTATATATGGGTCCTAGTCATGCCCGTATCCAGAGATGGGGGATCTTAGGGACCGGTTCCCCCCGAAACTAAATTTTTAATGGGACTTGGCTACGGCCTTGCATGCTGTGATTGTATCGATACATGCTGTAAAAATTTATGAACCCCCCCTTGAAATTAAATCCTGGCTACGGTCTTGGTCCTAGTGTAATTACACAGGCTTAATTTATACTACAAGGGGCCCCGGAAAAAATTGTCTAGGGTCCCCGAAACTTTAATCCGACCTTGTGTGTGGACAAATGGTTCAATGGGAAGTAATAGTCTAAGGGAGTATAGTATGTGAAAAATGAAAGATCTATTGGACTTCGAAAAAGGCTAATTCGATGTCAAAAAAGACAGAACTTGTGAGTTCGTTCGAAAGGCGATCGTAGTTAAAATGCACCGATTGGTACTAAAATTGTAGAATAACGAATTATCGGCGCAACTGAAAAGGACGGCGAAAGGCAGGTCAAGGTGAGCGCCGGCGCCGACGACACGCATGGGCCAACGAATGCACCATTCACTGTTCCAACAGTTGACGGCTCAGTAACAGTAGTGGCCAATCAAGAACAATCAAGCGCCGTATGCTTGTAGGTATGGCTTATATGAGCAGACGGCCACTGCGATATTCCCTCCTAACCTAGGGTCAAAGTCATTAAGACTGGTCTGGTGGGGAAAAAATGGTAAGTTGGACAACAGACAGTGGCGGATTAAGCGGCTGGCGGACGCCAGGGCCCCCCCCGAATATCAAAGGGCCACGAGCGCGAGAGATTCCTAGTTAAAAACTGCCACAACACAAAAAGCGAAAGATGCAATACTTAATATTATTCACGTATTTTACGTATATAAGTACAGAACGTTCTTTTATTAAATTAAAGCTAATTAAAAATCATATTAATTCAAATAATGAGTGCAGAAAAATAAAATGTTACTGTCATAACTAGAGCCCGGATTATACGCAATTGTATATGCGCATATGCAATCGCATATTTTAGCTGTTTTTAGTGTTTTTGCATATAAATGCACAAAAACCATGAATTTCCAGAATAAATGCATATTTTAAGGGTTTTAGTAATTTTAAGAATTTTATTATTCTCTCATCTGAAAAATTTCACCACAATACTAAAGTTGAACTTTCTTCTTACTTCTTATCTGAGTGGAAAGGCAATGGAATTCGTAAATGTACACGTTTAATTATGTCCTACGGCAGTGGTGTGCAAACCGTGGGTCGCGACCCCCAAAGTGGTCGAGAGAAAAAAATTTGTGGGTCGCCGAATTCAAAGAAATTGATTTGACAATAAAAAAAAAGATAAGGCTTTTCTTCAAGTATAGGTACCAGTAAAATAGTGTAATGAGATACATGCTACATTTGTATTGATATAATTGTCATTTATTGGCGTATTATTGATACCGAAACATAGATGGTATGGCGTATGATTAGATGGTGAAACATTCGAAAAATAAATATTTTATATATAAATATTTTATATAAATAACTGGCAACAATATATATACGTTCGTAAAGAGATTATATATTGTCCTTCGTAGCTCAGTGGGTAGAGCCTCCGCCCGGCAAGTGGAAGGTCGTGGGTTCAGGTCCCACCGAAGGCAGAAATATTTATTTTCTTTCGAACGTTTCACCATCTAATCACGCCATACCATCGGCGTTGGTATCACTACGCCAATAAACGTTGATTGATTGACATTGTTGTTTGATTTAATCTGCGTAGTGTTCGATTTATATAAAATAAATACATATGCTGCAACGGGCATTTCGATCAATTTAATACCAGTCTCTTTGCAATTTGGTTTAAATAGTAGTCTATGTACTACACCATTCTGCGAAATAACTGGCAACAATATATATACGTTCGTAAAGAGATTATATATTGTCCTTCGTAGCTCAGTGGGTAGAGCCTCCGCCCGGCAAGTGGAAGGTCGTGGGTTCAGGTCCCACCGAAGGCAGAAATATTTATTTTCTTTCGAACGTTTCACCATCTAATCACGCCATACCATCGGCGTTGGTATCACTACGCCAATAAACGTTGATTGATTGACATTGTTTAATTTAATCAGCGTAGTGTTCGATTTCTATTAAATAGGTGCTATCTATTTTGTTGTTATTTATACTATGTTCAATTTGATATGTTGCACAATTATTTACTGAGGAAAGCATAAAATTAAGACATGGCAAATAAATATGAACATGACCAAACTTACATAATAATGTTTTTACATTTATGGATTAGAGATATCTTTTAGTACTTTTTGAAAAATTTGGGATTTATGTAATTTAGTTTAGCTACTACTCATTTTATAACTTTCATAATGTGCATTACGTTATGCACCATAAAAATGATTTTTTTTATAACTTATAAATATATAGCATACCATTATAAATTATAATTCATGATAAGTAATTTGTAGTGGATTTCAAAGTAGGGGTACAGGCTAGGGGTGACACTTACCGGGGGGGGCATTAAATTGCTTAAAAATAAAAATTTCCATACTCGATAACGTTGAAAATGTTTCTTTTTAATTATAATTAAATATAATAATTATTGCCCTGTCTCCCCAATAGCGATGACATATAAGCGACTATACTTTAACTTGCCTGCAAATATAAACTACAGAATCGAAAGACAAAGGGCTATGACCGTATTGTTTATATTACAATTTCAGATACTTCCCACCAGAGAAGCGAATGTATCTGATATTAACACATGGAAATTGCCATTAGTTGTTGATTTTAACTTCGTGACTTTGAGAAAAGCTAGAACTGAAACCTTTTGCAGGCTTCATTAAAAGTAAACAAAATGGTGATCGATGTTGGCAATTGGTTGTTTGCACAGCAGATCGGTTGAAAAGAGAAATCAAGGTTTTAAGCATAGAATTAACAGGCTTTTGTCTCAAGCGAGTGACACGAATGGCATTTCATATTTATCATAATTACTGTGCAGTTAATTGCAGCTTCACTATTCCTTCATAAATTGGTTTTTCATAATAATTGATAAGCAAGTTAATGTTTTTTTGCTTGTTGTTATGGATAAGTAGTAATTATAGGTGCCAACTTGAAAAATCATTTCCGATTTCGAAAATTTTAAATTGAATAATCTATGCATTTTTCAAAGGATTTGATTCTAATTTAAATTCCATTAAACCAGATTATCTGACACAATAAGACGCCTGAAGTGCTAAAATGAAGCTAATTATATTTAATTACAGAAAATACCCTTTTCCTCCTCTCGAAAAAATAGTTTATAATAATTTAATAGTAATTCATAAATGAAAATTATACAATAGTTCATAAACAATAAATATAATTTTCTTAAATATTGGCTACTAATATGTTAGACCAAGTGGTTTACAAACTTTTTATCCTCAGCACCCCTTTACACCTACAAGAAGACATTGCTCCCCATCACCCCCTTTCAACGTTGTATAAGAATTAAAATATTTTGTTTGCTACGTCTTTTTGCACATATATTTATATGCACATTTAACATTTTATTTATAAGAAAATGAATATATTATTCAAATTAGAACATTTAAATAAATCCAGTGTCTAATTCAACACAAAATATTTTCTTATGTAAACATATCAGCATTTTTTTATTATTACTAAAGGCATAGCTTGATTTTGTGTTTCACAAAGTCATCATCATCTGCATTTATAGAACTTTTTCCCTTTAGAGGGATGCAGTACACCGCCAACACATAGTAATAATAGTTTATTAAGTTAAAATATAAATTTAATAAAAATAACGTATTTAACGTAAATGAATGGCTCTCTACAATTAGCATAATTGCTTTTTACTTTCTGGAACTAATTTAGCTCAAGTTAAAAATAAGAATTTCACATTTGAAAATGTTCTGGCACCCCCTTAAATTTGTGGCTCCCCACAGTTTGAGAACTACTGTATTAGTCAACTGTTTAACTAGCCAGGCAGTTGCCCTTCAAAATGAGACACATTTGCCTTAAGTGGAACTATCCTACACGGGGCGTCTGGTCACCTTACACAGTGATAGAATTTTACGGTAGGTAAAAAAAAAAAAAATCGTAAGCTTTTAAAATTTTGCACCCTGGGCACTTGCCCAGCATGCCCATTTTATAAATCTGGGCTTAACACGTTTTTTATATATACTAATAGTAAATGAATGAATAATGAAAAACTTGAATAGATAACTAGGGATCGACTGATACCAAATTTTAACCAATACCGATACTTGAAAGACAGTTTCATTTTTAAAAATAGCCGATACCATATAGTTTTCAAATCTGCTGATACCGGTACTTAAACCCGATACTTTACAGATCTTAAAAGTAATGACATTACAACTACAGTCAGGGCTGGCCCATTTATATAAGCGAACTAGGCGGCCGTTTAGGGCTGAAAAATTTGGGAGGCGGTGAAAAGTTTGTAGAATAGTGATTTTAATGGAACACGCACACACAAAAGACATTTTTGCATTTAACAGATCTGTTTATTTAAAATTAACATTTATTTTTAGCATACTATATATAGTAAAACCTCTGACTAACGGTCACCTGCGGGACTCTGCAAAAGTGACCGTCCTTCAGAGGTGGCTGTTAGAGATTCAGTATAAAAAAATTTAAAAAAAAATGACAAAAATTAATAATTTCAAATACAGAAAAATTATCTATCCATCCCCAACTACACATTAGAAGTTGTCCTCAGGGAAAATAATGCTCACGGTGGGGTTGTCTATACATTCATGATTCTTTAGCTTATTCTATTCATAATGATATTTCCCTTAATGAGTGTGAATCATCATTCGTTGAACTCTTAGCTCCTATAAATGGGAAAAAACACATCGTTGGAGTTACCAAGAATTTGGAAAGTTGGTTAAAAGGAAATAAATTATCTCTTAATCTTTCTAAATCTGTTTACATAGTTTTCCGCGCAAGACAAAAAACCCTTCTCAACCCTGTTCCTCTTCTCTTCCAAGAAAAACCTCTTGATATAAAAGACTATATTCGCTATTTAGGCGATACAATCGACGCACATCTTACATGGGGCGCACACATTTCTACCCTTTCAAGAGAGCTACACTCTCTCGTTTACATTTTTGCAAAAGTAAGGTATTTCACTCCACTACATATAATGCGTCTATTGTACTATACACTATTCTATTCAAAACTAACATATGTCATTGAAGCATTTGGAATGGCTAACACCACCACCCTTTCTCCACTTATTAATGTACAAAAGAAAATCATTCGAATAATGTATTTTGCAAGCTATTCTACCCACATGTGTCCACTCTTCAGGCTCTGGAACCTTCTTCCAATTCAACAAATTATTACATTAAAGACAGCTCTACTTATGCACAAAATAGTTCATAACAATTTTAACGTTTCAGGAACTTTTTCAAGCCCTGATCACACCTACTGTACTAGGTTTCAGCTTAATTCGTCATTAACCATTCCGCCAGCCTGCACAAATTTCATGAAATCTAACTTATACTTTTTTTTTTTTACAAAAATTTGGAATTCTCCAAGTCCTCAAATTAGACATTTATCCTATCAACTTTTCAAACAAAATATGTTCACGCAGCTTCTTGAAGAAATCTGTGTGACATGTGCCCTATGTCATCATCATCATATTCAACCATTATCTATCCACTGCTGGATGAAGGTCTCTCCAAATGCTTTCCACACAAGTCTATCCTGAGCAATTCGCTTCCACGTCACCCCAACCTGTTTTCTTATTTCATCCACCCATCTAGTTTGAGGACGTTTTCTAGGTCTTCGGTGGTCTCTTGGAATCCAGTTCAGAATTTCTGTTGTCCATCGTTGATCAGTTCTTCTTGCAATATGCCCAGCCCATCGCCATTTCAGCCCTTTTACTTTAACAATGATGTCCTCTACTCTAGTTTGCTCTCTCACCCAAGTGTTTCTTTTTCGATCTCTCCTAGTTATTCCAAGCATGCACCTCTCCATGCTCCTTTGCGTTGTCTGTAACTTTCGTATTGCTCCAACTGTTAGACTCCATGTCTCTGATCCATAAGAGAGGACTGGCAATACACACTGGTTGAAGACCTTTCTTTTTAGACACAAAGGCAATTTCCCCTTCAGGATAAAACTGTTTCTTCCAAATGCACTCCAGCCAAGTTTAATACGTCTGTTGAGTTCTTTCATAATGTTGCCATCCATTGAAATCAGCTGGCCAAGGTAAATATATGAATCAGCAATTTCTAGCTCAATGTTGTCAACTTGTATTTTTGTTTCCTCTACGA